>VXAU01002296.1:768995-802637 GCA_013399695.1 Formicarius rufipectus
CAAATGACAGTGAAAGGAAGAGAGGGATATTTCTGAGATGAGCTGTATTTCCCTAAAGAAAAACACTTGTGAGATCAGATTTTTAAAGAAGGAGTATTCTTTTTTTTTATTATTGAAAAGGTTAGATTATATCATTTTTGAGAGCTCTGTTGTACTGAATGTAATAAAAATTGGCATGAAGTGTTTCAAGTTTGTTGATAATTCCATACTATTCTGACCCACTTTATCTGAATATCTTAAAATTCAATTTCACTTGTAGAAAGTATTCTCATATTATCCTGCTATATAGGCTACAAAAGACTGGTAAATCCATAGATGTTCACAACCATTCATGCAGAAATGAAATATTTAACTACAAGGGTATCTTGTATTTCAGAAGTTATTTGCTGACACTTCATTCTCTGATCCTTGTAGTCCATACAAAATGATTTGCACATAAGAAATATAAGTAAATGTCTTACAAATTGACTTTTTGAATATTTTCTCACTACTTCTAATAGATATTATTAAGTGCTTTCTGCTCTAAAATGTTTCACATGTCGGGTTTTTTTTATCATTTAAAAGCACATTGCATGTATTAATCTTCTTAAAGGATTCCTCAATTTTCCTCAACAAAAACAATAAGAGGATAGGAGTGTACATTCTCCTAATAAGACACATGAATGCTGATGTGTTTTTATTATGCTTATTAATTTAACTTTTGTTAAAGTAAAGCTTAATAACAATGATTTTATTATAGGAATAAATCCTTGTGTATTTTACCTATGTCTAAACAGGTAGAAATCACTGATTTTTTTTTAAATTTCTTTTTGTTTGTTTAGTTTGAGTGGTTATGAGTGTAGAAATCTGACTAATATTCCTTAACATTTAGAACAAATTACACTGCACATTTTATCGAGTAAAAATGCAGCCTCATGTCATTCAAAATCACATTAAGAATCAGTTGAAGTTAGGGAGGTGGATGTTGAACTGTCAGATTTTAGAAAGAGTGGAAAAACTTGGGATCAGATTTTCAGTCTACAAATTCGGATGGAGGAATTTAATCAGCCACTTTCCATGTGCTTCACTGACTATCAGAAGTTCTGTCTGTCACATACAGATGTGGATGTGAATGTCTGATGTGTGTTTCCCAGCTCTACCTAATTGGATAACTACAGAACTGGTATTTGAATAGACAGTTAATAGTCAGTACTGTAAACTGGACAAGAGCCAAGTTTGAAAGAAAAGCTATATATTTTCAGTGTATCTTTTATGAAAATAAACTGGAAAAAAAACTTAGCACCGAGTCAGCCTTTTCACATTGGATTTTAGGATACGGTTTCTATTATAGTAAATAGGTTTTGACTGGTTGTTTGAAAGTATAAATCTTCAGTTTTCATGTGTATTAAATAGCCTTTATTTTTATTTTATGCACCTTGGAATGGTAGGAGAATAGAATGAACCTTAAAAAATGTTAAGAAATGCCTACCTCACTCCAAAGAATTCCATTCTTAGTCACATGCCCTGGTAACACACAAGGAGTCCCAAAGTGTTAGTTGCCACTGTTGTGGATAGAAATGTGAGCATTACAAACTCTACCACTGTTAAAACACTTTCTGAGCCTCTTGTGCTATGCAAAGGCTATCACCCCATCCAACTCTGCAAACAGACCGTCCTTTATTATGTGTGTGATAGCATTAGCATCATAGACGGTGTTTATTTTCTTACCAATGCTCACTACAGGACATGAAGAAAAAAGATTCATGATTGAGGCAGGCACTGTTCAGCAGGACTGGAACACTGACAGAGCAGGTTAAATAGTAACATACATTTCAGACATTGCATTGTAAAATTCCTGTAACACATCTGGTCAGTGCTGTTGCTAGAAGTCATAGCCTGACTCCACCTGGCACATTGTTTTGCCTCAGTTCAGTTACTTCCACTTAAATATAGCCTAGGCAGAAAGGAAAGACAATGAGGTTTTTGAATAATTTGCTGGAGGGCTTAAAATATCTTAGTAGAACAAGACGACTACCTTAAAAAAAAATAAAATTCTCCTGGGTGGCACATTCATGGCTTCATGTCTAATTTGAGATGGCATAATTTTAGAGATACTATGACGAGGACAGAGCTGCTGTATCCTAAGACTTCAACCTAACTGTCATAATGTGAGGGTATAAGGACTCCTGAAAGGGCACAATACTTGTCATTTAAATTAAAAGTGCCAGGATGGTTGTCCATGTTGTTGAGTTTCTGAAATGGCAATATATCTTGGTTTTTTTAAGATGCTACCAAAACCCATACTTTCGTCAATTCAGCTATGCAGCATTTCAGAGTCTCTCTGGGGAGAGATTCTGAATAAATCAAATTATTAAGTAAAACAGGATATTAATTGCTTTTTGGTTCCTATTTGGTTTGGGATAGAATTTAAACTTTTTCGTTATGAAACCCTAAACAATTTGAAAACAAATTACTTGTGAGGATATTATTTCTCTGTAATATATGTTGCCAAAACTGCAGTTGGAAGGAAGTTTAAAAGTTTATTCATTTGACCACTCTGACACGTGGTGTTCTCCAAAGTGGTTCTTCAACTGATTTGCTGCCTTGGTATGAAACAGTGCAAACAGACTGATTTACAGAAAACACAGAAAAATCAGATCTTGGTTAGATTCTGAGGAAGGCAAATTGTGATGTGGGATGGCACCTTAAGATATGATAGAAAACGGGTAGAATTTTTTTTCCCCCTTTTTTTCTTCCTTCCCTATAGTAAACCTTACTGACTTCCTTATACCTTCTGTGGAGGAAGAACCTACAGAATTTTTCTTCCAATATCAAAATAAAAATGATAAAGAAATGTGTAAGTTAGGTGAGGCCCTCAAGTTAATTTTTTAAAAAGTCAATTTATTAAATTACTAAGGGGAATTTAGTGTTCTTAGGAATTACACGTACAATGTCATGGCTACTTTGATGCGATGATACAGCTCTCCCCTCTTAACTACACACTCTTCCTTGTCAAGCACACTCTACCTAAATCTTGGACATATTCACACTTGACTCATTGTAGAACTAAATAAATAGAGAACAAGTCTTTCTAGGAATATTCTGAAATCCAAAGTGTTCCAGATTCTCAACTTTGGTATCATTTGAGAGTAAGGTGTGTCTTATTAAAATACTGATACTGTGGAGCGTACCTTAAATCTTCATACTGAGGTCTTCCAAGCTGTAGCTATATTTATACTGAATGATAATAATACATTTTTTAAAAAAAATATAAGCAACATTGAAATGCTACTTCTCAGGCAAACAAATTCTGGGTGACTGTTGGATTATTACAGTTGTTCTAGGGGCAAAATGGGTTGATTGTATTATCTTACTGTCTTACCAATGATCAGGACACAGCAACACCAGATGGTTGGAGTTTATAGCCAGCAATTTTTGCACATTAAAAATTATTTAATGGCACTCTAATCATGCTCATGAGCAGACTGGATTTAGAAATAATGTCTCAGCCACCAATCACTTGCAAACTGAATAATCCCTAAGAAAGAATTCCAGAAAAAAACAAGAGAGTGTGTATATCTTCCTGGAATTATGAACAGATTTCTAACTTGATGGAAATTCAAGTAGTGTCAAAAGTTGTGCAAAGAAAAGGTGCAGAAAGGCTATATATAAAATAACCCAGAAACACAGCTATATCATATTATATTTAAGTTTAGCGTGACAGGAATTTTGAAGAAATTGAGTTGAAGTGTAACTAGATATGGAGATAGTCTCATTGAAATTTTTCACCTCCTGCCCAGAAAAGGTCTTTAGGAAATTTAAATAAGAAGAAAATGACACAAATATTATAGTACTTGAGTCACACCAGATTTGAAGATGACATTTTCATGTTTTCTGAAAGTGTTAGAGATCCTGAAATTATAAGTAAGGGGCTGAGTGTAGAGAAGTAATGATGGCAGAGTAAGGGTAAGTACATGGGACATAAAAAACTAGGCAAAGACAGTTATTGTTAAAAACATTTCTGTGTACAACTTCTTTATGCTCAAATGGAGCTCATCAATCATTAAAACTGATTCATGATTCCCAAAATAAGAGCCTGTTTTCTTTACTTGCAATTTTGCCAAGCCTGAAACATCCGTTCTAAAATTTCTCATACAGATTAGATTTTTGGAAAACTTCAAACCCAAAAAATATGTTTCTTCCAAGAACAAGATTAGACTGCAAAATGTGGTGATTTATTCAGGGCCACAAGGGAAAATTGAAAAAGATGGACTAAGCCTGCACCTTAGACATTGGAGCACAGTGGCTGAGTCACAAGTTAGCTCTTCTTTACAAATGAACATGATATGCATGTTTCATAATTCAGTGTGATTTACTAAAAATCTGTGCCCCTGGAAAGAAGCACTAGTCAAGAAGTTTTGTTTGTTTTGGTTTTGGCTTNTGTCTCTTGGCTGCAATATATTACTTATCAGGATGTGATAATACGGAAGCTAGAAAGGAGCGAATTGATCTTGAAGGTTTTTTTTTCTTCAGGTATTTCTCATTAATTACCATAAATAATAAAAATGCATTTTTAGTTGTACAGTGTTGGAGAAATTGAAACTGTGTCAGAACATGATGGAGCCGAAGAATTACTGCTGAGGAAGGTTTTATTTTTCTCACAAGAAAGGTAGTTTTACGAAGAGATTTCAGTTCAGTTGTCAAAAGAGCTGTCTAGAGTTCACTGTTAATAGAATTGGAGAGGAGCCCTATGCAAACCCCAAATTTAGCCTCCTCTATTAGGAGCAAGCCCGTATCATGAGCCCAGTTTCACACTTTGGGCCCATTTCTATGAAATTCAGATGGGTTTAGTTCAACATGCACTGTTTAAGATGCACCTAATTCAAATAGCCTTCTGTAGAGAATCTTCAGTGCATTCATTCTTCCACAAAGTGGTTGTCCATAAAAGCTCGCTCTTTCAAGCCAGATAGCTCCTGCACATGAATAACTTTCACCATAGGAACTCACTGAGGCAGCAAACCCTGATCTTAGTGTCTTTTCAGAAATAACAGGCTCTTGGAACAATATTCTCTAAGACCCCTTCAGAAGCAATTAACTGCTTCCAGTACACCTGGAGCATATTAAGCCTGGGAGAGGCCTTACAGCTTCAGTTCACATTTCACTTCAGACTGGTAAGAAATCAAATAAAAGGGGGAATTTAAGAAGTTACCTTATTCCATATTTCTGGCAAGCTAAATATTCTATAGAATGTGCTTGCTTCCTTTGGCAAGAGAAACCCTATTTCCAGCCTAGGAAGCTTCATATTGTATGAATATTTTATTTTCGTTCACTTTATCTAGAGAAAAAGTAAAGTAGGATATTTTAAAGGCTTTTCTCAGTTTTCAGCTACACATCCACAAAAAGATCTATGATATCTGCTAAGACTGCCTGCTTTCAGAAATGGCTCAGATGTAACTATGGTCACCATCTTGTCACATATCAAGTTATTAAGTGATAATGATATTTGATTATATACATTAACTCAAATCACCAAATTAATGACAACTGTGCCCCTCCAAATATTCCCCTTTTGGCTTTCAGTCTGTTCTCAGCAACTGGATGATCTGGAGAAAAAGATCGTAAAATTATTTAGTAACCTCTCTAAAGTGCATGTACAATCTCTGCTAAAGTTTATGTCCCCTAGACTATCCTGATTCACAAAGGGTGGCCATTACCTAGATGTGAATTTCTCATTCTCTGAGAAAGTGAAAAAACAAAACAAAACAAAAACAAACACAAAAACGAACAATATTCTTTGGAGAACTGAAAAGAAATTAAGAAACACCTAGAGGTCTAGCCTTCTTTTAAAACTAGGGTAAGGTATTTGAATGGTGCTGTTAGCTGAAGAGGACAAGAAATGGCAGGACTAAGCACATATGAGTAGTTTCATATGCTGATCATACCAATGATATCCCTGTCATATTTGATCACGATCTAGGTAAAATCACAAGGATGTGAATGAGATAACCCTGACAAAACCTTTTTGCTATGGTGAAACTGCAGGAATCTGAGACGGCTAGAATCCATGTAATTGGGATCTAGCAGAAAGAGTAAAATACTGATTTCTAATACTAAAGAGTTATGACTTAAATGCAAGCACAATGCACTTCAGGATGAATATGCTGATTCAACACGTTTGGCTTTATCAGCTAAGAGAGGCTATACACAGTAGATCAGCTCTTCCTGGTGAATGGATGAGAATGGACCTGCATTTCTTTCTTATTCTGTCACTTGACCTGCAACTGGCGAGGAGTGTTTATACCTGTTTAAAGACTAGTGGGTTGGGGTTTTTATGTACTTTAAAGGCCCCACATAAGGTCCAGATGATGTTCTGTGAAATGGAAAATAATGCATCATTGAGGAGCTCAAGTATATTAAACTGTGAGAAGCTGTTGTGAGAGACTGGCTTCCTGTCCCACTTGGTTATTTAATTATTGGGTCAAATCAACCAGCTCTGTGTGTGGGGAGGGCCGTGTGTTGGCCATGGCAGTGCAGATGGGAGCCATGTGCCAGGAGTGTCATTCAAAATAGGCCTGCCTGGTGTCCCACCTACACCACGACCCCAGGGCCTCTGCTTGGCTGCTGCACCCCTCTCTCTGGCCTGGAGGGCACTGAGTGGGCAGTGAGCTGCATGTCCCATCTCACAGGGGTGGCCACACTGGCCAGACCGTATAAAACCGGTGCACAGGGGCCTCGTTTTACTTTTTTTCTGGGACCTGATATCACTGTGTGACTTATTGGTGGTAGTAATGCCATTTTCTTATTCTAACCTCTTTCTTTAGTGCTCCTTTCTTCTCTTAATCTCTTTTCTTTCTTTGTTTTTTTCCATAATCTCTTGTGGGTAACTTAAAACTGATGGGTTGCATTTTACTAAGTGTTATGTTGGTGTTTGATGGGTACTTTAGTGAAATGCCTCTTCTCAGTTCTATGTTATTCCTGTGAACCTTCTGCCAAAGTGCTTATTTTCTCACTAAATTAAAAGAATTCTCTTGGGAAAAAGTCTAGGCCTTTTTCTCTTTAGCAACTTCAAGGCATTAAAGAACTAAAAAGCTTTGCAAAAAGTTTGGTGGTGAATTATTTTGAAGCCTTAAATGGAAGTAAAATGCCTGGGCAGCTAATGGCTTTGATTTGGTACTTTACAGCTGTCAACACCCTCAAGGGCGAGAGAGGCCCTGAAGAGTGACCTCAACTAGAGAGTTGGGCAATCACCAGCTATATAAAACTGAACAAGTCCATGTGCTGGATTCTGCAGCTGCGATGGGGCAACCCTGGTTGTGTGTACAGACTAGGAAATGAGAAGCTAGAGAGCACCACTGTGGAAAGGGACCTGGAGGTCCTGATCATTGACAGGTTGAATCTGAGCCAGCAGTGCCCTGGCAGCCAAGAGGGCCAACTGTGTCCTGGGGGGTATCAGGCAAAACATCACCAGCCGGTCGAGAGAGGGGATTGTCCTGCTCTGCTTTCCACTGGGGCAGCCTCACCTTGGATATCATGTGCAGTTTTGGACATTACAATATAAAAAAGACATTGTGCTACTAGGGAACATCAAAGGGAGGGCTGCAAGTATTGTGAAGGGTCTGGCGGGGAAGCCATATAAGGAGCAGCTGAAGCCATTTGGTGTGTTCATCCTGGAGAAAAGGAGACTGAGGGGAGACCTCATCTTGGTCTTCAACATCCTCGTGAGAGGAAGCAGAGAGGCAGGCACTGATCTGTTCACTCTCTGATAACCGGTGACAGGACTCAAGGAAATGGCATGAAGCTGAGTCAGGGGAGGTTTAGGCTGGATATCAGGAAAAGACTTTTCACCTAGAGAGTGGTTGAGCACTGGAATAGGTTCCCCAGATTAAGTGGTCACAGCACCAATCCTGTCTGAGTTCAAGAAATGTCTCGACAATACTCTCAAGTACATGGTGTGATTCTTGGGATGTCCTTTGTAAGGCCAGGAGTTGGGCTCAATGATCCTGATGAGTCCCTTCCAACTCAGCATATTTTGTGAGTCTATACTAAAGATATATATGAAATTTGGGTCGATAAACTTTCATCTGGCACTCCCTAATATGTAATCCTGTTTGAAACACTGGCTATTCAAATTTAATGTTCTTTGAACATGTTTTAAATAGGCATGATATAAATGATATTCTCTTCAATTGGCACTTCTCCTGGGACTTGCATGCCTTACAGCATTTTTAATAACTTACAGACATTATATGAATGTAATGGAAAACTGTCTATTGTTCTTCCACTGGTCAAGGAACACTGTGCCTTTATAAGAGTACCTGGATATTTTGTGATTCTTCGTCTCAAATAAGCAACTCCAGAAGGGTGAGAGCAGAAAGAAAGATTAAGGTGACCATGGCATTATTTTAATCTTAGGAAATCTGTCAGACTAGGGAAAGGCCAATATGCACATATATGTCAACTACATGAAAATATCAACTTAGCTCAAAATGAGACCTATCTTACTATAATCAGGAACTTTTCCAAGGTTAGAAAAGGATTACTCTGCATGGTTTTGGCACTCTCAAAAGAAAACACAGAGTCAATATGGGAACACTGATGACATGGGTCTCAGGGGTAAAACTGGGAGATTATTCTCTGACCATGACTGATGGCTTGAAGAGTAGCATCATATTTGTATTTAAGTGTTTCTGTTATCATCTCTTTTTTTTGGTATTTTGATAAGTAGCTGAGCACTGCCATAATGAAAGTGTCCTGGAAGTAGTGCTATGCTGACTCTTCAACTCATGTCTTATCAGCATATATTGTGTCCTAGATTTAGAAAGGATTTTTTTTCAGTCAACAATCAAACAAAAATGCATAGGAATTTCAAAATTTTGTTTCTTTGTTTGTTTCTGTTATATTGGGTAGATAATTTTAGAGACTTTCTGTAATCTTTCAGAATTTCACTGTTACAATGTAACAGGAATACGGTTAAATACTTAGAAGTAAGATTGGAAAAGAGAAGTTGTATAGGAAAAAGAATGGTATATGAACAGCACAAGAGAAACTAGAAGAAAAATGTTTGAGGCCTGCAAATTCATTTCACTATGGCTATGTGAAAAATGTGTATTTTTGTGGTATTCTTTTACAGTTGAGACAGAAAGAGAGAATCTACATATTTGACAATTAACTTTATCAGCTGTATGTGTTTGCATTTATAACTTTGAAGGGAACTCCTTTTGGAAGTGTTCAACTACAATAATTGCACTAGAAAGAACTTACAGAATAACTGTGTTCAACTATACCAATAATTTTACATTTTCTGTGTAATGTTTCTTTTTGTATTAGATTTTCTGAACGCCTCTCTCACTCCCTCAGATTAATTTATGTTTTTGCTTTTGTTTTTCTTTCTTTTTTTTTTTTTAAAGAGGCTTTAGCAGAAGAGAAGAAAGTAGTTTAGTTTTAGTCTCTGAGAACGTGGTTTCATTCAGTAATAAGTTACCTTTTTGCTTGTGTTTTTTGTACTTATGCCAGAAAGGAAAAGGATGTAGTGTTAAGCTGTGAAGATTATTGCCTTCATCTTGTCTGCTTCATGTGAAGCTTTGTAGCATTCTTGAAAAATCATACACAAAATAAAATTGCTTTAGCATGTATTTTGGATACTGGTTTTATGTTTTAAGAGTGCCTAGCAGACACTTTTTTTGGTACCAGTAGATTTTTACCAGCCTTAAGTTTCAATGCTTCTGGAAGATGCTCTTCAGGTAAGACTTCAGGCCCTGTTTCTGTAACTAGATCCACTTGGCTGAAATCATACCAAGGCCTATTCACTTCAAATAACTTGCATGTGCCTAATATTTTTTGTTAGATCTTCAAAGTTATTGTTCTACTGCTGTTGTATGTGTTCAAGGTGCTTTCCACAAACTACCTGACATACATTTCTGGCCATCACAACTAAACCAGCCAATGGTTAAACACCCAAAAATTTCACAAATTCATTTTTTTGCCTCCTACACGTAGTCATATTGAAAACCTCAAATTCTATTTACCATACACTTCCTTTCATGAAAAAGACCTGCAAAGAGGTTGTTTTTTGTTCTCAGTTGCTCTAACAACTATACCATGGGGAATGCTCTCTGAAGACCTGAGAGGCCAAACAGTTCCATCCTCAGAGGTAGGATTTGGGTGTGGGGTCTTGTGCAGTCAAATGCTCTACTTTGCTTACATTCTCTAACTTACTGTTCTTGGCTCCTGGCTGTGGTCACAGAGATTAACCTGTGATAAAATGCCTAAAAACTGAAGGGAGTTCAGATCTGAAAATGTCAGGAGGGAAAAGAGTCAATCAGTGTCCAGTCAGGAGATGGGTGTTCCCTGTCTGGAAGTGCTGATAGATATCCTTGCTCACATTTCCTACTTTGTGCCATTTTCCTGGCTTCAGTGGATGCTATTCTCACAAGCCTACTTCTTCAGGAGCTTCAAGGTAGCAGGAGCCCACGTGCCTGTCACAGTTATAGATTCCACCGAGCAGCAGGGTAATTAGGTTCAACATTGCAACAATTTACTTTGAAGTCCATTACCTGGTCATAGCCTTGTTAGTTTGTCTCTGAAGACTAGAGGATGGAATACAGGGATAATTATTGTGAACAGTAAAAAAGACAACCCCAACAAATAACATCAGGAAAATTAGGAGGTCTCAAAATAAAGCAATAGACCTTGTAGTTTATAAATAATGGCATACAGTGGGACAAAGGTTGTGCTTTATTTTGAGAAATGAGACAAAGGACCTGACAATACTCACAGATAAATAGAAGCACAACATCCACAGGAGCCCCAACTGTCAAAGGTCATTCTGGAGTCACATTTTACAAGTCACAGGCTTCAAGCTTTCTTTGCTAATATTTCAGCAAATAAAACAAAACTGAACTTCCAAGACTTCTCACTAACCGTAGCAGCTATTCATCATTCTAAATCTCTGCCGGTACTTTCAGAGCTTTTCTGTCACAGTCACTGGAGTGGCAGGAAATTCCTGTATGGAGCTTGTCTTTTCAGCCAGCAGTTCCAATTACTTCGGTCCTTGACTGCCGCTTTGACAGCATCACTTCTGAGCCATCCAGCAGTGTAGTAAAAATTAGGAAACAACAAAAACAACACGTGGCTTTTCAATAGGGTATTTCTTTAAAAGTGTTTGAATATGTGTCAGTTAATTACCATGCTCTGTGGTCATAAACCAGAGCAGATTTTACCATTTGTATTTCTTTCATCTATAGTCAAGTGTTTCTTCTTCAAGACCTGTCACAATAACTGATACAGTTTCCCTGTGTCCTCGTTGTGAGGCAGAGTTGGGGTTTTTCAGTTATTGGAATTATCCTATACTTTATAATGAGAATAAACGGATTAAAAAAAAAAAAAAAAAAGGAAAAGAAAAGAAAGGGAAAAAAAAAAGATGTATGATCAGAATTTCCTTGATGTTTTCATTCATCAGCACTCCTATATTTTAAATGTGACCAACTTAAGTACCTGTATAAAACTATTTTTAAAATATTAAAAATCTGAAATAGAAAATAATCTGGTTTTCATCAGGAAATACTGTTGCTGTTTCAACACACATGTGCCATTAATTATCAGTCTGTCTTTTGAGTATAGTTATAACCTTCCTATTTGAAACAATTCCTTGGGAACATTTTTTGCAATAATAAAATATATTAATGTACTTGTGTCCACTGGGCTTGTAAAGACCAATTTTTAGCAGTCTGAATAAAACAATGACAGTCCTGTTGAATTCTGTGAAGCCTTAAGACTGAGCTTCCCTTTGTTAAAAATCAAAATGTGTCAGAAATCTACTGACTCAGAATAAAATTGCAAGTTACAATTTCACCCTTGGGCTTAATCAAACATGTGGTGTAATATCAAATTTATTGTGTACTTTTGCTTTGAGCTTTACTGACATTTCAATGCCATCAGCAGTAGAAATGTCGAAAAATGTGATTGTCTTTTTCTGCATTTGGATATGGTGCCACAGTTCACCTTGGCTTTAACAAGTTTCATGATATTGTCCATTTTTTAAGCTGATAGAGGCCATTTTAGAGATCATATTTGTGTATAGAAAGAAACTCATATCACACTAAGGTTATTATCATGACAAACTATAATAGTACTTTTCATATGTTATTATATAGTTGATTTTAAAGTCCACAGTCCTTGATCATAATGTTTATTAATGCAAAGATTATGTGATGGAAGATTATAGATATCTAAATAATAATCTGGATACTTTCTCCCTTTCAGATATTTAATTGCTACATTTTAGACCCCAGAGCAGATTTTGATTTTTTGGTCTTATTAAAGCAAAGATACAACCTGTACAGAATCTATACAATTAGTATCATGTTGCAATATACTTTGTTTTTCAAGCACATAAAAAGCATTTAGGTGACTGGGACATGTGCATGATGCCCATGTACATATAGCATTTTAGTGTGTGAGCATAAAAATAGAGGTTTGAAATCTTGTTTTTTCTCTGTATTATTTATACCATGAAAAATACCATTCTACTACATCTGGAATTAGTGTTGTGTTTACTCCTATTAATGTCTTACTTTATTCAGGCACCTCAATTTTGTGAAAAAAATCTTAAGTTAATGACATTTTTCTTGCATTTGTTACTTAAATAAAAAGTAATTCTAAATAATGTCTTTTCTTCCTGAATTTCACACATACTGTAAGTTAATTTGTACACACACTGTTGAAGTAGGTATTATTACTGCATTTTAAAAATACAAGAGATGAGCAGTGGCTCAAACTATATTGTTAGACTCACAAATCTAGATGTCTAACTGCATATCTGTGTTGAAAGCCCTCTCAGCTCACATGCCCACATATGGAGGTTGTGGCAATTGCAGCTCTCCTATGTATGCCAAACCTTGCTTGTCCCAGTTGCCACTGGAGCGAGAGACATAGGGGTGGCAACTCCTTACTTTAGTTTTTTACTCTAAAGACCCTTTGCCATGAAATGGTTTCCTCATCTGCCATCTAATCAGGGTGATGCTTATACTCTTTATAATAGAAGTTTCCACCACTCAGTTACCTAGATACATGTTTTCACTTAAGTTCTTGCTTGTCTCTATACTGTTGACACAGTGGACACCCATCTGCTGCAATATTGCATCTGCAAAATGTTTTCAGGCTCAGTGTTAATATAGAACTGATGCAAAATTTGCTTAAGAATTCACAGGATCTTATGCCATAATGGAGAAAAAGCAGCTCTCCTGAAAACCAGTGCTAAAACTTCAGAGCTATGTTTTCTTCATATTTGGTACCTAATGCTCTTTAGGAAATCAAATTCTTTATTTTCTTTCTCTAACTATGAAGTCCATATGAAATGCTACTTATTCAGTGTCATGTGAATATCAGTGATTACCTCCTAACATAAGTGCAATTCAAAAGATTATTACACTCTGATTAAGGCTTGTTATTATTGTTTATTTCTAGGCTTCTGTTTTTCTGTAGGTCCTCAGCTGCTGCCTACAGAGAATGCTAGACAGAACATGAAACAGAAATGAGCTTTAAGTGACATTCACGCTTCCTAGTCTGAGCTATTTGCAATTATTTTATAATCTTACAAGAGAAGCATTAACAGCTTGAGACTACAAATGGTGCAGGTAACAGCCACAAGGATGCCATGGAGAGCCCACTGTTGCAGGTCTGGTTGGGATGCTTCAAATTGCAAACCAAATATTAAACATACTTCATGACTGACTAAATTCTGAGCACCTCTTTGGCAGTCCTCCTAAATATGAAATGACTCTGTAGGAGTGAGTTTCACATCAGCCAAATTTCTGTGTCCAAATTCTATCTTACCTATCAGGTGAGTAAAATTTACCACCCTGTCAGGTACTACCATACTGTAATATCCCTTAATTTTTTTTAATGTTTCTGTATAAAAGTCAGTGGCCATCTCTGCCCCATTTTATATCAGTTTTGCCAGCATAATCCCAATTTCCTCTTTCAGTAGAACAACAGTCAGCATTTCCTGTTGTATTTGGTTTAATATTTTGGGTTTTTCCACACAGTTTAATCTGTGGAGATGGGAGATCACATACAGACTCTTCTAGGTTGAAGTATCATCTTGAAATCTGGACTGCAGATGGGTTGTGCTTATGAAAGGTCTGACGGTTGCAGCCCCAACATGCTGTCGTTTATTTCTTTTTAATAGCCATATTTTCTGCACCATCTGCAACCCCCCACCCCAGCAAGCAGCTCTAAGCAGGCATTCAGCCTGTCACTGCCCTTCACCACCAGAGTGACCCAATGGCTGGAATGTACTGTGGCAAGATAATATAGAGCAGAGGAAAGTGTGAAAAGAAGTGAAATTCTCGGAAAGAGGTGAATGTGTTGTCATGTGAGCCAATATCCAAGTGGTCGCTGTGGGAGTAATCAATCATCTGTTCATCTCTGGTCCAAAGAATTGGAAACTGGCTCTGATGGTGGTCCTTTGCTCAGCAATATGCATGGGCACTGTCCCATTGTCACGGGCTGGAAATGATATGAAGGTCAGTTGAACTGGATCATACCAGTTTTTTTGCTACTGTCATTTTATAGTTTTGGAATGATGAAGATAATTTTAAATCCAAGTATGCTATCTTTGTAGCATTGTACCATGATGTCCCACCATTTCCTTCCTATGAGCATGTCCTGTACTGGGTATATCAAGACTTCATTTGATTTCCTCCACTTTAAAATAAAAGGTGTTAATACAAATCTTATTGCAAGCAGAATGATAGTACACTTTAATTGTTTAACCTTGGTTTGCAATTAACATGGGAAGCTTAGAATGACAGAGCGAATATAATTTATCTAATATCAAAATCAATGCCAGAAAAACAAAGTCAAAAAACACATTCATTTTGACAAAAAAGAGAATTGCAGCAGAATGAAGAACCTTCTGAAAAAGAAGACTCTGGAAATGACACCCTTAATGTGAATTAAAGATAAACTTGCAAAATATATATAAAAAAGATTTTTTTCCAACACATAATGTCCAAGAACATTGCAAGAAGGAAGCAAGAGTTTATAAAGACATGAGATGATCAAGGTATGTGAAAAAAAATATAGGGAAGATAAAGGTGAAACTATAAGAATTTTTTTTTGTGTCTGTGTTAACTGTGGAAAAACTTGGTCCCAAGTCTGAAGTCTGTGAAAAACAGGTTCTGACACCAACGAATCTGTTTCAATGAAAGAGTTTAGGTAACAAAGTTACAAAATTAAGATTAAAAGATAAGTTACCATGTAGGAAATCAAGGACTTCAGAGTAATTTTTGGTATCAAGATGCCAGATTATTTACTACAGTGTGCAACCTTTTGTTTTAATGACTTTGTTACCCAAGGAATGTAACTCACCTGTATGTTGCTGTTTAAAAAAAAAAAAAAAAAAAAAAAAAAAAAAAAAAAAAAAAAAAAATCAATGAATCTGCTTGTTCCCATTTGAACTGGGCAAACAGAATACAATACAAACACAAAGTAAATACAATACTAACTGAATAGAAGGAAAGTATTAGTAGAAACAGAAATAAATATGATACATTTGTGGAGAAGCATTGCTTTAGGAAAGCAGTCACATCTAAAATCTCGCACACAGTTCACTGGAGGAGTCAGCAATCACACAGACAAGAACAATCCAGCTGCCAAAGTCATCTTGCAATGCCAGAAGGCTCTTTACAATGTTTCTTGTCCTTTTTAGAATGTTCCTGTAAAACAGACTGTGCTGCCACTGAGTAATAGGGAAGGTCTTTGAATGGTTGAATAATGGCTGAAAATTTGGAGGCAAAAAATAAGTTTATCCAGTCCATTTTCTCAGTTGAGGGAGAGTACTAGTAGAGAACAATAAAAGTGTATGCTAGACCTGTGCTTTTAAACATAGTAGAAAATGAAGTGGAAAGATGGGTGGAAAGCGAGATAATAACATTTGCTAGCATTACAAAGTTATTCAGGACTAGAAGGATGAGAACCAGCTGAAAAGAATTGTGGAACATAATACTTGGTAATAAAAAAAAACAGTGAAATGAAATGTAAATAAATGTTAAGTGATGGTCATGGGGAAAAATAACCTCAGCTTTAACTATATATAAATCCTAACTTAACATACACAACCTCTCACTCAGGAATGAGATCTTCAAGTTATAAATAGCCGGTAACTGTAGAGAAACAGTTCTATGAAAATGTCAGCTCAAAACAGAAAATATCATTACACCTCTCTGTAACTCCAAAGTGTGCCCTTGTCTTGAGCACTGTATATACTTCTGCCTCACTTTTCTTTACTCCCTCCCCAATCAGAAAGATACAGAGAAGACAACAAGGATGATCAAAAGCATGAAACAGTTTCAATGGGATTTAAAATTAAACATTGTAAGATTCTTCAGCCTAGAAGGAAAAAAAAAAAAAAAAAAAAAAGACTAGTCAAGAGGAATGTAACAGCAGTTTATAGAATCATCAAGGTTATGAAGGAGTTGAATAGGGGATGATTCTGTACTGTCTCTTCTAGTGAGAAAAGTAGCTATCAGATGAAATTTGAATATGGCAAGTTTGAAACAGCAATAAAAAAATTATCCTCGTGATTAAGCTATAACATGACTGTAGCAGTACTTAAAGTTGGTAGAGACTAGAAAAAGAACTGGAAGAAAACTCAAAAAAGCTACGAAATAAGAACAATTGCTTAGTGTGGCTAGTTCTGAACCGCAAATATGTGCGGCCTGGAAGAGTAGACTCGGGAAATATAACTTAATAACTTTCTCCACAGCTCTGTAGAGGAAGACTTGGGAGACACGGTTGATGAAGAACTCTGCATGAGCTGGCAATGTGCACTCACAGCCCACAAAGCCAATCAAAGCAGGTGATTCTACCCCTCTACTATTTCAAATTCCACCTGGAATACTGTGTACAACCCTGATGTCCACAACATAAGAAGGACATGGAATTGTTGGATCAAGTCCAGAGGAGGGCCACAAAGTTGCTAAGAGGGCTGGAACACCTCCTCTCTGAAGACAGACTGGTAAAGTTGGGGCTGTTCAGACTGGGGAAGAGAAAGCTGCATGGAGGTCTCATAACAACCTTCCAGTATCTGAAGGGGACCTACAAGGAAGCTGGAGAGGGAATCTTCATCCTGTAGTGACAGGAGAAGGAGTAATGGGTACAAACTGAAAAAGGACAAATTTAAGTTAGACAGTAGGAAGATGTGTTTTTGTTGCAAGTGCAGTTAGATATTGGAGCAGGTTGCTCAAGGAGGTTGTGGATGCCCCAAACCTGGCAGTGTTTAAGGCCATGTTGGATAAGACCTTCAGCAACCTGGTTTAGTGGGAGGTGTCCCTGCATATGGCAGGGAGGGTGAGACTAGATGATCTTTAAGGTTCATAACCACATTCTATGATTCTATGAAATATAATTGTTCTTGCATAGGCATCTTCTCCTGGCTAATGTTAGAGACAAGATAATGAGGTACTTTGAACTCGATCTTACCTGGTACAGAGATGAGTGGTCTATTATATTTTCTCACCTATTTTATAAATTTCGTTAAACCTTCTTTTCCTTATATATCTCTATAAACAGAATTAATAAATGTAAATGTTTACTTTTGCTTCATCTTGTACTTGGTATAGTTTTCTTTTTAGAAAAGTTTATTTCATTTATTAAGATAAGCAAAAGTACCTCAACTTTCATACTATGGATGGATGACAAGGCATTGTTATTGTACACAAAGAGAATAGTGATATTTTGTTTTTGAGCTATTCACTGTAATATTGCTATTAATATTTAGCTTTTTTTTTTTTTCCTTTTTTTTTTTTTCCTAAGATCTGGCTTAAGACTGTTCATGTTTGAGGAGGCATGGATTCTTCAGTGTTTCTTTGTTTTAAGGAGTCCATTAGCCCCACAAATTATACTTGAATAATAAAGTGAAACATGATATATGGGCTACAGTTATACAGACAAGCTGATCATTCTCTGTTTTCCTTGAGGGTCAAATTTGTCTGATTAACATCTTTGCATATATATTAAGTTTCAACCTCAGCTAAAAGTACTTTTGATAGAGAAGCCAAGGTAGTAGTGAGCTAGAAGTTTATGCAAGGCTCAACACTTGACTTTCTGTATCAACATAGATGCAGTCTGCACTGAGGGCCACAGGGCATTTTTCCACTGTGGATCGGAAAGAGAAGGCCATCCCTGAGACATTTTCCTTTCTGCCCTGGTGTGTTCTGTGAACAGCAACAGATCAAGGAGCTTAAAGTCAATAGACACCCGCAGGTAGTTTCTCCTGGATGCCTTGCTAGCAGCACCCTAACTCCCACAATTGTTATCTATTTCCCAGCACATATTTCACATGGCATGCAAAAGAATTAATCTTCCTAATCATTCCTATGCAGTAGGTAAATGTTCCTCTTAAATAAAAAACCCCAAACAAACAAAAACCAAACCCAAGACCTAAAAGAACAAACAAACAAACGAAAAAACAACCAGTCAATGCGTCAAGAGACAGGAGACAGGCAGTCTTCTGAAACTGCATGTCAGCTGGGCTCAGAATTCAGGAATTCTTTTCATTCCTGGTGTTGCGTAGAGGTCATCTTGCTCTTTGATGTAGCCTAGAAAATGAGATGAGCTATTAAAATCTAGATACATTTCCCCATTAAATCAGAAATATTTACAAGTCCAGCATTGCATATAAAATGTAGATAGCACTTCTCGTGATAAAATCTTAACCAGACTGTGTTTCTTCTTCATTTTGGATAGTGTGACCTGTGGTCTCTCTTTCTCTATTTGGCTTGTGGTTTACCACATTATGTAGATGTTACAGCCACTTAAAGGTCAGCCAAAGTAAAATTATATTTTGTAGGAGGTGAGATGTAAACAAGTGTTTGATCTTGCCCTGGCATTTTTCTTAAGCCTTCTGCTGAGCTGGTTTACAACTTGCTCATATTCGTCAAAGGAGATATACTTTAGAATCCATATTGTATTGCTCATAAATATTTCAAAGTACTTACAAACTTAGGTTAAGAGCTACCATGTCTCAGGAAGCTAAAAAGGCAGTTATTGTACACTCATGGAGTTCTTTACAATACAACTGTGTTCAAGAGCAACTGGACACATATGGATATTTATTTTCAATGCCAATTTTCACAACTGCTTCTGGATGCTAGCATGAAAGTAATCACCTAAACAAAGAAAGCAAGGAATTCTTACAAACCTTGCTGCTCTATATCTAAACACTAAATATGAATTATTGAATACTGTTTTAAAAGAACATAAGCATTTTTTTCACTGTACTTTTACTTTAAACAGATGCTGTAGATACAGATGTAGTCTTTTTACATTTACATAGGGCTGGTGTTATTAAGAATATCCACATGAGAGAAGGTTACAAAGATGATTCTTGTAAGAAGGTGAATCAGACAGCATATATTGTAATATAGGGTACTTTCTGCTGTAGCTGACTGACACATTTAGAAAAGCTGATACTTTGATGAGAAGATCAACTGCACAATATTCTCCCAGAATCTTCTCCAGAGTCTCAATGCAAACTAACATAAGGATGCAATGGATGTGTCAAGAGAAATAAACACACATTAAACCAGACATTCATTTTCCTCAAACTAAGCTCTGAAAGCATATGCAACAAAATACCGCAAAAAGGTAGAAATGCCAACTTTACAGCAACAATCACATTTCAGATAAAGAAAAGCTTTTATATGAAGTTGTATCCACAGTCCCTGGCATAAAATATTAATAGTTCCAGCTATACCACTTTATAACTGAGGAGGAAGTGTTCCTAGGAGAGAATAATTTGATTAAAAAAATCCTGCTGTTCAACTAGTATTTAGTATTTGCAATTAAAAATGTGTATCTGTTGGCTAATATGTAGGAACACTGGTGAAATATGTTTGATGATTTTATTCAGGTGTGTGATCAGAGCTTAGCATAAAGAGCATCATATAAAATTGCAAAGGACTACTGTTGAGCTCATATACTGAGGCATTAATTTATCTTATTTTTAATAACTTGATCAGCCTATGCTAGTCCTGTTTTTTTGTGTGAGAACTCGAGTTAAATGTTCTGTTCATTTAATCTCTTTTCTTAAAATAGTCTGGGAGGAACTGAATGGCAATGTTCTTCCCCTCACTATATGCTGGAGATCAGGGATTTTTGTTTCGCACAGGGCACCTTTGCTTTACTCTGCCTCACCTCCCTACAATGTCCAGGAGAGGTGGCAAGCTGCTTTTGACAACGTGAACTTTACTACATTCAATGTGAAAAAGGAGCTGGTTGTGGTCAGATGTGGGTAGCAAGTTGTCATTTAGAAAAGAGTTCCCAACTAATGGATAAAGTATTTTTAAGCATGCTGGAATGGTTCCACAGCCAAGCTGTTATAAATGAATAGGCTTTTTGTTAAGAGCTTTGATCTCTTCCCTCCTTCCTCCCTTTCTCCCTCCCCCCACCTCTTTGTAAGGATGAGTCAATATCCTTCTAATTGGGTGTCCTTTCTGGACTTCTTTTCCAGGTTTTAGGCATTAAGAGTTCAAATCCTTAAACATATAGCCCAGGTGCCCAGAAACCATTTTTTTTCTTTAACAGATTTATTGCTTCAAGAGGTTATTCATTACAGAAGGCTCAACAGTATTGTTATGGAGTTTTTTGCTGCACATAGAAAATGTAAAAGGAACTCAGTTGTGCTTCAGTGAAATGGCATTATCATCTCAAGAATGAACAAGATGATTTGTTATGTCCTTAACAAGAAACCAGTCAACTTCTAAATAGTGTTGTGGCCCAGTATGCTTTCAGAGATAGCTATCCTGCTGTCCTGGTGTAAGCTCTGATTTTGTCATCACATCCTTTCTGATTGCCCAAGGAAAGTGAAAGTGGCTAAAGCTATCTCTGTCCATAATACCACAGATGAGATAAGCCAAACTTGAACACTGATACTTGGGCAAGACTGAAAATCTGGTAATGGAGTCTTCTAATGGAGACTCCTGGCAAGGTCCTGGTGAAGATCACTGACAAGTGTGCACATTGATTTTGCAAATTCTTGTCTTGACAGATTTAATAAATAAGTACTGCTTAGAATTCACTGGTACTTGCCATCCCAGGATCCCAGATGAATATAGCTGTCCTGGGATGGAAATACTGCCATTCTTATCACATAGATATGAAAAAGGGGGTACGCAAACATTAAGTGTTTTGTCTGTAGATACAGGAAAATTTTGTGGTAGATTTTAGAAGAGAGCTGAGGCTTCCTGCAACTTAGAATTTATATTCACTGAGACCATGTTCAGTTTGAGGCTTCAGTGCTTTTTAGAGAACAAAAATGGAATCCTTCATAATATTAGAGTGAAATTTTTATATTTCTTTGTGAAGGACAGAATGCAATGATTGGACTATGTAAAATATTTATGTGTAGCGATGGTCTCTTGTATGGACCAAGTCTGATGTCTAGGATAAAGAAAAGCAGCTCTTTGCAAATTAGTATAAGATCTCATTGTGTGTAGATCTGAAGAAATTATTCCACACAGCTATTACTGAATTCTTACACCTTTTCCTGAAATACCTGGTGTTACCTGCATTCTGAGGCAGGCTGCGCTAGGAAAATCTCTGGAGTGATTCAACATGTCAGTTCCTCAGGTCTGTCCTCTCACCACATAAGACCATATGTGTAATGGGAATTATAGAGCATCTGTGAGCAAAAGAGGAAAGAAAAACAGTGCCTCTCTGCAACCTCCTTCTCACCCTTCTGAAATTACCTGGGGATAAGAAACTAGGCATTGAAATCAGACATCTAGCAACTGTAAATAAAAATACTCATTTATTTTACTGTGCAGTAGTAGTCCATCTCCTGCCCTTGCCAGGATGCTGTTAAAAAACACTATTAACTATGTTTACCAAGTCAGATTTCCTTACTGTTGTATCTGTGAATCATTACTAGTGGATATGAAATGAGAATGTCAGAAAGCTGAAGACAGAAAACTCTTGGGGTAAATGAGGCCTTCTATTCTTTTTTCTCTGTAATGGTCAGTGAAAAGGACAAAGATGTTACATTTCTTTTCTGACTAACAATCAAAGAAGTGACAACTTGTCAGTGGAAGCAAAGTCATCTGCTTCTTGTGTAGTCTGTTCAGACAGACTCTCCAAACTTGCCTGCCCAACTCTTCAGCATCTTCCTTCCCCTTTCTCCTTCATTTCCATTAAAAGAAAAAAAGGGTTGAATTTTATACAGATTTGGACTGATGCATATGCGTTTAGAGGAAGTGGAAAAAGGAGAATGACTATCAGAAATGTCACCAGGCATGTACAGACTGGTTTCCCCAGTTCTGCAGGTCACCAGATTACAGACTAATGTTCTTGGTTTTACTAGTTCAGCTGCAGAAGACATTATCTTGTTTTACATGAGTACTTGTGATGCCTTCCTTTAAAAAAACACAACTAAATTAATCAAACATGGATATTTTGTGTATAGCAGACTAATGTATGGCAATGATCTGAGTCTCTGAGTACTCACTGTCTAAATAAACATGAAGTAGTATCCCTACATCGGCCTTTCGCTCCTGACTCACAACATTAAGTAACTGGAAAAAAAAAAAATTCCTGCAAACTCTCAGCTCAGACTTCCTCTCTGAGCTCTTAGGAGAGTCTTTCACCAGAACCTTCCCTCTAATTCTGTAGAGGCCTCTTCCTGATGTGTCATTCCTTACTTCATCTATACTTCTGGAAGTATAACTGAAAAAGGTTTGTTCCCGTGAGACTGGTGAATTTCAGCCACTCTGGACTTGGGCTAGTTGGCTAGTTTTGCAGATGATAATTGCTAACCTTTTACAGTAGCCATATGAAAATGAGTCATAAATCCTAACCCAAATCACATACGTTCACACTGCAGTTTCAGCCTGCAGTTTCTATGTGGGTAACTCCCTTACACAATTACTTGTGCTTAGCCCTGCTCTTAGGGACAGTAATACATTCCTTCTGAAATTTGTATACATTTTACCTATGCCTGCCCTTCATGGAACATAAGCAAGGGCCCTCAGCTGCTTTCAGACCTTCATTTACCATGAAAAATCTGTCTTTTTAATGTTGTTTGCTAAATGTGCTTCTCTTACTGGCTGATGAGGAAAACAGTCATGTGGCTGGAATATTCCAGTAATAAATAGCGCTTGTGATTATCAAATGTATTGGCTCCATTTCAGCATTTAATCACCCCTAAAACTATAAATTGCCTCATATACTCCCCCACTATGAACATTGTCTCTTAATCAAACTGGACTAATAAGTTTAAGAGACATTATCCACTTATATGTGAATTTTGGTAGGTCATGAGAATAATGAGCCAGATATACAGGAGATGTAAAGAGCAATATAAGTTTCAAGCCCATAACTTATAGCTTATACAAACTCAAGAGAGCAGAAATATGTGATATGAGCAGAGAAAGCTACCAACCGCTTCACGGTCATTTACATCCAACATGACAACGTTTACATTATTTCTAGTCCCTAACAATGTCAAAGACAAGCTTAGACTTGTTGACAGGGGTAGGTTTCAGTACTATGTGATACTCGATACTGCCTATATTTTGACTTGGAAAGGTCTTTGTATCCCAAACCAGAGCTAAAGATTTGCTCCAGAAACCCTTCATGTATTGACTTTGTAGAATTGTGAAAGAGATTGCTTAAATGGTTTCATTATTGTCATTTCTGAAATTTAAATTTACATATCAGTAGTCCAAATACTTGTGTGTTTTTTTTTTCTTTTTTCTTTTTTTTTCCTTTCACCCCTTTCTATTCTATTCAGCTGCTGTATGGATTATTGCAGATAAGTGTCCATAAAGGTCTACTGTACACACCTTACCACTTCCCATTAACTGCATTAGAAATTAAAGCCTTTAACTCGTTCAACCACATGAGCTGTCACAAAGTATGCCCTAAACAAACCTCATCTATGCACAGTAGCATGGAGTGTGTGTTTATATTTTGAATCATAAAGTTGTAACGAAAATATTTTATGGCAGGATCCTCTCAGTTCCAGCTCAAGAGCTTCAGGTCTGTGACCATATGACATAGGCTCTGCTAAGCTAAATATAACATTGACTTGGTTCAGCACTGTGTGTATTCACAGCTGGAAACTAAAAGTCTGGGTTTTGCTAGGTGATGGCAGGTGTAGCCTGTGGTTTGCAAAGACAAGTGAGATATCATAAACCAAACAAATGTAAACCTTTGGATTTTGCACAGTTAAGCACAGGAAAATAGCACAACTTTTCCAGTTTTAATAGAGCCATGTCCCCTTGAACTGATCTAGTTATATGAATCAATCTCCCAAACTGCACAAGCCATACAGAAAACTGATTCTTTCCCAGCAATGATATTTTAGGAGATTGGCTGTATATTCCTAAACAGGCAGAATATTTTAAAATGAAACCAAAATCCAAAGACAGAAAGACTTAAGTACAAAGAACCTAGTAATACAATAATGAAACTAAATATTCTTTATATATTAAAAAATAAATTTTAGTATCAATTAAAGCAGCGAGAAGCATAACTCCATCCCATTGCTACCATATTACTGCCACTTCTACCTGAACTTGCCATTTTCACAAGATTCAGCATTTATCTTTGAAACTGTCACTTGTCATGCTTAATGAAACTAGGTGACAATTGTATTTCTCTTAGTACATTAGAATAATTAGAGTTTTAAAAAGCACACTTCAGGGTTAAAATAAATCATAAAACTTCATTAATTATTGCACGATAAGAAGTCCAGCTTGCTGGTTTTTTTGTTAAAGTATTGTAGGTTTCCGTTGCTGTTACTTTGTCTCCTTTAATAAATATTGATTAGGATTAAATACTTTATCACATATCTTTTTCCATGCAGGAGTTCTAGGCATCCACCTTCACAAATGAGGATAAATGTATAATCTCATGGTCTAGTGTAGCATATCCTTTACGCATGGACATTGCGAGTGTAGTTAACTACGGGTGTCTAGACAGATACTTAGACATTAATGGATATGTATAGAAGTCTGTTGTGCATTTCTTAAACCTTCACTTTGTTTTACCAATTTCCCAAATTGTGAATTTCCTTGGAAACTGTAGAGCAAATTAATGTAGTATTTTACAGATTGCTGTATCCATGGGTCAAAACTCTGGTTTGTTTGCACCAATGTGAGGCCTAAGTTACTCCATTGTTTCCAAGTTCACTCATTTACGTTGAGAACAATGCAATGAAATATCTTCTGCTTTATTTTAAAAAAGTATTGTAGTGCTCTCATGTGAATAGCACTTTGTTGGTGCTATTCATCAGTTCTCATTCCATAACAAATCTCATATAGGAGGAGAACTTAATGCATGACAAGATGTTAGAAGCTGTGGGTATTGTAAGACAGTGTTCTTTTTTTTGCTATTAAAAGGAGAAATTCAGCATTTTTAGTTTTTCTGTTTACCCTTGTGTTTTACCTTTACCAACTACTGGTTTATAACAAGAAAGTTAAATGGCTGATAACTTACATGTTTCTCAAGACTGACTTGCATATTTTTCACATTCTTTTTTTTTTATTTTTAATTCTCAGCATATTTGAGCCCATATACACTGGCAGGCAGAATGTTAGATATTGAATATAGGCCTTGAGTGCTCCTTCACACAAATTTCCAGGTGTAAATTTTATTTTTTCCTTCAAGAAAATAAGATGCTGATGATGCTATGGCATTTTGAGAGAGCACTTCAATAATTCTTTTCTAAGTTTTATATGACTCTTTGTCAGCATTACACACAAATGGCAATTCAAAGAAGCAGGATACAGTTCTGGTGAGAAATATTTATTGTTCTGAACTGAGATGTGGGATGACCATAGGAAGAGCACTCTGATTCCTAATTTCAGAACAGACTAATGCTGAGGTGGAGAAAAGTAGAGTGGACTGGAATCCGTCGTACCACCATTGCAAGCAACAAAATCCCTCCTGCCACCATTGCAAGCAACAAATTTATGAGAGAAAATGGCACTAGCATTTATGCTACTCCCTTGATTTACCCCTTAGTTATATTTTTAAGTTTCACTGATTAAAAATATGCCTTTTATTCTAAAAATCAGATGTCAAATCACCTTGAAAATCAGAGTAAAAGTCTGCTTGAAAGTTTAGCTAGCCTCTGGAGAGCATTAGATCAGGTCAGGATTGGTCACAAGTATTATATTATCAAATGTGACTTTTAAAAATCATCTTACTAGCATAACAACATTGGGCAAAAAATCAGAGAACTGGTCAGAGAACCAGGACTGGAGCACCAGAGGTTCTACAGGGAAAGGACCCATGTGGGAATTGCTTAAATTTTACTTGATTGTAGATCATAGGTATCAGAATTTTACTTTAATTTTAATAAATCAGATTAAATTAAAAATGCAAATAATTTATTGAGACTATAATCTACAGAAAGATATTTCATCTCTTTTTTTTTTGTTGTTGTTGATCATTGATTATCAAGGTAATCTACAGACTACTGGCATTTACATCTTGAAACAATCTCTGAGAGAGAGCAGATAGTGTGCTAGAATTATGAAATAATAGACTACAAACTATCTTACTTTTATTGACAATAATAAAAGAAAGAAACCACAGCTCTGACTTCAAAATAACTGATTTTATAAGTTTACAGAAGCCTTCTTATAGCTCTTGTAATATAAAACAATGTTAAATAAAATTACACTCTAACATTATGACTTTTACATTTTCATTAGTACTTTAAAATGTTTGAAACAAACCACAGAAAAAGAAAAATGAAGGAATTTGTACACTCTTAGTACCAGTTATAGTGGGGAATATTTGAATTCAATTTGTGTTTTCTGATTTTATTAGTATTGTAGCTGAGGTATTATAGTCACGCATAAATATTCGGTTCTTGCATGGTAGTAGTTTTCAATTGTCATTAATTGGCACAATGCACAGCTGAATACTTTTTGGAGTTGATGTCTCTGTCATGATATCAGAACTATAAAGTACCTTTCAGTATTGCTTAAAAGTATTACTGCTTTCAGATATTTAAAAACTAATAGTCAGTGTGGTGACTATGTAGTCTTTGAAATGATATTGGTAATTGACTCTTGTGTCTTTCTAGTTATTTCAGCAACTCTACAGGGTGAGGAAGGGAACTGTGCAAAAGCCGAGGGGTCTTTAGCTTTTCTTTCTCTTCCTGGGGGAATACCCCATAGTCACAGAACTAGATCAAACCTGGACCCAAGATTTGTATTAATTTTATTTAGCTAAGTAAGAAAATGAGGCAGATGATTATTTTTCCTTCATTCCTGGTTTTAGACAAGTAAGGGTGTCTTTTTCCATCTTTACTTGCATGAGTTGTCAAAAAGTTCATCTGTCAATGCAGACAAACTAACTTCTTGATCAAAACGAAGTTCTGTAATCATACTATTTTGTAATATTATTTTTTAATTTTAGTTCTGTTCAATCTAGAGAATTGTATGTTCTTGGCTGGAAAAACCCCCATTATTTTTGGCAATGTGCAAAGAAAAAAAATCATGATAGTTAAAAATACTAGTGGAACTGACTGAGGTTTATTTTTATGTTAGTTTTTCCTTTGACTTGCATTTTACAACAACTATTCGAATGAGCACTTCATAAGAGTTTAGTCCAGTCATTTATATGGATACCAAAATGAAAAGCTAGGAGGATATATTCAGGAAATGAAAGAAAATATTGATTATGAGATAGAACAAAGAGAGGAGAAAAACCCCCTCTTGAAATATTTTACTTCAAGAAATCTGTAATTACCAGAATTACTGTGGTACTGAGTAATATTTAAAAATTTTTTTTCAGGTGTAAAGATATGAGTGTGAAATAACTATGTAAGATGGAACAGTTGTGAGTGAGAATCATGAGAAAAATAAATTCTGCTTTTATGTATAGCAATGACTTTTTATCAGAGTCGGTTGTGCATTCAGTATTAGGGACCCGTAATATGCAAATGCATTCAGCTGTTAATACACATTCACAGCATACATGTTAGTGATTCCAAAGGAGCTGCTACAATATATGCTGGGAATATGTATTAGGAATAACACACAATATGTAAGTAAGAGCATTCTGTGTTATGAAAATATAAGATAGAATGCACAATGCTTTTAATACTCATTCATAGTGCTCTCTCTGGCAGCTCAAAAGGAGCAACTGTACACTGTATTACGAACTCATATTAAAGATACACAAAATTAACTAAATTTTTATAGATCTCAGGATGTGTTACCATGATCTCACACAGCAATATAGCACAGTCTTCTGTTCCACTGCATTATTGATTCTATATATAAAACATGCTTGGTTTAGTATTTTTAATTTTAAAATTTTCAGAAAGGATTGATTAGGTATTCTTTTCACATGGAAATATTTTTGGTTTCTGTGGAATTCTAGATATGGTATTTTTCTAAACGTCATTTGATATTGGCAATTAATTTGATACTGCTGAGAAAAGGTAATGTAAATTTCATGAATACTCACAATTCTAAGGAATGTGCTTGAAATACTAATGTAGAATAATGCAGATTCAGATACTTTTCAGGTTGCAGAAGCAAAAGGAACCTTGTTAAACTCAAAACCATCAGAAATATTTGGCTTAATTTTTTTTCCTTTTTTTGTATGCTATAAATACAGCCTCTAGGATTATTAGGACTTAATGTTTCAGGTAAATTCACTATGTAACTATAAATTTAATGTCCATATAGCTCATGTTACAATATTCTGTTTTCAGCTAGCTACACTTTTTAAGCAATATTCCCTTAAAATTCTTGCCCCATTAATTCAAAAGATGCTGTTGTCTACTGCTTTCCTTTGCAGAGATAATCTGTGATATGAAGACAAGGTCCAAATAACCTCGAGTGTATTAAAAAATCAGTACAAATTTTGAAACATTAATTTTTGCTGAATTTTAAGTTTCTTCTGAAATCCTAAATAAAGTTTTTAGTAATGAAGGAACAATATTAACCGCAAAATGAAAAGCCGAATAACTGAAGGAATATATGCAAATAAATTAACTGTTGCAATCCAGCACATTTAGTTGTAATTGAATACTGAATATTTCTTCTTATTTATAGGACTGTAATGAATTACTAGTTGACATTTTGTTGTGATGAAACATCATTTTGCATGCCTGAATATATGATCTGTTATTTTTCATGAGATCTATTACCTGATTGAGTGAGCTACTTGCTTGAGCTTGCTAAGGAACAGCTGAAACTACCATAAGCCATGTTTCACCTTAAGCAGGACAAAGGTTGTTGAGATGAATTCCTCTTCATGCAACCTCTTGGACTTCATTTGAGTGACATCAGAAATCGTTAATCTCAGAGAATCGTATTTGTTTTACTTAATAATTTATCAATTTTAATGAAATCTTTGCCACCTGTGTGAGACAATATTTTACAGAAAGTATTTCTTATACTATTATACTTATTATAAACAGAAAAACTAAAATGGAGAAAAATTTTTGCCTGTTTAAATTCATATTTGCACTGAGTTTAACTCACAATTGCCAGCTCAAGCCAGCACAAAGCACTCATTAAGCCTCATATTTTCTCCCTCCCCACTATGGAGTCAATCCTATGGCAGAAAAACATGAGACCTGGACAACTATTGTTTATGGTAGAAAACAGTCTTGCTCCCAGGAAATGTACAGCATTTCGGGAACAAGTTGCTTATCTAAAAGAGAATGAATTTCTTTATTCCACTTCTTCTTACAGAAGGGGTTAAATCAGCATGTCTCTAGTTTTATTTTAGACATTCAACTATTTATTTATTTCTGTGTTTGTGCACTTTGGAAGTGGATTTTTCCTTGGACTAGAAGAGGTTGGTTACACTGTTAGGAGCAGCTGGTGTCTAAGGCACTGTCAATCCCACAGCACTTTATTCTTTATGAAGTACAAATCCTCATTTACAACACAGCTGCAACCAGCTCTGCTCTGGCACCTGAGAATTTACATGGCTTTTAATAGGATGTTTTGCAGAAGGGTAATACACAAGTTAGGCCATGAATACCAGGCACCAAAAGTACTCCAAAGCAGGCAGGTTTTGTTGTTAGGGTTTTTTTGATGGTTTTGTTTGGCATTTTTGTTTGTTTCTTTCTTTGCTTTAACTGTGCTCTTGTGCATATACTACATGTGTTTCTGCTTGTGATCTAAATAGAAAAAATAATGTATAAGCTTCACTTGTATAATAACTGTTATTTTACAGTATAATTTGATTTCAACTCCAAGTTTTTTATTTAGCCCTTTTAACTAAAGCCGTCTTCCCATTTCAGAATTGCTGCACTATAAAACACTTAGGACAAAGATCTTGCCATGATCCTATTACTGAAAAGAGTGATTAAGTTTAGAATAATACAAATATGTCAAAAATGTGTATAACAAACTTGAAAATTGTGTTCTCAGACATAGCAGAAGGCTAACTTAAATTCACAGGTACTAAGGTACAAGCACTCAATCACAACAAGATTTAATAACACTAATTTCCATTTTTCAGAACTATTTAAGTGATCTAGGGTGTTAAGATGGATGTAAAACGATTTCAGTTTCCTCTGTTCCTGCTGAGAGAAGGAAATCAGCATCAGTTAAAGAGTAGCCTTGGGGAAGGAAAGGGTAATGTTAGAATAGGGGGAAAATCTGGGTACCTAGGACTGCATTGATTCCTAAGTAATAGCTATTGATCATACTTTTTATTTGAAGAGTTAGGCACAAATTTTCTACAGCACTGTTGAGATGGGTATGTCTGCTACCCACAACTTCCTCCAAAATGAACTGATATCTGAAAAAGTACAAAGACTAGAAGTTTGCCTTGGAAAATTCAAACTAGAAATACAGCTTGAGATTTTAATAGTGTGAGTAAATAACATTTGCAGCAGTTAATTTTGTGATGTTGAGGGTAACTTTAAATAAACGTTTGTCTTCCTAAAACACTTTCCTTTGCTCAGTGACAAGTCTGTTTTGACTGGAGGTAATATGTATTGTATGGTTTGTTTAGGAACTTGGGATAGGAAATGGTGATATACAATTTTGTCCTGAAGACATATGATTATATTCTACATTTTGTGCGATTTTAATAGAAATGTGTTTAAAAGACATTTTTTTACTAGAGAAAAAACGTGTAGGGTTTTTAGGTGGTGAAAGTGGCATGTTTTTTTGTGAGGTGTTTGTTTTTTGGTTTTGGGGGGGGAATTTGTTGGTTTGCTGGTTTTGATTTTTTTTTTTAGGTGGGTTTTGGGGGGAAATTTTTACCTCTCTACAAACTCTACTTATTTCCTATTTACAAACCTTTCGAGTTCCTCTTTACATCCATCCGAAAATCTGCCATTCCTTGCCTATAAGATCTGAATTTTATGGTCTAGCAATGGAAGACTATATTGGAATACTTATATGCAACAGCCTATAACTCTGTTGCTATAGCAAGATACAGCAAATCTCATATGTGTAGCTGACTTTAAAGGTTGTCGGTGTCAATATCTGAACTGCTCACTTCCTGAGAATTTTCAACAACATTTTAGAATGATACGTATTTTACAGGAAAGTAATATAACAATTATTTTAGATTAGCTGAGTATTTGTTAGAAATATGTTGTACTGTCAGGAAGTGCTTATGCCTATCTGTGGTGCCTATCTCTTTGACACTGACCACATCTGGACTCATCTTTTTACAATTATCAGTCTTTGGTATGTAATATATTATGTATTGCACAATATTTTTAATGCACTATTTCAGTGACTTGTACTTTTTGTGTATTGAATTCTCTTACCTTTTCTTAATCTGATTTTGTTTAGAATTATCCCACACTGCATCAATTGCAATGTTTGCTGGATACTCCATTCATCTAGTTGCTTTAAACTCTAAAACTGAACCTTGGCAGCATGAGCTCATCCCATCGTTTTTTTAAAGAAGATAAACTGAAGACCATGGAGTTTACCATATGGGTTTCGGAGATAAGCTTTAAAAAAACCACCAAAACACCAACCCTGGATGCTATCTGCTCTTCATAGGCATTTATTATCCAATGAAATATTTTGAAGGCAGGGTGTGGCTGGCTAAATTATTGCTCCTCCCACTGCTCTCTGCTATGTTTCCAGTTTCAGAGGGAAAAACATAAGCTTGTATGTTGAGAGTGAGTCATTAACACTCTTCTGCTACTGACTCACTTGGGAGTTTGAGGTAAGTCAATCTACCTTATGTCTCAATCACTCTGCCATCAGGACAGCAAGGAGAGGACTATGGAAAGTTAAGCAATGTTTTCACAGATGAGAAGTGCAGATATTGAGATCAATACTATTATTATTCCACGGTACAATAATAACTTTGTGTGCCAAAAATTTATTTTTTACACAGCTTCTTTCCTCCAAAACATGTTTTCCCATTTTGTTATATTAAAATTTAAAGAAGAACTATGCTGTAACAAAAAATATCTTAGGTTCCTGAAATGCTTTAAAATGATAATATTTCTCAAAGGAAAGTGCATGCATCTTTTGTCACATCCTTCTCTTTTGCACCAACAATGACAATAATAAAGCTATACAGTGGTGCAAAATTACTGATGACTTCTGAAATATGAGTTGGTCCTGAAAGGTGCTGAGTTACACACAGAACTGGCTCCCAGTTAGGTATTTACAGTCTGTCCTGATTGTTTCGCAAACATGGCAGGGAAATGTTAAACTTTAAGAAGTGAACTTTCAATACCTGAGCATATTCCTTAGCATGTGTGATATCAGAATAATAACCACTAATTACAGTCTCATATGTTAGGTTGCAGCCTACAACTCAGTTGTCTTCCCACTTTTGATTCCCAAAAAATACATCTATCGAAATATCTCACTATAATTAGTCTTATCAGTATATTCACTAAACCATAACAAAAAACCCTGCTTGTAAATTTTAAGGAAAATACATTTTAAACATGGACACACTTTGACAGGGAAAGGTGACATAAGTAAAGCAAAGCATGTAGTTTATGGACACCACCACACGCGTGAGCAATAACCACAGTACCCGATGGTGTGGGCAAGAACAGAGCATGGGGCTGATGATCCCATCAGCCTGTGCCATGGGAAAGCAATGTATTTCCTTGTATAGAGAAAGTCCAGGTAATACTGCTTCATAGATGACAGCAGAGAAAGTAGTTTGCACTCTAGGGTTTTACTTTTGAAAAATGCTTGTTATATTCTTCGTGTTCCTTGAATATTTCCGTGTCCCCGCTGTGGAGTACTTTTCACGGATGTATCTGCATTTTTGCCAGCTCTGGACAGGGGCAGGTGAGGGGTGGAAGGGCCGGGCGGGCAGCCGAGTCCTGCGGCGCTCCACGTGCCGCTCCCCGCGCCGAGGCGCAACTAGTTGGGGCGATCGCAGCGCCGCGCCCACCGCACCAAAGCCTCCCGTTAACATTCTCCTGGCTTTTCCCCCTATTGCCTATTTCTGCCTGACGGGTTTCTGTCTCCTGGGGGAATTCCCTTGGCTGGAGGCAGCGGCTCTGCCTCGAGCAGCCCAGCCCGCGGGGCCGTCTCTGGCGGGCGGCAGGCCCTGCACAGCTGCCGGCAGCAGGAGTGGGATGTTTCATTGTCCGGAAACGATGGAGAAGGAGTGACTGTGGCGGCGGGGGGACAGCGGGCGTGAGTGCCGAGCTGTGCGAGCCACTGCCTG
>VXAU01002296.1:802728-816091 GCA_013399695.1 Formicarius rufipectus
CATTAACGAGCCCTTTCATTTGCTTCTTCCTTCAGGGTCGCGTGTTAGTTTTGTTGTAGAGGGGTGCAAGCTCTCTGTTACTCGGCGCGAGGGCTGGCAGATGTCCCAAGTGAGAGAACCTCTTCCTCCGGGGCCTGGAGGGCCAGAGCAAGCTCCGACTGAAAACAGCTCTTTGATCTCTCTCCCTAGAGGTAAGTTACTTTAAAGTTTCTCTGTAATTGTTGCGCCTTTTATTGGAATGGTACACTTACTGATTTGTTTTGTGGATTTTAATCTTTCTTTTCTTTCCTCTCCCCCTGCCCTATCGTCTTTGGTGTATCTCTGCAGCACTTTCACTTCACCTCTTTATTGTTTTGATCAGAAGTGCCCATGTAAAAAACGAACCAAAAAAAAAAAAAGAGTGCAGTGATCTCAGCACGAGTTTTCTGTAGTTGAAAACTGCAGTCGTTCAGACGCAGATGCTGCCCCTTAAAAATCGCTTTCCTGTTTCTCAGCTCTGTGTTTGTGTTTAGAAACTCTTTGCTCTTTCCTGTAAAGCTCTCCTTCCAGGTCCTGAAGTAACTTAAGGACGGTTGACCCAATAGCAAGAGTGTTATTCAGGTTGGAGGTCACTTTGCTGTTTTTTGGTAAGATTACTCTGTGTCGCTGCAGCTCAAGTCAGTTTCTGAGAATACAGCTTGTTTCATTTCAAAAGATTATTCAAAAGATTGTTTAAAAGTGCATTCATCCTAAAGAGAAATTCTTTATGTTGTATTTGCATTTGCACAAGCATTCATCTTAAAGAGGAATTCTTTATGTTGTATTTGTATTTGCACAAAGTACATTGATACTCTGATCACCTTCACGTAGGGAAGTTTGACAAGGTGTATTGCAGGTTATCCTCAAAACTGGAAAGTATATTTGCCTCTCAAGTCCTGGTTTGTGGAGATGAGAACTTGTTTGGGTTTTGGCTTTGTGTTTGGGTTTTTTGGTTGGTTTTTTTTGTAGGTTTTTGTTTGTTTGTTTTTGTGGGGTTTTTTTGGTTGTGGTTTTTTTTTTTTTTTAAATTCATTTACAGCTATAGGTTTGTTTTCCAGAACTCTAACAGGAGTTTAAAAAATCTCTGAAGAACAGATGAATAAGCTTTTTCAAGAACTGTAACTTTATTCATAACTGGTTAACTGGAGCAGAGCCTGGTAACACAGTTGTGCAACTGTGGATTACAGATGCAGTCATGTTTTTGTAACTTGGAAAATCAATAGCTATGTGAAATCAAAGCTGAAGACTCGTTTGAGAAACCAGAAAGTATCCATAGCCAAGTCAAAAATGTTTTGGCAGGGAGTCATAGCAAGTTGGCTTATACTTATCTTATTGGTTTGTTTGTTTGTTTGTTTTTGTTTGTTTGTTTTGTTTGTTTTGTTTTGGTTTTTTTTGTTTGTTTTTGGTTTTGTTTTTCAATCTTTTTTTCCTGGAGAATGACTCATAACTTCTCATAGTAAAAAATATGATCTGTCTAAAAATAACAGAAAAATATTAGATACAGAAGATCAAGTGTGCAGAACTGAACTGTTAGAATCATATTTTTGCCAGAGCCATCAGGACCTGTCATATGTGTTTATTTTCAGTGTGTTGTTTTTATCTGTCATGTGATCAACTGGCCACACTGGATAAATTCTCCATATAGGCCATACACCGAAGTTTCTGAAGTTGTAAGTCAGCATGGAAAGTGATCTCATACTCACAGTGCTACTTTAAATTGGGTTTTCACTATAAACTAAAATCTTATATAAGATTTTCAATACATGCTATTTTTTTTTTAAACAAAAAGTAAGTAAATAAATACTGATCTGTCTGATCTGTCCACTGACTTATTATGTCCAAAAAATCTGAATGACACAGTTACAGCTGACAGCTTTCTTAGGGATCAGTAAGGTACAAACAAGTGTAATGCTTCAGGTTTGCTCACTGGCCACACCTTTCAAGGCAGATGCTCAATTTTAAAGCATATGTACAGTTCATATAAAGAGAAGGCTGTTTTTTTAACAGAATTCAGATGCATCATTTTTATTCTAATGAACTTAGATTTAAGGATAACTGTGGATATTTGTTGCTCTTTTCTAACTTAAGTCTGTTGGGGAAATGGGGGTGGAAAGAGGAAGAGGTGAGTTCATAACATTTCCAGTCTATATTCCAGTATTTCTGTTGTCAACTTTGCAGTGTATGGTTACAGGGTAAGGTAGTTCAGATATTCCAGGGCTGACGATCTAAGATAGTATGTCTGGGACTTTCAACAGCCCCTATCCTTTTATTCTATCCCCAGGACATCCAAAATTACACTTTCTCTAGAATTTCATGATAATTTTAAAAGCTGTAATTGAAATTCATATTATTTCTGGAAATGGCTCCATATATTTACAGTGAGATACTTGAAATCTGTGTGCACCTAGAATTGAAGATTCCTTAATCAGAAAAAAGATGGCTTATGTTGTATTAATAATAAAGTCTTAAGTGCATTCTAGTGGGAAGGAATTTTTGATTGTAACACCATGCTTTAATGTGAGTTCTATATTTATATAACTGGTATAGATAGCTTATATCCTGGGAACAAACTTCTCCTCTTCTGTAGTTCTGTGAACTATCATCAGAAACTCCAGATATTCAAAATGTTCCTTTTGCTTGCTGCATATGCATTCAGATGTTGAAGACTAATTGTATTTTTCCACAAAAGGAAATGAAACTTCAATTGAATTTTGAATATTCAAAAGTTGCTATCCTACAGCCTAATTAAAAATCAAACAAAAGTAATAATGTTTGGGCAGATTGCAGTTGTGGATATGGCAAAAACTGTGGTTCTGAGACATAGTTCAGCATACTACATAGGTGTGGCAAGCTCTGACTTTCACAATTTAAAAAAATTTTTGTGTGTTACTTTAGCCAACATGCTCTCTCAACATCTCCTCTGTCACTGTTCTTAGTTTATTAATTTTTTAATTAATTAATAAAGATGAGTGAGAATACTGGACTTTGCCCCTCCACAATTAGTGTGCTGTTAGAGAGAGCAAATGAAATGTGTCTTCTTCTGTGGCAATGTCAGAACTCAACTTCAGTCTTTAAACCACTCTCTATGTCATTGGAGTCTCCTGCTCTAAGATACGCACTTGTAGGATGAAAGCTTTAACCTAATTTCTACAAACATGTTAATTGTTACCACATCCTTCCAAAAGTGTAGGTCTACTCATGCACCCTTGTTCAAGGTCCTGGTTATGCCCTGTCTGTTCTATTGCTCTGTAGCTCATTGCCCTTGGAACCAAGTTATGACTACTTCTACCTGTGTTATGTAGTCAGCGAATAATGTCATGCCTGTGCTCAGGCCACTTCCATTTGGCTGTGATCAGGTATTTTCTTCACTGGTAGGTACCAAAATAATGTCCCTGAGGAAGGAATGTGATAATTAGTGACCATTATATTCTCTGCTTTAAAGAAGATGTTTCTTGTATTAGAGCTTACGGCGGGATTATTGCCTGGACTGTGGGTAGGTAGACTTCTGTCATTAAATCATCTGCATTTGAATAAACCATGGAATATAAGAGAGAAATTCAGTAGACATGGAACTGCATTTAGAGAATCAGGCCACATTTTAGAAAATGTGGGACTGTAATCTATAACGTATTTGGAATGATTTTACTTTTGCTTATTGGTTACTAACTGTAACCTAAAATAATAAATGATATAATAAATTAATATTATTTAGCTTTTGCTATTAAAAAAGAAAATAAAAACAATAATAATTGTAACAATAAGCTACTTATTTTGAAATTGAGATAATTGTACTTCAATTATGGTAACCCTTTACATGATGGAAATCCACCATAACTTTTTTTTATTTTAATGGGGTGAGGGAGGAGGATGGAGAGGTTTAGTAGAAATGTCAAGGGTTGAGTTCTATGTGACTGTACTCTCTGGTGCAAATAATCTCTCTGTTGCTGAATGGACATGCAGTTCTGATTTGGTGTCTGAATAAACCATATTCAGCAACTCATACATCTGTTCAGAAAAAGTGCAAAGTACTCCTCTTCAAGAACATGATTCAAATCTCTTCACAGTTTCTGTACATAACTGTTTTCATGATGAGGAGCACTAATGGAACCTGCTGGCTAGGTGAGACTGGGTGACAAAAGACATAATGCAGGGAATGTTTGGATGTTCTTGAGGCAACAGTGATTATTATCACCATAATTATTTCACTTTGCTATCAGAGGTTCAGTGTTATGAGTGATAGATTTTTATTTTAACAGTTAACCAGTGTACTCAGATTGCTTTGACTTACCAAATACTTCCTCTCTATTTTTGTTCCCACTTTCAATATGACAAGAGTTGAGAGAATCTGTGTTAATCTGTTTCATTGCTGTGTGCCAGTACTGAGGCACTTACTGAATATTACTGAATAAAATATCTAAAACAGGTAAATAGATGTCTGACTAGTTTTTCATAAAAATATACTTCTGCTTTCAGTTTCCTGTACATACCATTCCAGTAGAATGATTCATGCCCACATGAGTGTAATAGACTTGTATTTCATAGAGTTGATTGTAAAGGTCTTGCATCAAATCTGAAATATTTTTTTTTCCATCTCATTGGCTAATTTTATATCAGAGTAATTCTTCTTAAATTCTACTCCATGCCCTCAGAAGTTAAATTTCTCTTTTCTTTTAACATTTTTTTCCTAATAAGTAAGATCCAGCAATGAGTGTGTTGTCGTGTTTTTATTTGAATCAGCAATGCACTTTTGAAGTAAATCTCCTGTTTGCCTCTACTTTGGTTTGCACTCTGGAGCTATCCTAGGGAGTGACCTGGACTGGATTCCTTTTGCACAAAATAATCTGAAATAATTAGGAATGTGCCTAATACACTCCAACCGCTAATAATCCTTGAGTCTTTGAGATTAATTCTGAGAGCTGGTCCAAATCAGAAAGACCTTGCAACATGTATAATATGGAATGTGCTCATAAAGTTAACTCTTACACTGTACAGGCCCAGTTTTATTGGCCTATGCTGTTGCTAATACAACCATAGCTATCAAGTATTGCTGAGCACTTCTGTGAAGCTGGCTTTGTATGACTGTGAAGCTTTATTGGTTGAATGACATAAATCTATAACTGACCGTGTAATTAGTGTGATTATTTGTGAAGTTTTCACTTAAATATTTAACCTCTTTAATGCTTCAAATAATGCAGAGTATCTATTTGCATGTTGCTATTAATTTTTAAGTTATCAAAACTCAAATTTGTTCTAGGCTGTCAAACTTGTGCATTCATAGTTGTTCCATAGCCTGCACCTGGAAAATTCTGTGTAAGAGTTTTCCAGGAAGCTCAGTTAAATTGCTATAATTTTGAGAGACTGATTTTTTCAGTGGCATTTTTGGGGACATTGAAAGTTAGAGACATCTAAGTGAAACCACTGAAATGAAAATAGTCCAAATAAGTTTTGGTGTGTTGTTTTTTTTTATTTTTTTATTTTTTTTTTTTTGTTGGTTGTTTTTTTTTTTCTTGGTTTTTGGTTTTTTTTTTTGTTTTGTTTTGTTTTTGTGGGTTTTTTTGTGGTTTTTTTTTGTTTGGGTTTTTTTTGTTTGTTTTGTGTTTTGTTTTTTGTTTTTGTTTCAAAAAAATCAAACATCTAATTGGAGGCTTCCAACTCCATAATTTATGGTTTATAAATATTTAGATGTTGCAACCAGTCCTTAATGAAACAAGATTGTTTCAGGCAAAGCATGAACTGGAGTAGGCATTCTGTTACATGAACTGTTGAACTTAGTTGTTACATGAAATGCTAAAAGTTTTAAGCATTCCATGAAGTAGACGGTAGGTGTATCTGTTAATGGCTACATTGTGAAACCTGGTATTTTCATGGTTTCTTGCCACTGAGGATATTAATGAACAATGGTAGTGTCAGAAAACAAGTATTTGTCACATGGTCTTCAATCCCTCCCAACAACTGGAGTCTTGAGACAGAATTGATTGTTTTATTTCCTTTGCAGGACAAAATTTTATTTGGGATGATTTTAAATTTGCACATGTATGTTTAAATCTGCATCTACTTGTTCTAGGTTAACTCAGGCCTTCTCAGGATTCATGTTTACATCCCAACAAGTGGATCAAATTTAGGTGTCTAAGTGAGCTTTGCCCAGTGCTTCCATCTTTTCTCTGTGCCTAAACAGTAAAACTGTTGGACTGTTAGTGACTCTGCATTTTTGGAGGTCACAATGGCTCCACTATGGCAGTCCATTTTGCTTATTACGCTCTCAGTTATGAGAATAATGCACTCAGGCTTCCAGAAGCCTTTCCCAGAAGTTGCTTTTGCTTTACTTGTTATTTCATGGAGTCCACCCCATTGCTGGCGAACAGCAAATTAATGTGTCACAGAAGCAAAGTCTTCTGTTTTTGCAGCAACAGGATTTTAAATTCATTTTATATACAAACTCATTTTATAGTTAAATTCTAAACCTGTTTCTCAAGTCCAGTTTGTCTTTTTACTTGTCATGCACTCTTATGATTCACATGCCTGTAAGAGATGTCTGAGTCAGAATATAGGCTTATGTGTCATCTAATGAACAGAAATCAGCTGTCAGTCACACTCTGAGGACATGCAATCTACTTAAAATGTGGATATCTGTTTCCATGTGTATGGCACAGAGTTACTGATACATTAAGATACAGTACCATGTTTGAACACATTTGAGACCCTTTTCTGAATAAAGAGATGTCATGGGGCACATGAGGGTGGCTGGAGTGTGAATGTATAAATGGGCAAGCGCTGGGAGAACAAAAGTTGGTTAAGTGTCAAAGACTTGAGCTCTTTGAGGTGTGTCTTGCAAATGCACGTCTGTCAACTATCTTTTCTGTATTTTCTACCAGTTTTGTGTATTAATGGGACCTCCACTCAATGTGCTCTGTGTTATAGCAAAGGATAGAACAAATGTGCTCTGAAAAGAGAGATACGACACTAGGATTTCTAAGAATTTTTCAGGAATTAGTCTGATGTGCATCTGAGCAACTTTCCAAAGGCATGGAAGGCAGATTTGGAAGGAATCTGGGGAGATTTCCTTATATACTCTTTTTGCTTAAATATACAGAAGTCTTCCTGATAGTTCTGACTCTTAGTTAAATTTTCTTTTTGATAGGGCTGTTGTAATAATAGCCTTGTTGTTGACCCAGACTGCTGAGTTTGTTTTGTTGGTGGAGTCTTGTAGAATGTATTTATCATGTTGCAGGGAACTCTGTGTAACCAGAGGCATAGTCTCCAAACTAAAACAGAAGTTAACAATGAATGTTGCAATAGTCTCAAAGGTGAAAACAAATTTTGATTCTAAGAAATACGTGTATTGCTGTGTAATTTAAAAATAAGTATAACAAGATTAGGGTAAAAAGAATTCATGTACTTTAAGAGTGATTTATGTATACTTCACTAATTCGTTAAGAAACCCCCAAACAAACCAGTAATTCCCTCTATTCACTTATTTAATGAAGCAGTAATTTTGAACTATGATTAAAATTTTAATTTTTTTTTCACTAAGTGGCTTACCAGTCATCTGTATCATAGGTATGATTTGGCTGTTAACCATCTCTGTTCAATACTTTGCCAACATGTCATTTCTCTTATTTAAACCTTAAACTTGCCTTATTCACTGCACAAGTAGAGATTTTACCTATGCTTACCTTCAGAATAAATCACAAGATGTTCTGTGTGGGTGTCACTCTTTGGGGCTTTTAACTAAAAACCCTTCAACCCTGGAACTACTGTTAGTTTAGAGGAAGTACATAACCACACAGCTTGCTGGGTTGGGGCTAAACTGTGGTAGGTAAGAAGTCTGTGTTGCTTTTGTAACATGGCCTAGAGTAACTTACTGTGGTTTTAAAGAGAGATTTGATTTATACTTCAGCACTGCCAGACCCAGAACATAATGTGTCTATTCTTTCCATTATTTGTGCTAAAAAGAGCATCTCTTTATCTTCTTGGCTCTCTGTTTTGGAGGATAGTCATGTGACAGTGGAAGGGTGTACTAAAGGAAGCAGAAGCTAAAACACTAAGAAATCTTAAACTAAAATCGTTTAAGGGTAAAATGTATTGAAACAGAAAAGTAGTATAAATTTACTTGAAGGTGCAGTACAAAAAAGTCGTACTTGTCTATGGCCAGATCCAGTCATTTATTGTTTTGTCAGCTGTAGGCTTTATTAAAACTGCTCTTCTGCAAGCATGGCACATCGAGGAAGAGTAAGGTCATTGTGTTGATTCTTCATAAACTACTGTTGTCACTATTTTTATGCACCTAACATAAAAGTAATGGCATAAACAGAAGACAGGCTTGAGAATGTTCTTGAGGCTGCCTATGTGTGGGATTTGGTATAGTGGGTATGTTGTAGTTTTACCTCTAGTATTAAACAAAACCAGAAATTATGATCCCTTCTTCAGCTGTTTGTTATAAGGGAATAGTCAATAAATTCCTCTGTATTAAAACTGAAATATGGTACACATTTAAGAAAAAGCAACCAGATCAAGACAGCAGTGTGTCTGCTCTCAGTGTTCTGATGCATTGGAAGTGATGTATGAAAGAAAGCTCAGATAAAGACAGCTTAAGGTCTCTTTCTAAAGTCCTATTGTACTAAGTCTGGCTGGGATGGAGTTAATTTTCTTCATAGCAACCCCTGTGGTGCTGCATTTGGGATCAGTGACTCAAACAAAGTTGACAGCACACCAGTAGTTTGGCTGTTGCTGAGCAGTACTTGCACAGTATCAAGGTTTTCTTTTTCCACTTTTCCCTCCCCCTGTGACTGGACTGGGGGTGGGCATGGAGTTGGGAAGGGACACAGCTCAGGCAGCTGGCTCAGGTTGATGAGAGAGCTATTCCATGCCATGTAATGTCATGCTCAGCAATAAAAACTGAGGGGAGGAGGTTTTAGGGGAGGTGGCTGTTGCGTAGAGACTAGACTGGGCATCTGTCTGTATGAGGTGGTGAATGATTGCCTTTGCATCGCCTGTTTTATTTTTCCTTCCTCTTTTCTTCACTTATTAAATTGTATCTTGACCCCCGAGTTTCCTCCCTTGGACTCTTCCTGTTCTCTCCCCTAGTCCTGCTGGGGGCTGGGGGAGAGAGTGGCTGTGTGGTCCTTAGCTGCTGCCCAGGGTGAGCCCACCACGCCATAGAGCAAGATCTGTCAGGATGAGGTGCTCCAGTGGGCAATTCTGGAGTGCAAAGTAAGATACCAAATACATGTTTAATGGTGCGTGTTTCTGTTATGCACATTCATGGAGAAGTCTTCACGTGAATCATGTAATCAAAGAAGAGATACTCAATGTTAATTGTTGTAAACTTCCTATCAAAATTGTTTGGTGCTCAATTGCAAATTTTTTTTTCTTTGTTTACTTTTTAATAGTACTCTTTCTAGTTACCTCCTAATATAGTCTACATGATTGTGACTTGTCATTTACTGTATCCACCTAGAATAATAAAAGTGCGTATGAAACACATACAACCTACATAGTGGGGAGGGGGAAGAGAGGAAAAGATACTGAACTGAAAATAAGCAGAGGGATGAAAACTAAATTCATATGAATAATGATGGCATTGTATTCTGCACTCCTTTTCAGATTTCTTAGATGAAATTGTAATTGAGAACACTGATGGCCCCATAATATTAACATTATTGTTTCCTTAGAGCTGTTCATTGTTTATTATATGAAATAATAAGGCACTGCAAAGTTGCATCCTATGCAAGAGACTTGTATATAGTACCTCTGCAATTCTGTACTAGCACTGCCAGGTGCATATTGTAATTTTGATGTCCTTACTGCAATAAAGTAATTTAGTAGCAAAGTCTCTTAAAATAGCTCACTTGAGCTTAGTGTTTTTGGAAAGCAGAGTGCTTCTAAACTAGCTCTGTCCAGAACACTACTTATTTTTATTCAGTCTATTTCAGAGCACTTTTCAAACACTTTTGAAACACATTTGCACCTTTTACTTAACTGCACAGGCAAAATCATCATACTTCGATACAGTTGATTTGTATTTGACAGTAGGTAGAAATAATTTGTATTTGATGTGTGTCAAAGGGGTTGAAAAACCTTTTTTTTTTCTGTTAATAGGAATAGGATGAGTATCTCGATGAGATTAAGTCATCAGGGCAAGGGGCAAAACTCAGTGAAGTCAAATGATACCTTCCCAATCATTTCAATAACTATGCCAGTCTCAGTGAACCAGTTCCTCTCAGGATGGATGTGAGGAAATATTGACAAGTTGTTGAAGAAACATTGGTGGGAGCGAGGGCTGAGAGAGATGTACCATGGAGGTAGCTTGGCCAGACATTTCAGAGGTGGCAATTGATAGAAGAGGAGCAGCAGTGCTTGAAGGCACATGCTACTGTACACTTAAGATGGCATATATTATTTTGAGTGATATCCAGTGCCTCAGTTTAATCAGGTGGATAACAAAGGCAGAAAGTTAGGATTTAAAATCAAACTGCTGTGGGTTACACGAAGAAGCTAACCTTTACTATGTCACAGTAGCAATAAATAATTTTTCTGTGTCTCAGGACTGGAATAGTTGCTTTACTAGAGGATATGGTATCATTACATTGTGATGGGAGATTTATAAACACGTTCTTGTGTGAAAAATAAATAGAACTCACAGACTTTTCAACAGTTGCTCATTTATATTTACTGTGAATATCAAATATTTTATGTATACTCAAAAAAATACAGGAGACTGAAAATATTTGGTGTTACACAGATCCCTTGAGTAAGTGATGTAAACTGCTAATCTGTTGCTGTGAATAATGAACAAAGTAATTCCAGATTTGAAAATATTTCCTTGAGTGCCAGTAGGAAAAATCTGTAGCAATCAAGAACAGAAAGATCTGTGTGTGTGAATTTGATTATTAAAACATTAATGACAGTGAAGATGAAAACTCTCACTGGCATTGGTGTGAGGAAATCCTGTTCTGCATGTGTTAACTGGCAAAATCATCGAAACAACATGATCTGTTATATTGTGAAATAAGATTAATAATCCCTCAAATAATCTTACTATGGAAATTTCCCTGCATCTTGTTTATACTTTGAGAGAAGAAATACTTTATCTTTTCATAATAGGATAAATATTGACTTTATTTGGAAATTACTTTTAAAACACCTTTTTCAATGAAAACTAGATAATTTTGTGATAACAATTTGTTTTAAATTTCTGTACTAGTCAATTTTGAATTTTCAACTGTATTTGTCTTTCATTATATGTTTAATTTTAAATAACAATGGACTTCTGTGTAATTTTTTATATGCTAGAGCCACCTGTATGTGGGCAAAAAATAATGTTGGGTTTTTGTGTGTGTGACAAAGCTATTCAAATTTTTATATGAAAATCTTTTGGAAGATAACCAAGTATAAAAAAACCCTCATCCACAACTTGTTACAAAAGTTGCTCAGTGTTACTTGCATGATTAGATACAATATGACTAAAAGACTTTCTTAAACAAAATTATTTTGATGCAGACCAGAAAACAAATTGAAAATCAACTTTATTAGAAATTAATTCTAAGGAAGCAAAATGAGATGCTAAATTATATTTTATGGTCTCTTAACTTTTCAAAAATTTTTGCTCAGAGAAAAAAATATAGAAACTAATATCTTAAAATTTCTTCTGACTTAGAAAAAGCTGACCAAGAGAGTACTGTGGCAGGAGATAAAGATATAAATCAGCCTTCCAGTAACCAAAGTATCCAAACAGAGATAGAAGAGCAACCCATCTGGGGAAATCGCACTGATGGTGACCTCATCACAAGTAAGTATTTCCAGAACAAATTGCTGCCTTTTAGGCTGGCTTTTGCAGTGTAATGGGATACTGCCTGTTGATTCTCTTAAATGTGTGTCAAATGCAATTGTGGTGCAACTGTAATGCACATCTACTGGATTTATTTCCCAGATTGACTCCTGTCAGCATGCATAAGGAATGAGTACAAAGAAAGGTATGATTTGGGTGGTGCAGCCTCTACATTTTAAAGCCTTAATGTTATATTCTTCTGTCATAGGTTATCATTATTAGTTGGTAGGCTAATTGGTAGGCACAGGAGTTGTACTGTGCGACTGTGCTAGGTGTCATCGCCCTCGATTTCCCAGGCTCTGCACTTAAGTGGCAGAGTAAACTATGATGAAGGCAGTTGCTTCCAGATGCACAAAATACTGATCAGGTGGAAGTTTTTTAAGAGTTTTGAATCCTAAGGTTATTCCTTTCAGAACTAGAAGAATGCTGTAAGACAAGATTTTAGACCTATGCTATAGAACTGTGGAGTTTTTAAATTTGTTTTTAGAAGTCCACATTCCTAATGTACAGCTTGAATGCTTTAAAACATCAAAAGCTATGCAAGATTATTCCCATTTTTCTGTCCTGAGCTGAAGATCATATGTTGTCCAAGTGATTACCCACAATTACTCCTCCTAAGGCAAAACTATTTCTGTCAACTGCTAGAGCTGAACTGCTCTAAAATTCTGTGAATGCTTGAACATTAGTTGCTCAGGGGAGGGGCAGCATGAGAAACTGTTCTCTAATTGTAGGGTGTATTCAGAAAGCAAATGGACTAAATGCAGAGTGGTGCTCCAGCTCTCTGAGGTCGTTGTCTGATCACACACTTCAGGGTCAGTCTGTCTTTACACTGCACACAGACTATACTGTACACAGCGGGATCAATTTGTATTTCTGAAATTGCTGTTGTCAAAACCGGTGATTTTTGCTGGAGTTATCTCTTTCTTTCCAGTTTGGTGTGGGTTTTTTTTTTGTTTTTTTTTTTTTTTTTTTTTTTTTTTTTTTTTTTTTTTTTTTTTTTTGTGGGCGTGGTGTTTTTACTCTGTTGTTTTTTAGTCTTATCTATACATTCAGTTTCTCCTGAACGTTGTGTTAACATTTGAAGTTATCCCAGGACAAACAATTGCTTTGTACTTATGTAGAGTATGTGGAAAGATGTGTGTGGGATCTTCTGCTTTTGGAATGGCCTCCCTCTCACTCTCCCTTCCTAGAAGCTTCCTCATTCCCATACCCATGTGAAGGCAGATTTATTTTGTAGCAGTTAGCAGCATGCCTGAACTATGGAGGAAAGGAAGGAGGACTGTAAGGTGGCGCTGTGCTTCCTGTAATCTGTTCACCACAAAGACATATTGCAGTGGCCTGAGTGTGGGAGTGTCAGGGAATGATACATTTTTTCAACATGTAGTAGAAATTGACACACAGTGTGCAAACTCCTGGTAAAGTGACTTGATGATTATATGTACTTATAGCTCTGTGATGGGAGGGTTATTTGCTGCTGAATTAAAAAAAAAAAAAAAAAAAAAAAAAAAAAAAAAAAAA
>VXAU01002296.1:816105-858203 GCA_013399695.1 Formicarius rufipectus
AAAAAAGAAAAAAAAAAGGAAGGTAGCAGGGAAAATGGCAAAAATAGGAAAAAATTCAAAGGTGTAAGATACTGTTGCAGTGTGCAACTATGCTCCTCCTGGAGTCACTAGTAATTTTACCTTTGAGAAAAGCATGTTTAGGTGAAAGCTGTAAGTTTCTAAAACACTTAGTCTTAATAATTGTGTATTAGAGGCTTTATTATTGGTCATATTTCATTAGATACCATGATGCAAACCATTCTTTACTTCAAATTAATGATTTATTTTTAACCTTTAATTCAAGACTTCTAGATGGAAGAAATAAAAATTATGAAATTAAAGAAACTTTTTTTTTTTTTTTTTGTGACCGGGGGACTGTTTGCATGGAAGTTTGTTCTACTTTTAAAATTGAGGAACAGTGCTTGACTCAATTATAAATACTTCTTGTAGTTTGCAGAAGTTTTACAACTTGATATACCTAATAACTAAATTTTGAAAGCTAGAACAAGAGTAGTTTGTTTATCACAAACAAAAGGAGAAGCTTGTTTATTGCAAACATTACTCAGGTATTTCATGTTAAATAGTAAGTATTGTAGCTGAGAATGGTCTTGATTCAACCAGATCTATTAGCCCACCAAACTAATAAAATTGTTTTGGGCAGTGCATACTTCAGTTTTCTCAGGTATTAACAACTGTTCACCACTATCCTCATGATTCAGTTTCTTTTTTTCCCATACAGATTGTTTTCCACCCCCACAGCTGATACATACTCCATTTGTCTTAGCATTAGTTTTTACTTTATAAATGTTTCCAGCATTTAATTTCCAAGGTTTTCCTTGTTTGCAGCTGTTTTATCCTGCTGTTACATGGAATTAGATTAATCAGTCAGTTTTATTGGCACACCAACAACGAAGTCCAGTGTTAGAGCCCCTGTAATGACTTCATTATGTATGATTTCTCATTTGCACTGGTGAACTCAGCTTGCCAGGCAACACCAATAAACTAAAATGCTGGTCCTGTTTTCCACTGTAAGATGTTTTATGTTCCCCTTGCTCTGCCCTTTCAGTCCTTTTTGCAAGTTCCCTTTTTTTAACCTCTAGAGAGTTCCTCCAGATTAGCCTTTCCCCCACCTCCTTTGGATCATCCCTTTTCCTTGTGAATGAAAATGATCGTAAGATCCTGGGTAAACAGTTAATCTTATGGAAAGCTTCAACTAAGGAATTAATTGTTTTTGAAGAGAGCTTGAGAATCAAAAGCTTACTGTATCCTGATATATAAACAAGGAAGAGACATAAGAAGGAAACAGTTGTATTAACTTTCTCTATTAATTGTTAATGTACTTGCATAACCTGTTACTTGAATACTGTGTTCAGCTGGAGAAGGATCAGGGGAGAACCACAAATATCTGAGGAATGACTGGAGTAGTTGAAAGCAGGCTTATTGTGGAAAACCTGGAATTCAATCTGTTTAGTGTTAACTAGGGGCATAAAGAGGGGCTTTGCATAGTCCCTAAGAAGTATACCACAACAAACAGAAATTTGGTAAGACAGTTCTTCAGCTATAGAAGACAAAACAAGTAGATATAATGTCTGGAAGTTCAGTTAGACTAGAAATAAGGTGCACAGTTTTAAACAGAGTATATGAGAACAGGAACAACTGTCAAATATTTTGTGGTTTTAGATGTGTTAAATTGGCTTTACTCATCACAAGGTGTCCATTGCTATCCATATTCTTCAATTTTAAACCTCAGTAAAGGAGAGTATTTCCACAGTGGTTTTCCCAAGTGGGATGACCTCTGTATTTTTCAGCACAGAGACCTATTCCTTTCCCTTCACAGACACACATGTATTTTGTATTTTATTTCACGTTGTAGAGGTTCTGCTTTTCAAAAGAGCTTTAGAATAGCTCCATCTGCTATCTTCTTTTGCATTGCACTTTTAAATATCTGCAAACACCTTTTGCTTATTTTCATTTTATTATCTGGTGATCTGTAATGGAGTGATTCTGCTTTTGTTATCACTCTCCACTAGCAAGTGAGGAAGAGTGGATGTTAAAACAGCAGCAGGGTAACCTGTGGCTACAGGAATGAAGCCTTAGCAGTTTTTGCTGCTCTGTGTTACCACAATGCCCTGCTTTGTTCTCTGGAAGAGGTTGGGGATTTTTTTTTCCCTCATAGTGGAAAAAAAACTATAAAGGTGGATTTCAGAATATTTAGGCAGATTTTTTGCAAAGGGCACCAGGTTATCATCAATGCATGCTGTTAGGCAGGGAAGTGAATGTTTAAGAGGGAAGAAAATGCCAGTATTGACCACTATTTACTTGTGAGGATTTAATCTCCTTTCCAGTCCTCAAGCAGAACCTTAGCTATGTGATATTTAAGAAAACAAAAAACATCTACCATAGATTCAAATTGTCATGAATAATTGATTAATAATAATCCAATTCGCAAAATTAAATACCTAAAATATGCCCATCTTTTAGAACATAGAAAGGTCATTGCTATCCATCATTTCCTAGCTTCAATTGCCTTTCTCCTCTGAGGAACATTCCTCTGATAAGAGTGGTTCTTCAGAGAAGCGGATGCTTAATTCAGTTCTGTGGGGATCAAACAATTTGAGGTGTTCTTATGCCCATTATTTTATTTACTGTAGTCTCTTTACTGTTTTGTGTTTTATTGAAATATAAACCTAGATATTTTTCTCTTTTGGTTTATGTTGCCATTTTTACTTTACATGATTATTTATTTTTAAGATCTAGAGATTGCCTTCCTCATCTGGCTGAGTGTTTTCTGTAGTTTAAATTATGTTGTTTGGGTTTGGGACTTTTTTTTCCAACAAGATGATGATAATCTACTGTTAGAATTCTTCATTTTGTTTGATATTAATCAAATATCTTTTTGGGGGGCAAATATCTTTTTTATGGGGCATAGTCATCTTACAATTACTGTGATTTCAGATGAACCTGTTTATTCTGTCCATAAAATAATGCAAAGTGATTGAGATAACATAAATGGTTCTATTCAAAGCTAGAAATAATAAGTCTTCTTCCAGCATAAAAAAAGTGTGTAAATACAGAAATTGTACAGAATAGATTAATGGAAACTATGAAGCAGAGTTTGAAAGGTATATTCTTTTAGTTAAAGCAGTGATTTATGTACAGTGTTCCAAGTATACCCAGGTATAAAAAAACCTGAACCTATGAATCAACAAAAGTTAAATCAGTTCAGTACTTACGTGTAGCAACACAGTATTGATACATTGAACCTTCTTTAAAAAAGGTAAATCTTTGAGGAATCTGGCTACCAGAAATAACAGAGGAGTAGAGGTCCTCCCTGAGAGCTCCTCTCCCACAGAGATTTTCTAATCTTCTCCCCAGCAGCAAAATACCCTATGTTACTTATGTTTCTACCCCTGACTTAGCAGATCTCTTACTACTTCTATTTCAAAAGTCCTCAAAAAGCCTCTTCTCACGCCTGTTGAGGGCTCTGGTGAGTTGCCATAGGCTTTTCCTTTCATTTTCATTTTCACAGGGTTACGGAATATGCCGAGTTGGAAGGGACCCATGAGGATCATCAGGCCCAACCCTTAGCCCTGCACAGGACCATCCCTGAATGTCACACCATGTGCCTGAGAGTATCATCCAAATGCTTCTTGAACTCTTCTCAGGCTCGGTGCTGTGACCACTTCCCTGGGGAGCCTGTTCAATGTCCAGCGACCCTCTGGTAGAGAGGAATTTTCACAGATAGCTGTACCCTTACTGTTACAGTCTTTGGAGTTTAAGACACTTGAAAGGAGGTTGCAGCCAGGTGCGAGTTGGCCTCTTCTCCCAGGCACCTAATGCCAGGACAACAGGACATAATCTCAAGCTGTGCCATGGTAGGTTTAGGTTAGATATTAGGAGGAATTTCTTCACAGAAAGGGTGGTAAGATGTTCAAATGGACTGCCTAGGGAAGTGGTGCAGTCACTGTCCCTGGAGGTCTTTAAGGAAAGACTGGACATGGCACTTGGTGCCATGGTCTAGTTGACATGGTCGTGTTTGGTTATAGATTGGACTTGAAGATCTCACAGGTCTTTTCCAACCTAATTGATTCTGTGATTCTCTGGAATTCTGTGTTTATTGAAGTCACCTGTGGAATGAGACAAGTGTTGCTGAAATTAGTAGTCCCTTACTTGTAGACAGAGCTGCCAAGATGCAGATGTTTTCTGTGTAGCCTCTTGCCTTCAGCTCTAGGGTGTATGCTCTAAGGCAATGGAGTCAATGATTGAGGTAGATAAGGAATTTGTGTACTCTGAGGTGACTCCATATGGAGAAAAAAACTTCTTGCTGTTGTTGATCCATTTACAGAACAGTAATCAAACTTCAATGGGAACTTGAAACTGCCGCGGATGACCATAAGACAGACACATGTATTCTTCCTATAGTAACCAGAATTACCTGGAGCCTTTAATTTTCTGTTTTACCTTACTTGTGACTCTTGAAATGTCATCTGAATTTATGGTCTGAGGCTGGGTAAGTTTGGATGGTAGTAATCACATGTAAGACAAAGTTGAAATTCTTTAAGCAATGTTAAGATTACTGTGCTTGCTGTGTTTGGGCCTGAAGTAAATTGTATCTTAATTTCAGAATATTTTCCATTATTGTACTGGTAGTGTCTCAAGAATTAATGTGCTCTTATGCCTAGATAGGAAAGAATATTTATATTCTTTTCCTGATTATTTCCACATTTAGGGGAAAAGTACAATATGTTTGTACTAATTCCTTAAAGAGAAAGAGTAATAAAACTCTTGACTGCATTCTGTGTGAAATATTTGAATACAAAACCAATGAGTCAATGTGGTTTTAGTCTCCCATTTTCAGTACAAATGGTATTCAGTTAGCTATATTTAGCAAAGGAAACGCAAAATTATACAGTGTATGAAAGTATCATCATACAAGTTTTACATTTATGAACCTGTCTACTGGCAAAAATGTTGAACTTAAACCATGGCAAAAGTTCTCTTTTTCTCTTTTTAGATTTAATTTTGTATTTGCTGTCATGCTTGTGAAAAGCTTGGAGTAAGTTTATAGAGCTGAGAAGTAGTACATGTTGTGTGTACATCAACATAATTAAATAAATGCCTCAAAATTTTGAGTCAAAAATAGTTTTTAATATTTTGAATTTTTTATTTAAAAAAATTCACTGATAAAAAAGTGGAAGATGAAGAGGGACTCATGGTCATAGCAGAAGCCTTAGCTAAGTAATCATAGTTAAACATTTTTCTTCTTTATATAGGAAAGTTATGCAGAGGAAAGAAAAGTCTGAATACTGCTTACTTCTGCATTCTGGTAATAACCTACAGTGCAAAAGTACCCACAAGTACCCTTCCCTGAAAATAGTTTTGTAAAAGACAAGCTAAAACAGGAGCCTCTGACCTATATGTGTGTTGTTGTGGTGGTGGTTTTCTGTTTTCCCTTAAAAAATTCTTCGCTATCCAAACACAGAGGAGCTTTTTGAAAACCATTGAAATGTCAAACAGCTGTGGTCACTCAGGCTATTTCTAATACTGGTTTTGTTAAGTCATTCTACTGATGAGGTAGGCCTCCAGACATATTTAAGAGAATGACAAATTATTTGTCACCTGAACTTGAACTATTTTTAAATGACCTGTAGCATGTAAGAAGCATGGTTTTGTATGGAGACTGCTCTTCAAATTTGTGATTATAAACTCCAAACTGGTGGCATTCTAACACAAAAACTTTCAAATTCTGAGTTTATGTCTGGACCCATGTATTTTAGAGGCTTGAATTTTACATCTAAACCTCTTTCCCTCAAATTTTATGAAGTGTCTCAGTTATCATGTTTTCATTTTGAACTATAAATATTATGACACTTGTTTAGAGAAAATTTAGCAATGCTAATGTTAATTACAGCAGAATATCAACTAAGAGACTATTTCCTGTAGAAGCGGTTCCTCAAGCTTAAGTGAGTTTTATTGATTTATAGTTCAGACTTAAGGTTGTATAATGCTTGCATAAAATTTTATAAAGGTTTGCTTTTGAGTCAAGTCAGAGCAAGCCTATTAAAAAAAGTGTCCTTTGAGTAAGATTTGACCTTCAGGGCAAGTTTTTGCCACTGAGTGACAGCATAAACCTTTTGCCCATTCCTTGGTAGAGCAGGATCAAGCCTGCCTTCAACTGTGGGTAGCTCTGAAACAGTTCTTCAAAAATCAAACCTCTCAGTCAGTTAGAAGGCCTTTACTTTTACCCATCTCCTTTCTTTATTAGGACACCTACATATTGCATATATAAGTTGCAAGTTTAAATAAAATTTGCATTTTGGTAGAAGACCACATTATTATGCTCATTAGAATTGGTCAGAAGAGTAGTGTCAAACCAGAATAAATATATTTTTAGTTCTGTACAATTCGGAAATACAGGAGATCAGTGAAGCATACTCTTTTTGCTTGAATTTCAAAATGAAGAAAACTAAGTTTTGGTGAGGAAATGTGGGATCAGCCTGCCTGGAAAGGTTTATCTGAGGAATCAAACTCAGTTTGTCAGGGAAGTGGTATAGAAAAGTATTTGGATGGTGGGGCAGGATACATAGCTAACTTTGGGTAATGCAGATGTAGCTTTCCTATAGGTGATTTTGTCAAACTACAACAACTCATTTCATGTTTCCCAGCTTACTTTGTAACTATAACTTTGCCAAGTATTTCCCTGCCTCAATAGATACTCTTTTTACTGTGTGATGACTTTTTAGTGATAACAGTCACTGTGATATTTATAATGTAAAATCAGTATTGATAAATATTTTTGTACAGTAATAGATCTTTCAGTGGGACTACACTAATTACTCTATGNAAATAAAAAGGCAGATGTGACTCTTCAGCAGAGTGGATAAGGAAGTATTGCAAACAGTATGGTTCTGTCCTTGTACCAGTTATTTGAGTGGTTTCCCAGGGGTTTTTGTTTGAGGCCAAGAATGCAAGAAGAGCTGCACAGCACGAAGGGAAGGAGGCACCGGTTTGCCTGAACAAGTGGCTGCTGGTGCTGATGATGCCACGAATGCTTTTGTGGGACTGAAGGCTTGTGTAAGCAGCAAACAGAGATTGTTTGCCCTTGATGTAGTTGCTGTCTTTGCTATAAGGTTGCTGCTGTACGTTGGGTCTTTTTAGTTAAGAAAAGGTTGCAGCCTGAGCTGTGACTTTTTAAAGCTCTTTAATTACAAAAGGGCAGCAAAAAAGGAGCTAAATCCTAATGCTTTCACTTAAAATGTGAAATCTGCAAAATCCTTCATCTTACTGCAAAACCTTGTAGCAAATGTTTTTAAATATGTAAATCAGCACCAGTACTGTGAATGATACTGACATGGCATTGCTATATCTGCACTCCATTTAAAATAAAAAAGTAATTGTGATTAATGTGCAGAAGGATTTTCTATTTTTTTCATGAAACAAGGGAATTATATCTTCTAAATAAGACAAAACAAAAGGTTTTCAGAAACAACAAGATCCTTGTTGAATCTAGAATTCAAAGCATGAACCTCATTCAAATTTAAATGCTACTTAGAGGTATTCTTAAACAAAAGGTGAACTAAATAAACATCAGTGGATTAAATTACATAGTTTTATAAGTTGAAAGAAATATTTTTATTAGAGAGTGAAAATTATTCATATGTAATGCTAAATGCCTTTAAACATGTTGGAATATGAATATCCTCCATATGCATGTTAGAGATAAAAAACAGGTATTTTACTGGTCTTCAGTCTGTTCTGCAGATGTGACTGAAGAGAACTTGCAGGTGCTACTGGCCTCTACTATGTTAGTATCATTTAGGCACAAATATTTCATAGAGAGTTATATCTTGCTTCATGAACAGAGTGAAGAATCAGAATTTTAGCTCAGTTGTGGAATAAAAGAAAAATGTTTTATGGGTAATTTCACCCCATTCAGACAATTTATGTTATTTCAGCTAATCTGTTGCTTTCTCCTTTGCAATAATGCATTTGATTCTCTGAATTTTTGTGCGTGTAGCTGTTGGTCACTGATGTGACACTGTATTTTTCTAACAGGACACATTTGTAATCTCAAATATCAGAGCTCTCTTGTGAATTGTTTGAGCAGGCTATGCTTTGCTTCCTTTCAGGAAACCAAGTGCATCATTTTTACAGGAAGTTCTGTCTTCACCAGGCACAGTCAGCAGCCTGACTTTTGTTCTGCTTGAAGGGATGTACCCATGAGCACCAGGCAAAAGTTCACTTAGATTTGTTTTTCTTTTTCCCCTTACTATATTGAATTCATGTAATGGGGGTTGTGTATGAAAACTTGGCCAGGATGAGTGGGTTTTTCCAGCTGAGTCAGAAAGCGGTCTTCCTGGATTATTTTGGTATAATACAGTAAATAAGCAGTTAAGTAAAAAATATTTGCCTTGGTGCAAAGTATTGGTGACAGTGATTGCATGGTAAGTGCATTCAGTTTTGAATTGAGCATGCAAATCTCTTAGCTGAAAAATGTTTATATTCTGAAATATCCCATTGCTTTTCCCTATAGCGTATTAAACTACTGGTTATGAGTAAAACAAAGTTGAGATGTCTGTGGAGCGGGGAGGGGAAAAGGCAGTGAGGTGTGATACAGAAATGCAAGCTTTAGTCCATGATTGCTTGCAGTTTTGAATCTCGAAAAGGGAAAAAGAGAATTTAGGTTTTCAGGAATTCTAAGAAGAGGAGTGGAAGGGATACAAAGCAAGTTCGCAGATGACACGAAACTGGGAGCAGCTGTTGATTTCCTCAAAATAGCAGGGAGGCCCTACAGAGAGACCTGAACAAATTAGAAGGCTTGGAAATCACCAGCCATATGAAGTTCAACAAGGGGAAGTGCTGGATTCTGCATCAGGGATGGGACAACCCTGGATGTTTGTACAAACATACCAGATAGATATATTACAGAGATACTGGAAAGCAGTGCCATGGAAAGGGACCTGAGGATTCTGATTGATCTCAAGTTGAATCTGAGTCAGCAGTGCCCTGGCAGCCAGGAGGGCCAAACTGTGTTCGGGGGGCATCAGGCAAAGCATCACTAGTTGGTTGAGGGAGGGAATTGTCCCGCTCTGCTCTGCACTGGGGTGGCCTCACCTTGAATATTGTGTGCAGTTTTGGGCACCACAATATAAGAAAGATATTAAGCCATTAGAGAGTGTCTGAAGGAGGGCAACAAGCATGGTGAAGGTGAAGGGCCTTGAGGGGAAGCTGTATGAGGAGTGGCTGAAGTTACTTGTTCTGTTCATCCTGGAGAAGGGGATACTGAGGGGAGACCTCGTTGCCATCTACAACGACCTTGTGAGTGGAAGAGGAGGGGCAGGCACTGATCTCTTTTCTGTAGTGCCCAGTGACAGTACTCGTGGGAATGTCCTGAAGTTGTGTCAGAGGAGGTTTAGGTTGGATATTAGAAAAAAGTTCTTCACCCAGAAAGTGGTTGGGCACTGAATAGGCTCCCCAGGGAAGTGGTCACAGCATGAAGCATGATGGACTTCAAGAAGCATTTGGATGATAACTCTTGGGCATGTGGTGTAACTCTCTGAGATGGTTCTGTGCAGCGCTAAGGGTTAGACTCAATGATCCCTATGGGTCCCTTCCAACTCAACATAGTCTGTGATTCTGTGATTTTGGGTTAGACTGTGCCATATCACTTCAAGGCACACCAAAATAGTTCAAAAGAGGAAAAAGAGCTTCCATTTCAAAGTCATCCTGATGCAAAGCTGGTATGTTAGTGGCATAGAGCAACCCAAGAGACAGCTTTGGTGACAGGAGCTCTGCATGGCCTTTCTGTATGTGACTCTAAATCTGGGGTCCCTGGAGTGCTTTGGGATGGCGAGGCCCCATTCATTCTGCCCCTGGGCATAGCAACCTTGTGATTGGTGAGGGGGCTTCTGTGCCCATCCCCTGGACCTGGTTTGCCGTGGAGGAATTCCTGTAGCTGAAGGACATCCATATCAGAGACTAACCATTCTCAGTGTGTTTAATGTTGTTTGTACAGATAGATTCTGCTTCTCTATCTCTTCACACTTTGTTTTTCAAGATCAGGAAATAGATGGACACTTCCTGCTCTCTCTATTGTGTTTCCACATCTCTTTTCTCTTACTGACAATCAATCATTCTATTAACAATGCAGTCTGTAGTAATGAAATCTGGGTCATGAAGAGTTATTGTTGTGGATCTCCAGTCCTCAACCTATTTTCTGACACAGAATTTCCATTTTCCATTATGCTGCTATTGCTGAATGTGGCTGATTTTTGGCCTGGGTTCCAGGAGTCTGACCTCAAGCAGGAGGGGAACTACTGCTTCAGTGCTAGATCACTGTATATGACATGTTTTATTTCACTGTTTATCAACTAATGATTTATCATTTATTTCTTTTATTACTTATAAAATTTGTGGCAGGTACTTCCTATCTAGTGAGAGTTTGCTTGTGATTCTTTTTTTTGTTTCTTCTTCCATACTCTTTTGTGCCCTCACAGACTGAAGTGGCTCAGCTCACTATGTGATTTTTCCCTTTGTCTCCTTCCCCTCCAGTGCTGTCTTTTTCTGTGTGGTTGCTATCTTCACTTTTTTCTTTTGATGTTTTTGCCCTACTATTGTTTTAATAATGTAAAACCCTGAGTTTTAGACTGTTCCTCTTAGTTACTGTCCATTTGCTTCTCCTGTTCCATTTTCCTTGCAGCTGTGCTTTCTTTCTTTCTTTCTTTCTTTCTTTGGTTTTCTGGTACTTGCTATCAACTGATGCCAAACTTAGGATCGGCTATAGATTGCAAGAAAAAGTAGCAGAGATAAAATAAGTGCAACAATGGAATCACAAACTCAGTTACCAATGTATCTGTTGCTGGTTTTGCACTGACATTCTGTATTTTCCTGTTGCCTTTTTGTATCATTCTCTCTTTGTTGCTGTCATGTTTTTATTCCTATTTTTTATTTCTGCATCTAGTCAGTATTGTTAATAGTAACACTGGGCACTGCTTACAGTTCTAGAGGTTACAAAAGGCAGTGCACTGAGAGCAGGTAGTCACACTTCAGGTGGAACACTTTTGGGGATCTTGTGAGATTCTGTTACTTATGTGAGTTGAGGACTAGAAATTAGGGGAACAGTGAACCTTAAAGTAATTGTTCTTTCCAAGCATTTGCTGTCATGTTCTTTTTAAAACCAAGTACAGCCAGTTTATATGCATTTTTGTATGAGTTTAGCTGAGCACTGTGGTCTTAACATCTGAACTCAGTATATATGGTCAGTGGAAAATGAACCTGACCTCTGAATATTTTCTTACTCAGAAGTGAATGGTGAATAGGCTAGCCTTGAGAAGCTGTTTGCCTCACCATCCCACATACTTTCCTGCAGTGAAACAGTGTCTAGTTTGTCAGTGGTTGCTGGGGTTTTGAGGAAGGTAGCAGGAGATGCTGTAGGCAAGAGGACCTGTTTGTGCACTTACTCAGGTTACGGCTGTTAATGACATTGAGGTTATCTCTCGTCTGGTACACCCTGCTGTGCCACTTATGAGGCAATACCCAGCAAGTGATATCCTGTTGTTTGTAGCTTCTCTTTGATGTTTATTATTTGATTTGGGAACAAATAACACAATGGTGAGGGGCATCAAAACTGTTTCAAATATTTGGCTTAATGTCTTAAATTCCATGGGACACCAGTGTGTCTTTATACAGTGGTATAACTATATGCTATAGTAGGTACTAATTGCATAACTGCTGTAATGTCATGCCAACAGCTTGGATTACTTTTTTTTTTTTTTTTTTTTTTTTTTTTTTTTTTTTTTTTTTTATGTGTCTAGTGGTTAATTAACCTTCCTTTTAGAATTAGATCTCCAGAAGCAGAGCATTCTGTTCCTCAATGAGATGTCATTGTACTGGGTTTGCACCCCTTGTGTCCTGCATCATTTCAGGGAATGTCTTCACATTTATGAAATTACTGATTATTTGTGTTGGAGAAATAGATCAATTTCGTCAATTTAAGAATTAACAGAAAGCTAATTCTCTGATCCTTGATGCATTAATTATTTTGTTCTCAGATCCAGTTTCTACAAGCCATTGTGCATTATTAAACAAGGTTTAACAACAAACACAAAACCCCCTCAAAGTAGATTAAAATGCCTCTTAATAAATTACCTATGTAGAAAACATGGAACAAAATAACTAAGCATATCAACTTCCATTAAAAAAACCCTTAAATACACCAAAAAACTCCAAAAAAAGCACTGAACAACAAATAGCTGCAGTAGTGATTAATGAATATGTTAAACATCATTAATATGCTTGAATGTGTTGGAATGGTGACCATGACTAAACCCGGTGAAAAATGACTAAAATGGTGACCATGACATGCACAGCCATTCCACATGTCTGTGCAATTATTACCACTGCCATATATAGTTGTAATGCTATGAAACATAAGAGCAAATACACTGCAATTCTCTTACAGTCTTATCAGAATGTGTGAGAAGAAAAGTGGATAGATAAATGTTGTATGTGGGAAGCTTGCAGTAAGATTTCCCACTTTTGAACACAGCTATAGAAATTTATTCCTCAGGTTGTCTGTTACCTATAATGCCCTGGTTTGTGTTTGGCTCTTGTTTGGTTTTGTTGGTTTTGTTTGTTTGATTGGGTTTGTTTATTTGTTGTTTTTGTTTTGGTTTGGTTTTTTTTGGTGAATTCCTACTCTTTATTTCTCAAGAAGTGACAAACTGTGCTACAGTAAGAACTATATTCCACTTTATGTAGATGTAGCTTAACAGTCATTGCATTATGTGAATTATCTTTATTTCTAATTATATTTTGATCTACCAAGAATTTCCAGATCACCTGCAAAGTTTATCACAGTTGCCAATATTTGGAATCTCAGAAAAAACATTGACAATAACAGCAAGATATGTGTATGATAAGGAAGGAGAATTTACTGAGCATCTAATGGTAACTGAAAGCCAAAGGATATTTTGATTCTGAGATAAGTGTTACAAGATAGGTAACTAAAAATGTTAGGGATTTACTCAGTTTAACAAAGATTAAAAATTTGCCGTTGCTATCGTTAAAGAAAATCAGCAGGCATTTATTCATTTTGCAGAATCCCATTAGGAAAGAGGATTTGTAAATAGAGAAATTCACTCTATATTTTCAGTGGGAGTGCTTATCAACTTTATAAACCTCTGGCTACCAGCCCTTTTCATGCTTGCTTCCCGGTGGTAACTGGATCTTTCTGGGTATGTCAGAGACATCTTTATACAGTTCCTGCAACCCTTCAAACAGTGTATAAGGTCCTGCAGTGCTTCCAAAGGAAGGCACGGCAGGTGTCTTTGCACAGATTTAAGAGTACTTTTGGCACCTTCTTGTGCACTTATGTTGCCTTCTCAGCCCATAAACACACATGCACGCATGTGTTTGCCATTCTTGTCCACCCTTCACCACCTATCAGCTGATGGGATGAAATGTCTTTTCTCTTTGTCCCCTGTCAGCCTCATTTCTGTTATACCAGGTGTTCCCTGGATGTGTTCTCAGATGTATTTTAACAAAGTATTCTCAGTGTGGGTCCTGTAAAACTCATACCAGCAATTTTACTACAGTATTTTCACTACAAAGGACATCCTGTTTCATAATAATATCTTGTATTCATTTTGAAGATGTCCTCATGTCTTAGAAGAAGCAATTCTAAAAAGGTGGTTGATGCTGTTAGTTGGTACTTTGTTTTCCTTGTAAAGTCAGCATGGTATAAAAAATTCAGTGTAAAAAAATGATTCTAAAAGATAGATCGTGCCTTGATGGTACCTTGTTATTTAGTTAATGTATGCCTTCTGTGATATGGTAGCTGCAGTATATGCTATTTATGTCCCAGAAAATATTCAAAAATAATTGCTGACAAAAGCTACTTCACAGGTTGACTCAGAGGTACGTCTTGTAATCTGAACGTTAATATTCTGGATAGCTTGGCAGAGAAAACTGTTGATGTAGTTTGAAGATTGCGTAGAGACTAGTCAGGATTTTAGTGAGAGAAGTGGGAATGGAGAGGGATTGAGATACTTGAGTTCGCCCAGCTTCACTGAAATTTTATGCTTATTGAGTGTATAATGCATACAATATGTAATATTTTTGAAAAGGTAAGATTTTTTTTCTGATCAGTTGGAAATGTTGCCTTTTATATAACAAAATTTATGTCTTTTCCAGAAGCAATTTAGGATCACCTTAATTCTGCTCTAGAATTCAGTCAGCCCCTGGTTTTATTGTGCAATTCTTGACTGTCATCTGCTTTATTTTCCCCCTCAAGCTTATGTTGGTGTTATAAAAAAGCACTGATAAAAAACAGAAGCCTGATTCTTACTTCCATTACATGTGGTCTATTTCCATGTGATCCATGCAGAGGGAGTAGGAGCAGCTACCACTGAGATCAAACAGTTTTTCCAGCTCAAATTAGTATGTATGTCTTGGCTTCAGTGTTAATGGACCCAATAAGGACCTCTCTATTTCTGAAAAAGAGCTCATTCTCTTATTGTGGGAGCAGAGAAGTGTTGAGAATATTGTCAAGTGAAACGATATATTGTATTTTCTCAGTAATACGGTTTTTACACCCAGGAGTCATGCATTTCATTCCTCCCTCATCCACCTGCAAAAATATTGCTTCTGTGGTCTGATTTGTCATCATAAACTATTGTGTCACAGACGAAGGAAAACAACATTTTTACCTCTCTGGGTGTGGAGTCAGATAACCCAGGCTGTAAACTGGAAACTATTTTTTCCATCAGACTCATTGGCTGGACTAGCAAACTCCATGGGTATCTGTATCAGCTGCCTTGAAATTGCTTTTGATGTGATTAGGCTACTAATTAGCTGTCTCAATTCTTTTCTCCCTCCTGATGTTTTCTTTTGATTCACTTTGACTCAGAGGAGTCTGTGTGCAGTGTATGTTTGTTTTTGTGTTTTGTCTAAAATCCCTAATGATAGCTTAGACTGTCCTCTTTTGGTTGAGAATTTCACTCTGTTGACATACATTTTTCTGTTAAATGGGTGCATCAGGATTTTTGTTTTAGCTGGTACTTTGCAAGGTGTAAAAACAATGTATGGTCAGGGTGCATATATATGTACATATTCGTTTAAAGTGTGCTAAGGGTTGTACAGTCTGAAAGAGAATATGCATAGTTACTTCTAAGTCATCAAAACCATAATAAATGTTTACTACTCAAATTCACCAGATAGTAACCTTACAATTAAATTTTTACATAAAGTCAGTTAAATAAGAGCAGAAGTTATTGTATTAAGGCCCACTTTGTAAGGAAACCTATGACAAGAAAGCCATGAAACACACTAATAGATTATACGCTATGGCAATATATTGCCTTTTTATTGCTTTTCCACAGGCAGCAGATTCATGTACAGTTATTACTACCTACATTATCTGCTAGTTTTCTAGGAAAAAAGACTCAGTCTATTGAATCATTAATCTAATATTTATCATTCTTATTGAAAATCCACTAGTGTTAGCGCTGTATAAAATATTGACTTAAAAATACTGGTTTTGCTTAAGATTAAAAACATATTAACCTGAAAAGCACACTATTTCTTAGGACATTTAAAAACTACTCATTGTGGATGTTTGAAATGACAATTTTTCTATGTTGTCTGGGGAATGATTTTTTTCCTTAAATCTTTAACATATAGTAAGTGACCAGTGCCATCCTGACTTGAAGACGCTGAGTGTTCATCCAACACATATTTGAAATTTTGATGTGTATTGCATTAGTTACTGAATATCAAGAATAAAATTTTTGCTCATACACAGAGTGTAAAATGGGATCTTTTGTACCAGCACACGGTCTGTTTAGAATGATATAACAGGCGCTGAATGTTCACATATCAAACAAAATGCCATCTTTCTGTAGAAAAGAGGTGTCAAAAAGTTTCTTTGTACCTTTAACGCATGTGATTATGTAGTACAAAATGCAGAGTTTGTAAAATTTCTTGAATATACAGGCAAAAAATGAATAATTCAAAACAACTCATAAGTTCTACATTCTATTGTATCTTTTATAACGCAGGCAGAAGATAGCATTGTGTTCCCAGTAGAGCTGAATTTGCACAAGTTACACCTCGGAAAATGCCAGATGGTCTATGGTCTACTTTTGAGAGCTGTCACATATGTAAAGATTTGAAAAAAGAAAGACAGCTGAATGAGAGCAGTGGATCATTAAAGAGAAAGTGAGAGTCCCTGGGTATCACTGTGTTTTAAGAAGCATTGTGTCGTTCTCCATATTACACCTTTTTTTTTTTTTAAGATATACACAACCTTTAAAAAATAAGGTAAAAATATTTCTGTTTTAAACTGAGGTGGTTGTGGTTTAATCTCAGAACTGTCAATTGCTTTTGTTCTTTATGCTAGAATGCGGTCATATGGTTCCTAATTGGTTTCAAGTGTGTTTTAACCATAATATTCAAGTCTCCCTAGTGCAATATTATCAATAAAGTTAAAATAAATTTAAATTGAGATAACTAATCCATTTGGGGTTTTATTCAATTTTGATTTGACCTGCATATCACATGTGAATAGTGTAAAGCCAGTCAGCTAAAAAGTTGTATGTTAATGCTAGAAGATTCAAGTAGGAGTACTTTGGGAACAGGATTAGTTAATAAAAAATTAAAATAGAAAAAAAAATAGAAAACTCTCAAATCCTTAGTAAAAATAATAATAAAAGCAAAACTGTAGCTGTTTAGATTTTCCAAGACTTTCCATTCACTCACAGTGTGACAGAAACACAACTAATTTTGAAGACTGAATTTTGGATAATTTGTCAAATTATTGTATCATAGCAAAGACCCAAAAATACACAAACAGTTGTAAGCTGCCACACCAATTTAACTGGCTTGGAAAAGATCATAACTGTCAATTATAGAAACTAACATCAGACATAGAGAATTTTTAGAATAGTCTAGAATACCTTTTGTTTATTGAGGAAGGCTAACCCCTCCCCAGTAATTTTACTTTATATGGTGCAACTGCACCACTCTACTGTCAGGAAGCATACGCAATGTAGAGTGAGGAAACATTGCATGGAACATGAAAAACACTGTTCCTTAGTGATGCAATTTACGTTTAAGTGTGATAATGAAGATAAACTTATGGGATGCTATGGACATAAGCACTGAATTTCAGAGAAAAAATTTTCATTTCTGATGTTGACAAGTATTTTTGACTGTGATTAGCTCTCCACTGACTATTTTTAAAATGGAAGGAATGCCTTGATTGAAAAAAAAATATTTTTGCACGTACATTGAAAGAGAATCTACACAAAGGGTTCCTGGTAGTATGCTTTGAATGGTACCTATTCAGATAGGAGAAAACTCTAAAAATTTATTTGGGACTTTTATGTAAGTCTAGAAAAGTTAACCAAATATATACTACTGATTGGATTTCAAAGTGAAGAAAGTGCCTTGCTTATGCTTTTTCTGTTTGTAGATTTTGCAAACACTAATGCAAAATTGAAGGAGAAACACTGTCAGAAGAAGCTTTGAAGGAGAAGCATTTTCAGGAGTGTCAATAAAAGTATTTGGGCAACAAGTAGTTGTTCAGGTATCAGCTAGTGTTGTGCTCTTATTCTCTTGGCTGGGAGGTTTGTGAGCAGTTACTGCTGGTAATGGAAGTGAATGATCTTTGATCTTTGTCTTCCCTGTAAAATCTTTGGGGAGGCTAAAACCTAAATGTTTCCCCTGGTCCTGCCTTTCTTTCCTGCAGCAGAAAATTATCACTGGTCGAGTAGGTTCAAGCGTGGTTACTGTGACCTACATAGATGTGTGCAGTCAAGGCTATCTTCTGAAAATCTTAATGGCTGTGAGTAAAAAGAACCAAATGGCAAGAAGAAAAAACTAACAAGTTCATAATTAAGCTATTATGAAAAGTATCTGTTTTTGCCTGCAAATGTGTCTAGGATGTAAAGTTTAAGATTTGTATGAAGTTTAGTCTGAAAAAGTTTGTGACAGTTGGAGGAAACAATCTGAGGATGGTGTCGATGTCCTGGATAAAAGGGAAGCATTGAGGGTTTGTTAGGCAAATTTAGAATGAAGAGTCTTTTTAGAGACCATATTGGTCTGTATGATCCAGTAGTATTTGTCTGAAAATTTGATAACTTTTACCTGAAGTGATGAGTGGAGATGTTTTTGGTTTGGTTTTTTTTTTTTCTTTTTTTTTTTTTTTTTACTTTTTTTTAGAGGAAGCACTGTCTCCTCAATTTGCTCTACTAGAATCTGGACTTTTTCCTTGGCATTAAAGTTATAAATGGTTGAAGATAGGACTGCCTGAAAACCTCTTTATGTCCAAGTGTGATGCAGTAGTGTTTTGATAGGAAGAGGTGATTGAGCTGTTTTTCAATTGTGAAAGCTTGTTTTACTACTATGTTTAATTGGTTTTCCAAGGAAGTCTGCTTTTTTTATTTTTTCCCCCTAAGTAAGAATTGTTAAATTGAAACCACTTTTGTATTACAAAGGCCTGCATCTTTTCTTTAGTTACAAACTTTAAATACATAGGCAATCTCTTTTCCATGTTATTACAAATATGCTTTATGATACAGTAGCTCAACACAGAATGGTCAAGTTTCATGCCCACTCACTTGAATGAGTTTCTAACATGTAGTTATAGTCTCAGTCTAGGTCACTGCAGATTCTTGCCTTGACAGATTCTGTATTTTCTTCCCCTAGACCATTTTGGTGTGTTGCCATTAAATCCCCAGGTGGCTCACTACAGCCCTTTCTAAAATTGTGGTTCTGAGTTGAGTATGGAAGGGGGGACTCTGGCTTGCCACAGCTGTGTGGTTATTGAATGCATGTTCCTTCTGGTTACCTCCTTCACAAAATCTGATTTGGATTGGTTTTGTACTTCCCAACAATCTATGATATTTATGAATTAAGCTCAAAGTGGGGTTACCTGGGTACTCCTCCTCTATTTATACTGGTCTGTGGTGGCTGCATGTCGGGGGACCCCTACCTTGTCACTAAGTCTGTTTTCTGAATACTGCCATGTTGCCCAACCTGCAGCTTAACGTCTGTTACTGCAGTTTGTGTGTTCACTCCTGTACTCTCATTTGATTGCATTTGCCCCATTTTTCATTTGGCTCACTTAGTGCAACTTTATGTCAGTTTTGCTACTTTGTTTCCTACTCTTGATTTTTCTTCTTTTCTTCAAATTGCTTGCCTTATTCTCTCTGTGTAATTCACAGAGCCTTGAAAACCTTCCTTGCAGTGCTGAATGGGGAATCTGGGCTTCATGCAGAGCTGAAGTGCTTTTTGAATACCTAATACTTATTTTTAGAAATACTTTTTGCCTTGTTTTGGTGGGGGAATGTTAACTTTTCAGTCTATTCTATAAAGATCAATAAGAGCAGTGAAAGGTCCATTCCCAGTCTAGCCTAAAATGTTCAGTTATCAATTTACAAGTTAAATTAACCCTTTCTTTCTTTCATTTGAAGCACAACCTCAACGTCTGCCTCAGCCAAATACTTCAGCACTGGAAAGGGGTGAGGAAGAAAGTGGCAAAATCCAAAATGGCCATGTGGGTCTGAGTAATGGAAGTGGAATTCACATTGGGGTCAAGCATATGCCTGGAGACAACAGAACACTTTCAGCTCCTGTTTCAGAAAAAATGCACAGAAAAATTCAGTCCACCTTGTCTGTCAACAGCAACAGCAGTAAGAAGAGTAAAATAAGCTCTGTGTTTTCTCAGAAGCCAGGTACTTCACCAGAAGGTAAGCTGATATTCTTAATTAAAAAAACCCAAACTGAATCAAGATCATGCAATCCCCATTCTCACCAAAAATTACACAATCTACTGAAAATAATTGAAGAGCATGACTCATGCTCCAGAAGCACACAGAAGTCATTATGATAAAAGACAAGCTCCTTTCCCAAATGAAAATATTAAGTATTTGAGGGAAAGGAAAGCAATTGGTCATTTCTTGCTTTCAAACATTTGGTCAACATAGTTTGATAATGCTTTAGTCTCTGAGTTAGTATCCTGAACTGGTAGAATCTACTGTCAACATTGTCACATATGCACCGTAAAAAAACATTAAAGTGCGACTGGTTCAAAGCTTGATAAATATTTAAATCCAGTAATGGCAGGCTCCATGAGGGTAGACTTTGCTTTTGAGATGTTCTGTTAGCAGAAATCCTGTCTAGCCGTGAAGTCTGAACACTAGATAATAAAATTTCTCTTCTCTCCTTCAATGTTAAGCATTGCCTTATGCTGCATTTGCACTGTTAAATAATGTACATGAAAATGCTTCACAGTCCTTCTGCACAGCTTAAATAAACAAAAGTAAATAATTTCTCTTATGTTTTAGCTCTGTCTCTGTATTCTCACTGATTGTGATTACACTTGTGGTCCCAAGAGTTCCTGAGCCCTCCTGCCTTCCCGTTAGCACTGATATACTTGATGGGCTTTCTACTGCCCATTATGAGAAGGGTGCAGACACTCTATAAATTTTATTCCTTTGAGGCAAGTGTAGATGCAACTGGTTAAAAAAAAATTGTCCAGAGGGTGGGTACAGACACAGTTTCTTAGAAAAATGGGAGACAGTACTCTTTGGTGAAATGGAGAGGATTCTCAGCCTAGATGAAAGGAAAAAGGATCAGAAAGACTGCATGTAGTGGCCTGAATGAAGCCTACTGATGTCCGTGGAGTGACTTCTCTTGAATTCAGCTACTTCAGTCAAACTTACTCAGTGAATCCATGTAGTGATGTCAAGAATGGCTTCACTCAGACTGTTCTCCCTTGCTGATGTTTATTTTCATGTTAATCTTCAAGAACCTGCTGTTATTTTTATGTTGCACTTTGTCCTCTAATTTTTCTTTCCAAAATCACAGCTTCATGGTTCCTCTATTCTCTTTTCTGTTATGTGAAATCCAGTTCACCCTCCAGCATGATATCTTTCTTATGTTTTTCCTTTGTGCAGTTTCAAAAAATTAACTTAAGAGATGTAGATCTGTTCATGTGACTATACAAAATGCAGGCCTCTGAATTTAAGAAATTCAGCCTCTGAAAAAAAAATAAAATTGCAGAGTTCTAAAGAAACAGTGCCTTCTCTGTCCTTTCCCCTCTACAATTAATTATGGCAAACACTTCCTTTTTTCTTCTAAAATTATATTATAATAAATGCAGTTGGTGGGATTTTTTTTTGTTGTTTAATAACTATGAAAATAATTATGTCAAACTAGTGAATGACTGAGGAGAAAATGAATAAGATACCATCAGATATATCTTTAAATTCTAATGTCTGACTTTAATATCCAAAACATGGTTATGTCAGGTGCCTGAAACTGCCAATATACTGTATTTTGATATACAGTTAGAAATGTTGTGTATGTCTGATATATCAGCATATGCCTATAAGGGAATATTTATTTTTAAAAATAATTTTCTGTTTTTGAAATTTATTTTGCTTTACAGGTCTCTGGCAGACCTGTTTTATATTTGTGTAAACACATCTGAAGGAATACTTCATGTGTTCTATCATTCCTCAATGTTTTCTATAAGATGCAAAAACAGAGATTCTAACGATGGTCAGTTGAAATACCTAAATTTGCAAAAAGAAGAGGTCCTTATTTAAAGGAGAAATGATTTATCCAGAACTTAAAATTATGTTATTACTATAAGTCGTGTTAACCCCTTATGACTACTTTTGGAATATTGCACTACAAAAACCTTATATAATTATCCAGTTTATTTGTTCAAAGGAGCTTAACTGCATGTAAACCATATATATATATGATGAATACAACTAACTATGCAAAGCCGAAAGAGTATACTAGTAAACGTAGTGACTGAGGATTGCATAGGCACTCTTTCAAAATGGTGTACACTATTTAATTTGAAGCTAACTTCTACAGCTTCTTTGTATGATGAATCATACTTCTGTGGGCAAAGAGACGTTGCCTTCTCTGATCTAATGACATTTATGTAGCAACTATTGAAAAGGCTTACAGGAAGATGGAGAAGATAGGAAATGATTGGAAATTATTTGCACCAATGCTTAACTACTTGGCTTTGCTTTAACTTGTATCACGTTAACCTCATAAGCCACTGTTTACTGCTGAAGAGCTGCTGGGTTTGAATGGTATGTGTTCGTATTTGGGCACATCTACATAGTATCATAATATAATTTCTATCCAATTTCTTGTGCAGTTGTATGCAGAAAGAGACAAAACTATGTTTATTTAGTACTGTGAGTATTGAACACTGAATTTCCTGAATGAATTCACCTACTTAGTTTACCATAGCAGCCAGAAAATTTTAGTAGAAAGAAACACAGGTAAACTTGTACACTGTCAGATATTGCAATTCACTTTAATTTTGCTATTCATCATGTAGTACCTTGGATTTTATAATTTAATTAGTAGATTTTAATAATTAATTTTTTAAACCTGAAAATACACATCCTGTATTTTTACTTCATCTGCCTTGCCTTCTTCCCTGAGTCAGGAGAATAACTGGAATCAAGTGAAGGAAAGTGGCCTGAGAAAAGAAATAGATTATGTCCTCAGAAGGAGAAGTGAAAATTCTGGTTGTCAAGCTAAGTTTAGACTGCAGAATAGAGAGAATATTCTTCACCTTTTCTTATTCCCTCCCAAAAGCTGCATTTTTCTTGATTCTTCTTAAAAGACAAGATATGAGTATTTCTGGAACACCACGACTATTTGTAATGCAAAGTAAGTCCAGGTCTGGTACTTACTTTGCTCTAAAATATTGTATCTGTTGACAGAACAGAAAACTTGGAAGTGCTTGAAGCAGAATTGAATCAAGAACTATCTGGGCTTTCCACCATTCTGAGCAGGAACTTATTTGGGCTAATGCTAACTTGAAAAGGAGCATGCTGCTTCATATACTTCAGATTTCCATATATATACTAGAAAACTAAATGAAGTTCAGTCTTACTTTACCCTGGATAGCACATCTTCCCATGAAGGTCAGTATTGCTTCTGTTGGTGGTCTCCAAAGTACTAGACAGTCCTAATGCAAGCTGTGAAGCTCCCAGTCCTCCATTCCCCAGAAATTCTCCCACTATAGTAAGAACTCTTAATTGTTCCTGCTGCAAAATCCACCTGTGGTGTGGTTCACTTCTTGTGAGCATTTGAAGTTGCATTGAAAATGCTTACAATGTAACAGAAATTTTGGTAGCAGTGGTATAAAAGCAATGAAAACTCATTTTTTTATGAGTCAGTAGTATATATGACCCTGAGATTAGCTCAATTGGTTACAGCATGGTGCTAATAATGCCAGGGTTGTGGATTCAGTCCTCATACAGGCCATTCACTTAAGAGTTGGACTTGATGATCCTTGTGGGTCCCTTCCAACTCAGAATATTCTGATTCTGTGATATGCAGTAGTGTCAGCATTCCAGAATATGCTGTTTAGAAACATATTCAGTGAGACTTAGGAGTTTGTGAGTGCATTCACCAGCTCTGCTTTTCCTCTGCATCTATTATTAATCCATATTGTCCCTGAAGAAATCTTACTCAGCTCTATAACTTGCGCTACAAAAAACAAAAACCAAAGTATGAAATAAGTAAGAGTGTCGCTCTTAAAAATCAGTTTTTAAATAATGTTTCAGTTCTAAAGATTTTTCAAAGGTACTGGATAGGTTTCAGTGGATATTGGGACTTAAAAAAAAAATAACTAAAAGAGATTTTAATAGTATTTTAAATTATTGATGCCAAAGGTGTCACAGTTTTTCCAAAACTCTGGTTGGTAGGCAACTTGCAAAGAGAATTGTTACTGTCTTGCACTTCTTACAAGAAGTGGAGAAAAACACCTTGGAAACCTGAAAAAAAATTGTAAATGAATAAAAAGGAAGTCAGTCTAGCTGCTGCATTCAGAAGCATTGGTGCCTGTCCAAAATAACTTAAAGAGGAGATCTGAAAGAGACAGCAGTGAGGCAGCAAAATAGTAGATTTAGATGTCAGGAAACGAAGAAAAAATTAGTAACTGACACATATGTGTATCAGTAATGAAAGGTAAGTAATAATGACATATGCAGATTTGGAGGAGGAAAGGGAAGAAATTGGATGAGGGTGGGAGGGATGGATGAGGAATTTAATTAAGGGGGTGGAAGGGGCCAAAGTAACTACTTATTATTTTGTAAAAACCAAACTGAGTTTCCTACCAAAACTTAGGAAGCTTGATGTGGTGCATTTTTTGAATCAAAGTAATAATTTATAAAAAGGATGAAGAGAGGGAATACAAGTTTTAATTCAGTTTTGAAATGGAGCTCTTGCTTCTGATCAAGTTGTTGTGAACTCACAAGCTACTATGTTTGTCAGGGAAGTTCCCACAACTCCAGTGATTCGTAATAATTTGAGTTTAATGTGGTATTTCACATATTGAAAAGGCTTTGAGACTGCACAATTGCTGTATTCATTTGGAAAGAGTAGATGGTTAAACAATGCTGAGCAGATCATGAGCCTGCCTCCGTGTATGTACAGTGAGATCTACTCTTTATTCCTTCCCAGGCTTTCTAAACCAGAAAGATACTAGACAGCGTCTTCTGTATAATGTTTGGGGTTTTTTTTGTTTTGTTTTTGTTGTTTGCTTTGGTTTTTTTTCAAGATAGGTCTTTAGGAAGTGTAATAAGGCTGGATGCAGGAGTGAGGTAGATAGAGAAAGCCTGCAGCATGAGGGTGAGGCTCTGGGGTAGGACGGGCAATGCAGACTTACTGACACATTTGACATACCATTCATGCTTTTCCAAAAGCAAAGCCTGAAGGAACCTTCATCAACTTTCTGGACTGTGTATCTTGTGCTACTGAGCTTAGAGATGTGATGAACAATTTCACCCAGTGCATGAGCTTTTGTTAAATCCAGTGTTTAAAATTCAACATTTCAGGATGCATTTGAATGGGACTTCCCTCACCTACCTACTCCCCCCCTTTTTTTTTAGTATTATGCAACTTCATCTCTTCTAGATGTTGAATCCAAGCATGGGATTGGTGGGCACTATTTAACTCATGCTGCTGACTACATTAATTTATCAGAGTATCCCAAGTGATACTGATGGCTTAACTGAAGACAAAGCAAGTCCACTAAATAACCTTTGTGAAAGCTTCAGATTCTAAGGAAGTCTTAGGTATTGGAAATTAGCAGATTTCTTAGTATATCTGTGTGTTTGAAATGGATCATTTTACTCCTGGGGTCATATCTGTATCAAGAGTTTAGAATACGAGTTTTGATGAAACTTTCCATGTGTTTTGCCATGTGATTTGCCAGTTCAGGCAATATTTTAATTTTCTTGATCGATAGAGATAGGTTTTTATTTAAAATGCCAAAATATCACATGTACTAGGCTTTGTAACTGTGTTTTCCCCTGTCTTAATAAATGTCACTCTGTTATCTAGAGATAGCTGTCCTCCTTGCAATGTGATTGTTTTTCTGCCTTATTTTTCCATAAGCCTTTTCCTGGGCACAATGAGTTTTCTCTAAAGAAAGGGTGTGGGTAGCAGAGGCTGCACATGAATGCAGCATGTTGCAGGATTGGTAGGAGGTGTGATGGCTTGTGTACCGCTGCTCGGTGGCTTTGCTGCTCACCTCTGTGCAAGGCACAGTTTTGAGAAACTTGTGGCAGGATGGTTTCTCGTTGGCTGGCTGTGCCGCTCTGGCTGTGGGCTGTCTCAGCCATTGGCGCTGTGTGCTCATCCCTGCCGCTGCCAGCCCCGCACTGACGGACTGCGGGATGCCTGTAGCACCTGCTGGGGCTTCTGTTCAGGGCTCTGCGGGGGCCCAGAGTAAACCCCAGCTGAAGACCTCAGCTGTCACTTTGATTGTGGGTTTGCCCTTTTTGATTCTCTCTGTGAGACAGCAGAGTGCCTGGAGATTTGTTTTGAGTTGTCTGAACTTGGTGAATATAGTTAGTAAGAAGCTGACCAAGGTCACCATCATGTAAGTAAGTTTATTTACCACTGCAGACATGAAAACCTTTTATCATATGTGACCTGCCTGCTTGGTGTGAAAGCTTTTTGGGTCAGTTTGTGATAGGTTGGTGTCAAACATTATAAAAGCAGGACATATCAGCCTGCATGTGCATTTCTCTGTACATTTTTCAGTCCATCTTCTATGTTCCTTGTACAGTTTTGATCATCGATTGTTCTTTTAAAAGTCTGGTTCTTAAGTAGAGCCGCATGTTTTCATAAAAATGAAGAGGAAGTGAAAAAAGGGAAATTGAAATAAAACAAATTTTTACTTCAGTATTTGAAAGGAATTGGGTATGCAAAGACTTTAGAAGTAAAAAGTGATATGCACATGCTGATGTTTAAAGACATGGACGAACATTAAAATTGTTTTATTGTTGATAGAGTTTTTTTCCCTTTAGTGAACATAGCAGTTATAACTGGGATAAGTTATAAGTGGGGTCTTCTGGGCTTTGAATAACAGCATGTAAACAACTTGAAGGGATTTTAGGCCTATTTCTTGTCTGCATATTGTCAGTGGTAACATTTATAACCCAGTTAAAGTAGATGCTATATGTACTGTATACACTCTTTTGTTAAATCAGCACACAGTAGCTGGATGTGTGTGTATCATATAAAGCAGTAAAAACTTGACTGTTTTGCTTGGTTTTCTCCTTGTCTTGGCATTGTTTAACAGTTTTGATGAAGTTGCCTCACAAATCTGTAACTTTTGGAGGTATACCAAAATACTAAAGGAACAGCTTTACTTGCATCAGTTTTTAAAAATACTGTATGGGAAGAGACCCTTTTAACTTCAGGTCTAACTTTCATCCCAGCAAAATGAAAAAATAATTGAAGATAAGCTTGAGTGTCTGAAAACTCATCTTTTTTTCCCCAAGTGCAAGTTGGTCTAATAAATTATGCTATCACTGCCTGCTCACCAAACCTATTGTAATTTATGCCATTTAGCATAGCTTTTGGGAGCTTGGCTCACAGTCAACAAATGTGATACTGTACTTTGATGAAATCAAATTAATTTGATAAAGGAAATATGATAGAGGTGCTGGTTTGAAATATTTTTTTTTCCTTATAAAGTACACCTCTATTCTGTGTTTGCAGTCCACATCCTCACTTTTCTGTACTGCCAGTCTGTAGTGCAGCATTTCTCCATTAATTAGAAAAAAGTGTAATATAAGAATTGAAAGGTAATGGAAATTTGATGTAGTATAGAGTGGAAGTCCTAAGGAAAAGCTTATCTTCATTAATGGTTGGCCTATGTAATGAGGCTTAAATACTTTCAAAGAGAGAGAGATCAGGTTAATGAAAACTTAAACCTCAAGAAATCAGGGAGTAAACTTATTATCAACAGTACTATATCATGAACATCAAGTCTCATGGAGTTTGGCCCTCAGTAAAGACATTCTCACTTGCATTAATATATCTAATGAAAAATGTCATGGGTTTCTGTAGCTGAATTTTAGTAGAAGTGGGAGCTTCCAGGATGGTTTCTGTTAGAAGCTGCTAGAAGCTTCTCCTGTCCTCTGGAGCCATTGACAGCCAGGTCCAGGAGGGACTTCCTGCTGGTGGACAGAGTTGAGCCAATTAAGAATCATAGTCACACCTCTGTGATAACATATTTAAGAATTTAGGAGTGTTGCGCAGTGAGAAATTCCAGCCATGAGATAACAACACAGAGACCAAGGTCGGAGCAGGAGGAGGCAAAGGAGGGACCCCACGCTGGAGCGGGGAGGGGGGAAGGACTGAAAGCTATTCCCTGCCCCCTCTCCCTGAAGCCCGTGGAGATCTTTCGGGGTGCAGAGACCCCCCTGCAGCCCATGGAGGAGCAGGTGGATGCCCGAAGGAGCTGTTGCCCTGTGGGAGGCCCAGAATGGAGCAAGATCCTGGAAGAGACTTGCAGTCATGACTCTTGGAGAAGGAGATCCACCTGGAGCAGGTTATTTTTCCCCTGGTAGAAGTGTTGCCCGGGGGGTGGACTCAAGTTGGAGAGGTCTATCGAGGACTGTCTGCTGTGGGAGGGACTCCACGGGAGCAGGGGAAGGACTCAGAGCTGAGGCCCCCTTGCAGACCGTAGTGAAGAACGTGGTGGAGCAGGTTGTCCCCCTGCAACCCACGGAGGGCCATCAGTGTGCAGAGAACAAACTGCACCCCATGGAGTGACCCACAGGACAAGAGCAGTGGCAGCAACAACAACCGCCTGCAAAACTCCCATTCCCTGCTCTCTCGAACTGCTGGAGGGAGGGAGGAGTGGGAGGAGAGGGGTGTTCTTGAGACTGATTTATTTCTTACTTTTTCGTTTTATTACCTTTAGTTTTAGTTCTTATCTTGTCTGTAATAAATTTAAGTATTTAGCTACTCTGAGTTTGTTTTGCCACTATCTCTCAGCTGTTTTTTGCCTTTTCTCCTTTTCCCTTTCCCTCTGGGAAAGGGGGGGGGCCTGGAGCTTTGGATAGACACCAGGTAAAAACCACCACAGTACTACATCATGAACATCAAGGCTGATGGAGTTTGGTTCTCAGTAAAGACATTCTCACTTGCATTAACAGATCTAATGAAAAAGAAGAACGAGAAAACCTGTAATTCTTAAGACAAACAAACAACAAAAGTATCCACAAAGATATAGATCATTTTAAGCTAGCACCAGTGTCATAACTGACAGTACTGTATGATTTCCTCATTAGAAAAAACTAAAATATACTTAATAACACATTGTCAGAGATTAAAATAATCAAGTTTGCAAATAGGTAGTTGGACTAAAGTGTCCACTCCTCACTCATATAAAAAAAAAATGAATAAAAAAAATAATGTCCTTGGTCTTGTAAACAGGAAACAAATATTGGACTGCCTTGTGTAAGCAGTGAAATATATTGTAGTAGTCTTCAACACGGTGATGAAAAGCCTGTGGTCATCTCTTTTGGAGTGAGCTTTATATATAGCATCTTCATGGCTGCATTCCATGATCATGACACACAGTAACAATCACCAAAGAAGTGTTTTTTTAACTGTGTTTTCTGTGAAACTGACAGGTTGCTGTAGGAATGTGGGTTCTAGAAAAGGATGAATTTTGTGTGGCATGGAGATTTGACTGTATTTTTATCTTACAATTGCAGGCAGGCAGCTAAGAAAAAGGTCATACATGGACAAAATTATTCTTACATCCATTTTATCCAACTGTATTACAGCCCTTTAGAGTCTTGATACTGAATTCAGCAAGTTGGGTAGGACTGGGTAACAGCATGCTTTGTCATGTGTTAAATAATTGCTACCTGGATAGCTATTAAAAGTCAATAACATGAAGAACATAAAAGCATGATTATTTCAGGTTTGTCCTTGAAATGTGGATCAAAGTTTATGTTCATTGTACAAATGAGTCATTGCAAGAATAAAGCAAGCAGTAAAGGGTATCTCTACTTTACCTTAATTGTTTGTGGAGGTTAAGTAAAGTTGTTATATAAAGATTTTCTGAATGGAAAATTAGTTTTACCATCTGGGGAAAAGGAAATAAAGAGTAGGTAAAGTCCTTTTAGCATTTCAGTCAGTGAAGAGGAGAAGGAAAAAAAGACTCTCTACAGAGTTTCCATAATAACACTAATGGCCAAAATTTCTTACCATGTCTTGGACCATTTTTGATAGCTTTTACATTTGAAATACCTTTAGTTGAATCAACACAGCCTCTTTTGGTAAGTCTTGACTTGTTGAGTTTTATAGATTAGGAGGAAAAAATATATTTTGTGGGTTCAGAAAGTGCATTCAGAGTGTAGTCCTTTTTCTTTAATCTATGAACTCTGTCTCTTGTCCATCTATATATATATTTATGTATATACATATATATAGTGTCTGTGAATGTTTATTTCTTCCCTGCAATTTTACATGTCTCTGCATGAAACAGGCAAGATTTGTTTGAACGTCCTATTTTCAACACCAATACACATAAAGTTTTATTATGGTGTACTAAAAAGCATTTGTAGAACAACATTTGTTGTTGTATTAGCTTCTTTCAGCTGTATTTTAAAGGTAAAAAATAGTAAAACCTCAATTCCTCAAATATGAAGGCTTCTTGGGTAGAACTCTTTGCTTTTCTTTTTTCTTCATATTACAAGAAAATCTGAAAGGAGAGTGTACCTGAACAAATTTAACACCATCTCCATGACAACCAGCTAATTAATCACTATCAGTCTGGCTTTGGTCCTCTTCAGTGAACTGATGCTCCCCAGCTTTATTTCACATATCTTCTCCATTTTGTATGAAGGTCATTTATTTTGCGACAGTATGACTTTGTGAAAAACAGTCTTTTAATTCAAGCAACAATTTTCTTTAGAAGCAGCTTAATCTTACCTGTGGTTTCCTCTCAGTTTTACTTCCTGCATGGTAGTAGAGAGTTTTTAAGGTTAGGGTTTCCACACATCCCACCTTCTTGCTTTTTCTGCTATTTTAGTTTTATTTTGAGCATAATTGTTCATTAGTGCCTTATGAGTGTGACTAGTTGTGACTTACAACATTGTAGTACAGGTAGGTCCAAACTAAGTTTTGTCCGTAAGTAGTATAGTAAGTAGAAGTGGGCTTTTTTTGATTTTGAGGGTCTGAGCCTTTGTGGCTGCATTGCTGTAAGTATTCATGCTTGCCTGTGTAACGTCATCTCTGCAATACCTGCAGTCAGAGTTTCTACAGTGTTAAGAGTTATTTTTAATCAATCAAGATACTTGTCATAGCTACTGCATAATTTTTTACATTTATAAATTTATTTAGAAGGCCTGAGAATAGTACTATAATTGCAAGTTTTCCCTCTGACAGCAGTCTTCAGCCTGTGAACTGCAAGAACTTAAGGTCTATACAAATAACATCTATAGAGGGTCTGACCAATGGCCCATGTAGCTCAATATCCTGTCATTCTTAACAGCCTATCATAGAAGATCCAGTGTAGACTGTAGGGACAGGGAAAGGGTGACATTGATCAGGATATTTTCTCCAGAATCTGTTCCCAGTCTTCACCTGTCTGTATCTAGAGTTCAAGGTTTGCAAGCAGTAAAAAGAAGAATGTAAGCCACATCTAGGAAGGAAGTTCTCCATCCTGAACACTTCTGTTTTTAAGTTTTCATTTTCTTTCTTTTGACTATTCACCGCTTCTTAAAGATTAACTATGTTTATATATATAAAAATTTATACATATTACGTACCATTAAGTGTATTCCTCACTCCTGCAGTCTCCTTTTCAGTGACATGTTTAGTTCCAATCTTTGTGTTTTCCTGGCATGTCTTGTGCATGTATTAATTGTTTGAAGTTATAATTGTTAGGCTGCAGAAGTGACCATGAGGATGGGAAACATTTTTTTGTGGCATTATGTTGTATCTAGTCTGAATCATTTACATTTGGCTACTTATTTCATGTAGTGATATATCTGGATTTAGAATAACATATTAACAACAATTTCCTCTTTTTTTCCTTTTTTTTTTTTGTTTATTTTGGTTTTGTTCTGTTTGGATTTGTTTGTTTGTTTTATTTGTTCCTGCTGTGATACTGAAATATTGCACATGAAGATTGCTGTGTTCACTGTATCCTGGCTTGCTTGTTCTGTGAATTTTTCACCCTCTGTAACATTGTTCTGGGACAAGCATCCTGTGGCACCTGCACGTCAGAAACCTGCTGCTGTTGCTGTGGGGACGAGATGGGAGATGACTGTAACTCCCCGTGTGATATGGACTGTGGCATATTGGACGCATGTTGTGAATCTTCAGATTGTTTGGAGATCTGCATGGAATGCTGTGGAATCTGCTTCCCATCATGAGATATTTATCCCTTATTTTATTCTCTGTAAAACTGGAGAGGTTTTCTTTAAATAACATTTGAAGAAAGACAAGGTAAGATTTTCACACAAACTGGTATTGCACTGCTAATTCCCTTATATAAATATTTTTTTAAAAAGCAATTGTCAAATCTGTATTCTAATGCAGATTGTATAGTTTTGTATGTGAAACTAGACCTACATTCCAGCTTCCTTTTGGCTTTGCAAATGGAAGACTTTGTTGAAACTGAATTATAGGCCTGATACCGCAGGCTGTTTAAAGGCAAAATTGCCATTTGAATTGAGTGATAGGTTTTGGTCAGTGACCAGACTGTAGGGCAAAGCCTTAAGTGTTTGCCTTTACCTACTTTAAGCAATCAAATGCTTCCATGCATAACATGCCTTTACAGGCTTTCTGAAAAACTAAACATCTTTTTATTTCTATCTCTTTGGGTTAAAAGCAACTTTGCTCTGTTGTTTGAAACTTAATTGGAAAGCCAGCATCAGAAATCTGCTGTTGGTTTTGCTACAGTGGTCACATTAGCAATATTTTTATTTTGTTTTGAATATCTCATTGGTTTGAGGAAGAGATTCTTGGTATTTTGCATTGTCTATATTGATACTATCTGAAAAAGGCAAATGTAAGTTTTACCATGGACTAGAAAAGTACCAGGATTTCTTTTTTATCAGTAAAGACCAAAGAGAGAACTTATATTTTACTTCACTACTATTAGTACCTGAAATGCCTCTGTTTAGAAGGAGACTTTGGAAATCTGTGTAGACATGAAATACATCCTAAGAGTAACAAACGAATAGGCTAAAAAGTCTTCAAAATTTGTCTATAAGAGGGAAATTATTAGGAGTTAACTCAAGAATCTAAACCTGTACATTATGTAGTCTGGTCAGTGTTTGTGTCCTTAGAGCCAGTATCAAAAAACTTAGTATTTATTTATTCACTGTGTGAGAAAGATCCACAGAGGGTAGCAGAATTTAAACCAAATAAAAAGTACAAATTAAAACAGACTTGTTCAAGGAATTCTGTCATTCAATGCAAAAAAAAAAAAGAAGTGAAAAAATTATTGTTCTCAGATACATTTTAAGTGTTATTTTTAAATAACTGTGTAAAAAAAGGACATTTTAAAAATGTACGATATCATTTAAAAATAAAAGGATAAGGATTTAAAAACATTTGAAAAAAACCGGTTAGGATCTGTTGGGCAACCTTTTGCCTATTATATCATTAGGGTTTTCCAAGAAATACCTCTCTTTGTAATTGTGAAATGAATTTGTTTCAGCACATAAAGAGGTTTATTACTTTCACAGATTTAGGTTATCAAGGTACCCATTTCTTTTACCATCTGCTAACTTCTCCCTTCCATATCTGTAGTTTGTGAAGTTTTCTGTGTAAACAACCTCTACATCTTGATCTCACGTACTTAAACTTTTCTGTTTTCATTTCAGATTTGCCATTTGTAGATTGCTGTATCTCACAAATTTAAGCCTTGTTACAAGAATCATCAATAGCCAATAGCATATTTCTGTTGAGTGAATTGACCATAAACGTCTCTTTCTGCTATAGTGAATTCAGTTTATGCAAATCAGACAAGCTAAATATAGCTTGATCACACAAGTGTGAAGCTAAGTCAACAAATGGTCTAATATTAACCAAAGCTTCTTCTTGTGAACACTGACTAGTGGTGCCTACTACTGCAATTTATCACTGAGGGTAACAGCTGAATCCTCAACTATACTAGGGAGCTGGGAGGTGTTATGTTTTGCCTTAACATTGGTGTATACTGATACAATGCAGATTCACCCTCAGAGAGTTTCCTAGTCTGTTTTTTGATAGTTACTACAAGGATTATTTGTCATGAAATTTTTTCTCCCCATATACTGGGCCAGATTCTGATCTGCGTTGCATCAACTATGTGCATCTCCATTCATGCCAGAATTTTCCCTTGGTTTACCTCCAGTTAGCACAAAAATATTATGGTAATAGGCAGGCTAGTAATGAATCATATAGTTAAACTGGTAAATTCCCAGAGCTCAGAATCTGGCCCATGGGGCTCAATTATGACTCCTAAAAGTCTGAACATCGGGAAGGGGGAAGAGGTGACTTGGCGTTGCCTGGAGCCGTTTTACCTTTGTAAGGCGTGATGCCTCTGGGGAAATTGGGCATCACAGTGAGCACTGGGACTCAACGCACCTTGAAAAAGTCTAGACAGTGCTTTGTCAGTTGAAGGCCTATGGTTGATGCCATGGTGATGGGGACATTCTCTGTGGTTAAGCAGCACCATAAACTGTCTTTCCTCATGTCCTTCTGGTCACAGAGAGGTGAATTATGGCTGTTTCTTGTTTGAATATGCTTTTGGAGTCAGAGAAGAGGACTTCTGGTCTCTTGTCCTGCCCCAATGTCCATGCCCTGCTGGAGCAGTTCCAGTTTTGTGCTTGGAAAACTACACACTTTTATATCATGCTTTTATGAATACTAGATCTTACTTTTACCACAGGATGATATGATTGGGGAAAAAAAAAGCGGGGAAGGGGGAAATTACCCATTTAGGGAATCCTTTCCCTGTGTAAAAGTTATCTATACATTTTGCCCTGCACAAACCCTTGTTTCTACTTACAGGAACTCAAGGAGGGGCTTGATTTGTTGAAATTGTGGAAACATTGATAATGTATTTTTTACTAAGAAATCACTTCCAGTAGTGTTAAAATACAAATAATAATTACAAAAACTTTGTTCATGCATATATGCATGTGTACATATTCTTTGTCACACACATGGACATACACATACAGATGTGTCTGTTCCCACTTGATTTGTGAAATACTAGGAAGAAAAAATAGTGTTATTAAACCTCCTAGTGATTAGAAGTCTCAAAGTATTTCAGACAATCAAAAAAATAAAGAATTGTATGTTTTGTTTGACATTATAATGTAATCTGCTACTGTTTGTTATAGAGATATTAGCACTTTTGAAAAATATATCTTTGTAGCAGAGAAACTATAGTAGCATGTAGTTTAAGAAATTCCTTTCTATATTTATATTCTTAAATTCTCTTGTGTAATTTTCACTATATAAACAATCTTGTAAGCACCTTGTGTAATTAAAACAAGCAGAATTAGGAGTCAAATGTGAAAACAGAGTTTAAATGAAATTAAAACATCAGAACATAACTGTTTTATGACAGTTCTTGTGAACTTGTACAGTATTTCAGTATAGAGTTTTGCAAACTGACCCATTGGAAAACTTGCTGTTTGTATTTTATATCAACTGGATGTGCTACTTGCAAACACTATTTTGAAATAAAGATCTTTATTTTGAAACCTTGGGATATCTTTTTCTTATAGTCTTGCATTGTTACTCCTCTGAATGATAATTTCATGTAATTTCATGTCTATTTGTGATTTTTCTTCTAACACTTCCTGAAGGTGTTATGTTGGTCTTTAAGTGATTTGCACAGACGATGAGCCAGTGGGCATGAGTTGTCTTACAGGTGGAGCTAAGCCAACTCAGGCACTAGAAGCTGTGCAATCATGAACCTCCAACAGTGAAAAAGTTCATCATTAAGAGGGCAGATTTATTCCTTGGTGAAATTGGGTTAATGAGGTGAAATTCCAGTAACAAATTTGATCAAAAGAAAAATTGTTTTAATACATCTGCAGCAAAAGACTTCAGTTTACTAAACATAAGCTTAACCAAGAGTGTAGTCCATTCATAGTATCACAGAAGATGTACTATGATCTAATGTCCTGTGCGGCCAAGGAAACAAAGGCTTGCACACAGTAACACCATTTTCAATTAAGATGTGTTTCTAAAATCAGTTAGTTTAAACCCAGAGGGAGTAGACTTCCAACTGTGATTTAACCAAAGATTTTTTTTCATGTTAGCCTAAGCTGTGAACATGCTTATCTTACTTTAAAACTGCAGTTTACACTAATTTTTCTATGTCTGTTTTAAATCTATTGAAAATTCTATCATGTCTGTGTATACATAGGCCCTGAGAGGGTCTAAAAAATTGCTTCTCTGGGCATTACAGAGCAAAGATGATAAAACTGACAGAAATTATGCATGAGTGTGTATCATGTCTTGCCACTGAGACTGTCTGCCAAATTACTTGTTTTAGTTAGAAAACTAATAAAAACAGAGACTTATTATAGAGAATTATTATAAGTGTTCTAGCTAGTATCCATAAACATAATATTCCTAAAAAAAAAATGGCTTCTGTGAAGAAGAATCAGGAACAGTCAGGAGCAACAGAATAATTGCTCTATTTCAGCCATGGTATTCTTGTTAAGAACTGTTTGTTGACTGAATAAGCACTGTGTTTATAATATTCTAAATGATAGACTTTTCTGAGCTCTTCACATATTTAATTTCTCAAAAATTGTCTTAATGATTGCAATATTTTAGATATGTTCTTGGAGAGCAATACCAATTGTATTGATATATCTCCATGGTAAAGTTCCTATTGTCTGCACTCTTGCAATTTTCTGAAAGGCAGCATTGAATGAATCATGTTTCTGAAATCTTACTCTTGGCCCCAAAATGAAGTTAAACATTAGAGAAATATCTCTCTGGTGTATTTTCTCTCCTCTTCTGTCTTTAAGTGCAATACACCATGTGTTGGAAAACTTCAGATAGTGTTGATGGTGACAGTAGTATCTCTAGAATCATACAGGCATTAATCTTACTTTTTTTTTCCCTCCTCCTAACCCTTCTGCCAATTCTTAACACTTCCAAAGAGAGAAGGGGAACTTTAATTTCAGCATCAGAAGTTCGGTAAAAATAATACGGCACTCACTTCCATGATGCACTTGTTGAGTATGGTCGGTACATTTGAATGTGAAGTTGATTGCTTGTACAAAGCACTTCTTTGTGCTGTTTACAAGTGATTTCATGCTAGTGGCATAAAAGGATCACTCTTTAGAAATCTTTAATATGCTGAGCTATTTCTACTGTATTTCAAAAGAGAGAACTTTCTCTGAATTACTATTCTGCAAGAGTGTAATTAGGTGATCTTAATCTCTTTATGTTTTTTAATCATAGATTCACAGAGTGGTTTGGGTTGGAAGGGACCTTAAGTATCACCTAGTTCCAACCTACTGCTGTGGGAGGTTGTTTAGAGCTCCATCCAACCTGGCCTTGAACTCTTCCAGGGCTGGAATATCTGCAACTTCTCTGGCAACCTGTTCAGTGCCTCAGCACTGTCACATTAGGAAGTTCTTCCCAGTATTTAATGTAAACCTCCTCTCAGCTTAAAGCCATTTCCTCTTGTCCTATCACTGCATGGCCTTGTAAGTAGTCTCTCGCCTTCAGTCTTGTAGACTCCCTTCAATTAACTGGAAGGCTGCACTCAGGTTACCCCAAAGTCTTCCCTTTTCCAAGCTAGACAATTCCAGTTCTCTTATCAGTTCACCTTATTAATAAAGCACTGTATACAGTCCTGTTTGCTTCTTTTATGTGTGCATATTACAGCAATTGTTGGTACATTGCCACACAGTACTCATAAAATGGGATGTTAGATGAAAGATTGTATACCTTTTATACTTTTAATAGTATCTTTCTAATTTTCATTCTGATATGCATGTGCTATTTTAACTGACAAAATACTCCACCATAATTGAGGCTCTTTATATCATCTCAGTAGGGTATGTAATTGATGCCCAAGCACTATACAATTCCTCTTCAATCAGTGGTGTAGGATTCAGCAATTTGTCTCATCTCCAAGTTGCACAAAGTGAGCACACTGTGAATACACTGTGCTCTGATTTGTATGTGTTTCTCATTACAATCCTACTTTTTTAGGCACCAAATCCATAGTGCCTGTCTTTGTTTCTTTAGTTTTGTCACAAGGGCGTATATTTGGTTTTGTTTTTCTTTTAAATACTTGTTCAATGAGATCAGAAAGGTTCGTCATTATGGAGGTCTTGGACAATACCAAGATACATGTTACAAGTTATTTATTCATCTTTTCTGTGTTCACTCTTATATGCAACTTCTGGGCAAACAGACTGGTAAAAATTCTGTCTTTGAAACTTTGGACTTCATCTAAGTAACTGTAGCTCAACAGTGGTTTATATTTGAATATAAAGAAATCAAAATGTATTAGAGATTCTGTCTTGGTTGCTCAAATAAAGGACCAAAAGTTCTATTGAAATGGATTTTGCAGAGTTTTGTGGACTGGCAATCTTCAAAATAGTTCTGCTCACAAGAATAAGAGTAGTACATTAGTTTAAAATTAATATCTTTTACAGTAGCATGTACATATATGCTAGTTTTTACATTCTGTGATACTTTCAGTGGCTGAGGACTAATTAGAACAAGTTGGGAAGAATAAATGTACTAAAAAATATGGGCTTGCTTTCCTTCCTCAGAAATGAAACTCCATTTGTCTGTTTCTTCATGTAAGGAGGAGACACCTTGATTACATATTTAATGTAGACTCAGAGCAGCGATTTAGAATCCACAATAACTTCAAGGTCATTAGAAGTAGTGTGTGAAGGATGAAGGGAAATGCTATTGACAACGGCTGCCTCTGCATCACTAATCTGCTTTGAATCTACCAAGCTTTCATTGGGTTAAGTTTAAGAAAATTAAGGTATCCATGACTGAAATGTTATATTCAGTCTTGTTTCTTCAGAAAGAATAATTAAACATATTTACACAATTACATTTTAGTAAACTATTATGTCAGCTTAACTGTAACACATATTCTGGTTAAAGTACATTAAGCAGCAATCCAGAAGTAATTTAGCTGCTGAAGGCATTATTTTCTATCTAATTATTCACAAATTAATGAATAAAATTAAATTCCAATCACTGAAAAAAATGAAGCAATGGTGAGAATCAGAACTACAGATTAGTTAAAGCTATAAAATGCATAACAGAATTAAAGCCTTCTTTTATTCAAATTCAATGCTTAAAAAAGAACAAATCCATCATCTTGAAATTTGACTTGTAGCTTGACATTAAAAATAATATGAGTAGAATTTTCAGTGGGGTAAGCACAAAACTAGTTCAAGTAGTGTCACTCTCAATTAATGTACTCAGGTGGTGTGCCCATTAAAATTCCCACTTGTGGGTTCAGCTCTCTATGCAAATGGGGTCATTACCTGGAGAATTTAATTGGATATGACACTGGGAGTAGGAATTTTCCTTTCAAAATAAACCTTCTTGCACACATTTTCACTCGAAATTTGATTGTTACATATACTTCATATTGTTTGGCTCTATAAATATTTACCAAATTGAGAATGTCCTCACTTATTTAGTTTTTTACAGGTGATTCATAATGCATCAAAATGATTTTTAAATTGTTCCATGTGTTTCATATGCAGGTCGTAACAAAAACCTGTGGTGAAAATGTATGTTTTTGGTGTTCAAATGGTATTTTTACATGTTTCACATCCTTTTAAAGTTGATACTAATTTTTATAGCATCTGAAAGCGGAACTCTAACATTTTTTAGTATATGTACATGTAAATGAGAAAAGATTATTTCATACTGAACTCCTATCTCACAACTTGTTTAGAAAGGACAAAAATATACTGTGTTTCTGCGCAATATTTACTTCCAACTTTTGCTGGAAATTACTTTGCATGATCATTTGTTTAAGTAAGGCTAGTGGAGAAAAATATCAATCCCAAAATCTGTACACAAATCTTGTGGAAACGCAGAAGTGCATGTTTGGAAGAAACTTTTAGAGAACTTCCGGTTCAGCAGTCTAAACTAAAACAGTGTCTAAAGCTATGTTCTTGGAAACCTTTGATGAAGACAATTTTGGGCACTAGAGATAGCTGTCACTTGTGCTACAGTAGTCTTAAAGATAGAAAGCTTTTTTTCTAACATCCCATTTAATCTTATTTTCATTTCTGCAAGTAAGGCTGATGTACCCATGTTCTATTCCCAGTGGATGTGTAGAACAATCACCATTCTCTTGTATCACCTTTCATATATTAACCTTTCATATAGTTTATATACTCCTGCCTGCTTTTCTCTTGCCTAGTCCAAAGAAATCTAGTTCAATTTTCTTCAACCCATCTTTTTCAGTACAACATTCATTTCAGGCATTATAAACTGTATGAGCTATGCTTCTCATTTCAAACTAGCACGAGACTGAGGCAGCAACTCATGAAGGGATATTTTTTTTTTCTGCTAATAAGAAATACAGATGTTGGATGGTATATTGAAGTAAGAGATATATTCATGTCTGTAAACATGCAAGGATTTCGGTAGCATGAAAGTTGACAATATTTCAGTTGCACCTAAACTACTGTAAGGGAAACACCCTCTGTGGTTTCACTAAAACTTACTATCCAGTTCTATTGGTTCTCACTGTTTCTTTGGTGCTTAATATGTATTTATTAATTTTAAAAAAGCTACTGAAACCCAGTGTTTTGCTTACTAAACTTACCTGTAACTTTGTAATAGTCTTGCAATATGGTTTTAAGATCATATGTGAGAGTGGATTTTACCATAAGGAAACTGTATTTCCAAAGGTTGATGCTATCTGGCTACTCTTCATATTCCAAAATGGTAATCAGAATTCAGGGAAAGCTCATTTTATTCCCAGGGAAAATCATTGGAGGCTTGATCTGAAAATAATGATAAACTATGGAAAAAGTACTAATGTATGTCAATATAGTTTTATGGAAACTACTTCTCAATTATTGTTATTCACTAATGAAGATAAAATTTTGTCTGATAAAAATAATTGTATAACCATAATATACATGAGTTCTTAATACTTTTGTCTTGGACCTTATATGACATCCTTATTTGCAATATTATACTTTAATATGTGCAGTTGATATAGACTGAAACCAAGTAACTGATAGGTGTCAAACAGTAGTTGTCAAATGAAAACATTGTTAAAAGGGTGATTTTAGAAAGGTTCTGAGGAAATTAGTACTGTGCCTGCCTCTCTTCAACATTTTAATTGATGATCTGGAAACCTTTCTAGCAGAACTTTTAGATGAATCAGTAATTGATGGAACAGTAAATGAAAGATGTACCTTGTCACATGCATTTAGACATGTCACATTATTTAGAGCAATCTGAACCTGGTAGTTTGGACCTCTTCTGAGAAAATGTTTTTCCATGCTATGAAAGGAAATATTTAGAATTTACTTCATAGAAAAAAATATTAATTTTAAACACTTTGAAAAGACCAGAGGGTCATGGTGAGGAAGGTACTGAACAATGGTTTACAGCTGAAATGCTGTGGCCTTTCATGGTGACCTTTCAATATTTAAATGGGTAATGCAGTGAGTGGAAGCGGAGAAGAGTGTGTGCTAAGGAAATCAGTTTCAGAGTACTGCTTTCTGTCCTTCGTGTTCTGAGAAACAAAAATTGTTCATAAGAGAACAACAGAAGTTACTTAGAGACATTAAATCACCTTAAAAAGAGAACTGAAGAGCTTATTCTACTCAGGTTTATCCAGCAGAAGATTTGACATGTGACTTCATCACACTGTACTGCTATCTTCACAGGCACAAATTACAATGCTTTGAAGCTTTTCTTATTCTGCCAGAGAGAGAAAGAGCTAAAATCTAACGCCAAACAAAAATTGATGTCTGATTTCTTACTTGAATGTAGCTGTGAATATAGTAATGAGTTGAACAAACCATCAAATGCAGCATTTGATTACCCACATGATAGTCTAGGCCCAGAACTGATGCTTTTCTAAAATACATACTTACCATTAACAGGCTGTGGATATGCATACATACATATATATGTATATAGCATATACAGAGAAAAAAGTAATCAATAAATGCTGAACTGGATAGAATTTTATTTCCTTTCATATTGGAGAGATTAGATGAGACAGTGCAGTAATACCTCATGGATTTGTTGTCTAATGGCAGGATTGGATTATCCTAACTCTGTGAATGCTGTTTATAAAATTCTTCCTTTTGTCAAACATTAAATAGAAATAAATGTGGTCTTTTGGGAGTTTGATTTGGGTTTTTTGTTTGGGTTTTTTGTTGTTGTGTTTTCTTTTGTTTTTTTGATTATTGGCACAATATCTATATATTATAGGTGTGTAAGGAAAGTAGTGGTATACTGTACTTTTTACCAGCTGTGTTCAGAGACATTATCTATTTAGGAAGTGACGTTTTCTGACCCGTGCTCTGCAAGGAAGAAAGAAGAATCAGATTCACAGGTCTCCTGGGTCCACAAGGTGGATTGCTCCTTGACTGTCTTCCCATAATAGGTTCTACAACATCTCTGTGGCTTAGGGTTTTATTTGGTGAGGTCTTTTTATGCCTTTTCTTCTTTCCCCTTCTGGTGGGAGCATGAGAAGTACCAATATATGTGTATTATATAATAAAATAGAGTGAATGGTGCGCTTACCTTGTTTT
>VXAU01002296.1:858275-921469 GCA_013399695.1 Formicarius rufipectus
TTGGTGGGGGGAGGGGTTGGTTTGTTTGGTTTTTTGCCACTGCAGGATCACCACAACAGAAATATGTATGTCCTCTCTCACAGTAGCTGCCTGGAATAATGTGGCAGTCACAGAGGATTANAATATATATTAAAAAAAAAGTTAATAAAATGGGCTGTGAAAGGAAGATAGGCACCAGTGTTAAGATAAATAGTCTACTCACAGAAATAAAGCATGAAAGTTCATCTGTGATATAGAAGTTTATGGAAAATTTACAAGACAAAATGCATTCCAGTGTATTAAACAAAGGACCAATGGGATTTGTGTGTTGTGAGCTGCCAGTAGGCTCATCATAACCCTTACAAATTTACTCTGAAATGTTAGAAGAGCAAAAATGCAGAGCTCGATGATCTAATTCCTCTGGGCTGGGGAAAGGAAGTGGGTACTGACTCTTTTCTTTGTACACTATCCTTCCACAACTTGCAATGCAGGAAATTACAGAGCAGGTGGAGAGGTCAGATGTGTGTAGAGACTTCACTGCATATTTCACTTCCCTGCTCCTTAGTTAGAGGTTAATATAATGCTTTGTTACATTGATTCAGCGATAGTTTTGCATTCCCCTACTCCAGGAGAAATTTAACTCACAAACTATACCATTAGGTTTATTTATTTATTTATTTCCCTTAGGCTTCCTTTGTCCTGGGTTATTCTTAAGGGATTCAAATGATAAAATGAAAATTGACCCCTATGGAAATCATTAGTAGTTTGTTAGACTGTATTATGAGGCATACGGGGATTTCTCCAATGACCAAAATGAATTTTACCCTTTTCTTATCCTGGTTTCCAGAGAGAAAAGGGCTTAATAATCCACTGTGATGTATATTCCCTACTAATAACTTTTAAGCCTGTTGGTCCCATTTAAACCAACTATTTAAACCGAGAGCAATTGAAAGAAAACTCCAAGCAAAATACCACAAACAAACAACAAATCCCACAAACCACCAATCCCCCCCAAAAAAACCCCAACCAAACAAGCAAACAAAAAACCAAACAACAAAAAAAATCAAAGGATAGTGGGCTTATTCTTACTTCACTGAGAGGACACTTGCAGAATGTGATCAGCTCTTGTAAGCTGCTAGGGAATCCATGAAAAGAAGGCTTACTAAAAATGTTTAATTGTGGAAAAGCATACATCTGAAATTCACATTTTATTAAATGCACAGAAATCAGGTTGATTAAACTACACAAGTGTAGTTTAATTCTGCTACTCATGGAACAAGCTGTTTTGTGTGGGTTAAGCTTGACATAAATATGAATAGTTTAAATTACTTTCAAAATAATTCCTACTTCTTTCATCTCTCTTTTGGAAAAGTTATAGTATCCCCCTTTAATGATTCAGGATTCCCCACCCAAAAAGCTTTCTCAAACCATTGTACCAAGCTAGTCTTTAGGAATAAAACTAGAAATGATCGAGAAAATATTTTAGTAGTGTCTAAGATAAAAATCCCAAAGGACTGAAAAAGAAACAGTTTCTATTAACACATTTGCACATTTCCTTGTTTATTTTCTCTTAACCAATAACAGTTTTTGACTCAAGATTGAATTTTTAAGATTTTTAATCCACATAGCATGCTCAAGCAAGTTTTTGAATTAAGTATTTTCTACTTAAAACAATAAATAATATACGGCATAATTGTTCTCACACCGTTAATAAAATATGCGTAATTTTTACGACCAGAAGTATCGCCGTGGTTGTCATATTTTACTGTACACATAGGTTGATTGTTTCAGAGTAGACATCTGCCAGAAACATTTCAGTTTAGCATAATGAAGTTACTGTAACCCTGTCAAAAATCACATAGCAATGCCAAAGTATCGCTTTGAATATAGGTTGAAAAACAGAAATAAGTGTGTTGAGGATGGTTTTCAAATTCCTTCAGAATGCAGTCATTACTGCTGTTATGGCCAGGTATGCAGGAATGCTGCTGCTCCGTGGGGGATTCCTGGGAATTGAACATTACTTGCTTAATCAGGGTACTGCAAAGCAAGGCCCTGTTGACTGCTGGTGCTCTGTGTTAGCTACCAGCACCCCAGCAAGGATGTTGGCACACAAAAGGCAGGCAATTTGCATAAAAGTGTAAAGTCTTTTTGAGGCCTTTTCTAAAAATTAAAATTGGAAGGGCACGATTGTTTATGATATTTTCTGTGCAGATTGTATTTCAGATACTTGATTTTTTTTAACTACTGAAGTGCTTTATGCAGTACTGCTTGAGTTAATACGCTTGTTAAAGTCTTGTGTTTGAATTAATTGGGCCCAGTTTTGGGCTCAGAGAAATGATAGAAGAGACAATAAAGAAAAGTGAATGCTAACTGGAGGATTAATGGAAATTCTCTAGGATCCTGACATTTCAAGAAATAGTGTATCAAAAAAGGTAAGTACTTCTGCATCATTGATAAAAGATTCTTCAGTATTGTGTGTGGTTTAAATAAATGGAGAATATTTCACTTTTTTCTCATGTTTGATCTTTTTGTATTTTCAATAGAAGCCAAAGGTGTTCTAGCATATTTCAAATTGAAGCTAAGATATGATCCTGGGATGTAATCATACACCACATTTGTATATTTTATAAAACTGTTATTTATGAAAGGGAATTATAAATCTGCATCTGCACAGGCCTACTCTCTGCCTACCTGTATGAATATTACCATAGCCTTCAGACTGGAAATAAGGGGAGTGTATCAATATATAGTCATCTTTAATGGACTTTCAAACCATACATAGCAGAAGCAATTGCTTGCATGTAGATGCAATTAGTGTAAATGATTATTTCCTGACATTAACATACTAAACAACAGACATGCACTGTTTGCTCTATTATAATTTTCTATTGTTAAGATGATTTTAAACACTGAATATAATGGTCTGACGGCAGATTAGCAAACGGAACTTCGGTCTTTGCTGACTTCTATAGAAAAACTTCACAGCTGAAACCAATATTAAATGGAAGAACCTGCATTTCCCTCTCACCTTTCCTTTCTCAGAAATGTGTCTTGGAGTGCTGGGACTGATGGAGCCAGGCAGTTTGAGAGGAAAAACCCCCCAAACCAAAATGAAAGTGAAACAAAAACCAAAATGAAAGGGAAACCAAAGCATCCTGAGAAGTGATAGTCTGGAAACCTGAAAACTCAAAGGGACGTTTTCTTTGTTCCTTCAAAGAGCTTTGGTGAGGTATGTGGGAAAACGCCAGTCTGTGAACTCTCCATATCAACAATCACTGTGTTTATTTCTATACAAGGTATTTCTATGTGACTGTAAATGTTAATATTTGCACATGCACAAGAGTTCCTCTCTAAATATTCTTGCTTGGACTGCTTGTGGCTCACATGCTATTCTGCCTTGCTCCTGTGAATAACCAGCCCAACATGCTGACGGACTGACAAGTCACCCTATTCTGCTACAGCTGAATTAGGGCTAATACACATTGCGCACAGTGCTGCCTGACAAATTGAATCAGCTGCTCTAAGTGATTTTGCCTGTTTCAGAGTACTGGGAAACTCAAAGGGCATCAAGTCAAATTACACATTGATCGCTGTTTGCCCTGTAGCTTTTGCACACAGAAGGAATCACATACAACACTTAGAAGATTAGTGGAAGAGACTGCATCAGGGGAATATCACATGTAAGCCTGTACAAGTTGGACTTCTCTGGTTGGTAGCAACAATGCAAGTCTAGCTATCCAGGAGAGAGCAAAATTTATGTTAATATGTGCTTCCCAGTTGACACAGACATAGACATCATCATCCATTCTGTAGGACTTCTAATTCCCAACTTAGCCACACAATAATTTGTGTTTGGTTTAGGGTTATTTTTCCTTCTTCAGATAAACAAAATGCCAGAATATCATAAATTAGAGTTATGTCTAAATTTTATATTTTTTAATGTAGAAATACAAATCCATATGTATTAATTTTTATGAGCTGCTCTATGTTAGAATATCTTTAACAGAGATCACTGATGTGTGACTATGATTTACAATTATCCAGATTTTGGGTGACAGGCCAGTAGTGGGATGCTTGAACACAAGTTTTATTTTCAGTCTTTTCTTTGGAACAAGATAGGCTAAATGCTTCCTTAAAAAGCAGTAGCAAAAATGACTTAATAGAAAAAGTCAAGAAAGCAAAGATTCTTATATGAAAGGAGATTGTAGCCAGTTGGGGTTTACCCTCTTCTCCCAGGCAATTAGCAATAGGACAAGAGGACACAGTCTAAACCTGTACCAGGGGAGTTTTGAGTTAGAAATTAGAAAGAAATTCTGCACAGAAGGGTGATTAGATATTGGAATGGGCTGCCCAGAGAGGTGGTAGAGTCATCATCCATGGAGGTGTTTAAGGAAAGGCTTGACATGGCACTTAGTGCCATGGTCTAGTTGACACAGAGGTGTTCAGTCATTGCACTCAATGATCTCATAGGCCTTTTCCATCATTTAAAAGACAAGAGGGGATACTATACAACTTACACTGACATACTGGGCATCGGCATAAAGCCTTATCTTTATTCCATTAGCAGTACTTGTGCTAGCTGAGACAGCCTCCTTCTCCGTGTTGTGCTGACAAATTTTGCACCAACTCATAGAATCAGAGAATCACAGAGTCATAGAATCATCGAGTGTGGAAGACACCTTCAAGATCATCCAGTCCAACCATCCACCTAACACTGCCACAGTATCACCTAGCACCAGATTCAGACATCTCTTCAACTCACAGCGTGCTTCTCAGAGAAGTGTCATAAATATTACTAAAATAATTTAAATAAACCTCTGTGTACTGGATTTCAGTTTATTGATCTGTAATTTATGTAGAGTACAATGGAGTTCAGCATGGATCTATGTGTGAATGATCTTCAAAATCATGTAGTCGACTAAATGTTCCTGAAGGTTTCTAATTTCTGTCTGTTGTATTTTTTTTTTTTTTGTTCCAGCTTTCTTACAGTTAGTTATTAAAAACACTTAACACAATTTCTCTAAAATTCCACATCTCTTTCTAAGAAATGAGTCACTTTGTTTCTGTTCTTGGTATTCTCTTTGACAGTCATAGACTTGGGAAACATATTGAAAAAAACATGTCCTATCACTACTTCTACGAATTGTGGTTGCCAGTCAATGAACAGTGACAGCAAATGAAGCTGAGCGATTTGTATTGTTGTGTATGTACAAACTTCAGGGTTGTTTCCTGTCAGATTCTGTGTTTTGGACACATCCTTTTCTTCTTCACCTAATGCTTACTACTCAGTCATATTCAATATCATAGGAAGAATGCTTCTCAGAACCCTTCCTTACTCCATTTCTGTTTGTTTGCTTAGGCTGAAAGCTTTTTTTGTTTGATTTGTTGTTTTATTGACTTCTTTGCACAGAGGGAAACAAAACTTTAATTTTTAGAAGCTTACTTTACCAGATATGAAGGTGTTTTGGATTCAAGCACTGATAGTCTTTCGACTTGACTTTAAAATCTACTGTATTTGTTGCATAAAGTCAAATGTCTCAATAAAATCTTCAATAGAAGTGACTCGTTGGTTTGTACTTTTATCAGGTCCCTTCTGCAATTTCCCCCCCAGCTTTCTTGATTTCAAAAATTACAATGATGGTATTTGAGTTTTCTGGGAATTTCTGCACTGTGACACATTTTGTGAACAGATTTTTTTTTTTTCTTGTGCTGCTTCTGGGCTCCCTCTGATCTTTTTAATGTACAGTGCAGTGCTGTCTTCCCTAGGCAGTTCTCTTATCATTTTCTTAACTGTTCTGTTCCTCATACAGGAGTAGCTTATGGAGTTATGTAAAGGAATCATTCACAATAGTAGCTAAACTGCAGAAAAACATTTCTAAGGATTCAACAGAAATAAAGAACTATGAATATTTGTCCTTTTTTAAGCTCAAGATGAGGAAAAGTGAAGGTCCCACAAGCTCATGAAAAGCTCTTCACTTTAACCTGTCAAGCCAACAGAAGTTTTACCCATTATAAATGCAGCATTCTTCTGTAAGAATTGATTTGCTTAGGACTGTATTAAGGTCATAATGAATAAACAAAAGACTTGGACCAAAGCCAAGCATTTGTTGATAAACATTTATTTTAAAACTGGAACACCTTCTCCTTCTTCTCCCTCCCTGCAAGCACCAGTAAATCACTGTCCTTCTTACAATGCTAATACACAACAGGAGTAAATTTCTATTCTCCCTGGAACAAAAAAAAAAAAACAAAACAAAAAAAAAAAACCAACAAAACAAACAAAAAAAAACCCCCCCCAAAAAAAATTGAATTTTTGAAGAAATATCCAATTGTGGGAATTTTAATATGCTTTTCAGTTATTGATGCTATATGAATTGCTGAATTTGATCCTCTTGATTTAAGTTTCTTGGAGTTTTCTCCCTGACTCAAATCATAGTCGTGGGTGCTGGAGCTCCTGTGGACCAGACAACCTGCTTCCTTGTGGGTCTTGCAGCATGTATCCTGCCAGCTGGCACCGAGAGAAACTCTACTGCTTATCTTCCCCCCATTCTGGCTTCCCTGGTGCATGTGTTGTAAATATTTACTTTTTATGTTGCTGTGATTTCTTGCTGTAGCAACTTTGGGCTTGAGCCAGAGTTCACTAGCAGAGCAAGAAAGAGACATTCAAAGAGATTATCAAATCGATAATATTTCATCTTGAAAACTAACCAATGCTCATCCTGAAGTATTTGAATCATGTGCTTGAGGCCACAAAAGACCTTGCAAAAGTAGTTTATAGTCCTACATCTGTGTGCAGGTCTGTCCCCATAAGCTTGATCATAAAGTAATTGTTCAGTTTGTTTTCTACTTAATACCAATTGTTTCTTACTCATCAGAAAATTTTTAGACCCTTAAACTGAACCTGCAGCTTTTTTTTTTTTTTTTCCTATAGTATTGTGTTTATATCTTAAACAGTCTCAACTTGGCAGGACAAAACTGAGTGATACTTTAAGAAGAACTTTTATCCTACCTAGTGTTGTGTTATGCCTCAAGATGGAGATTTATGGTCTAGAATTTCCAGAAGAGTCAAGCAAACTAAGTACTCATCAAAAACTGGAAAATAGGCAACAATCACAGTTCTCCTTTTATTCTACTGGTGATTTTAACAGGAATATTGAAGCTCTTTTGAAATCAGAGAAATTATAATGCATGTGTGTTTTCCCACGGATGGTTCCATGGTGATTTGTGTTTTGCTTTTTCCACTGTAACTTTTCCATATTTATTTATCTTAAATTGAAATGTCTTTTTTTTTTTTTTTTTTTTTTTACTTGTTTATTGCACTGTGAACTGTTTAGGCCTTTTTCACAGCTGTTGATGACAGTTTCTTGTCTATTTTCTTCCCTTATTCTTTCCATCACCGCATGGCCAGTCAGCCAGTCTTCCAGAGAGACATTTACTGGAACCTCAGTACTTTTCCAGTCAAAGGACAAAACTGTTCTTCCTGCAACCTGTATTTCAGCAATGAGTAAAGTAAAGTTTTGTGGTCAACATTAAATAAAAACACATGGTTTCCTGAATCTGGTGTCTTAGTATTGCACTAGACTTCCAACAGCCAGTGCTGAAGTGGCAGCTTTTAAACTGGTGGTATGGCAATCCATGGCTTTGCAATTTGTGAAACTCTCCTTTTGCTTAAATTTGAATTTATATCTATCATTGCAAAACTACCAAAAGAGAAAGCACTTTTGCAGCTTTTGGAATTGCTGCTGGCAAATCAGTGGAGCCCAGTCCTGTTATTTCATATGTACTGAAGGCAGAAAACCACTTGACTTTAATTAGCAGTACTGCTCTCTGTTTAACTAGACCTCTGTTCTGGGATATCTTCCTTTCTGAAATTATCAGAGTTCTATAACAGTGCAGTTGTATTGCTTGTAAAAATTATGCTAATGTTGTTGTTTTAACAGCTGCATGTGTTAGTGTTCACTTCCTATGTTGATCTTGCAGAAGGTGCTGTAATCTTAAACCCTCATCTGAAAATGTTATGAGCCCATCACTTTTTTTTCTCGACTCACATTTCAAAGAGATTTGCTTCTTTTTATCATCCTCCATGCCTTCCCATTACAATTTTACATTATGATATTGAAGCAGTCTTTGATCGTTTTGTAGTTTGTGTAGGTCCTTGTGTAATATGTTCACTTGCTTGTCTAGTAGCATGTTCACTTGGTTGTCTGGAAGGCTGCATGTCAGTGCCACAACCTGCACAAGCATAATTTCATCTGCCTCGGTTTTCTGAATAGCTGGTGTATTTTGTCTGATGTGCTATATAAATTGTCTGAGTGTTTGGCTGACCCTCTTTTGATAATTAATGTATTACTCACTGGGGATTTTTAGAAATAAATTTACTCCACATGTCCTTACTTTTCCTGAATAATAAGACTAGAATATGCACAAAGTACTGTCACTATATCTTTCCATTTTCTTCCCATCCCCTACACTGACATGATTTTACCACAATAATAGAAAAATCAGAGTTTGGTATCTTATTGATAGTTAGCATACAATAGTGAAAATTACTATTGTCAACAATGTTCACTCTCTTCTGGCACTTGTGTTAAGTTTCAGCATCCCTGTACAGGAAATGTTCTCTTAGAGGTCTTTTGAAACAGAAAGAGTACTTGTTATATTGGTAGGGGTCAATTACATTTAAGTGATAAGTTTGACTGAAATGAATAATGTTAGTGAGTGAGGAACAAATGTGACTGTGAATGATAGAATCTATTTCACTGTGTTTATGGGCAAATACCACAGGCTGTTTTCCCATTGCACACACTGGACTGAGTTTTGGAGTTTGTTGATTTGTAATGTTTATTATTGTTAATATGGAGTGATGATTTTGGGACTTGTTTTTTATCAGAATATGTGTGAAGTGAATTTATAGGTATTTGCATGTGTATTCAGAAGGACTTTAAGAGCAATATAAGTAGGACAATGCTGCAAGCTTCCAGAAAAATGTTTTTATTTTATTATTTTATTTTATTTCATTTTACTTTATTTTATTTTGCTGTATCTATTATATTTTGGGGGACTTGGGGGAGAGTTTTTTTGATGGAAGATATTTGAAGGGATGGGGATTTTTGGGCTGGTTTTGTTTGTTTGTTTTATTGTAAATGTTTTGCAGAAGAAAGGTTAGGATTTCTGGTTGCTTTGTAATACTTGGGACTAGTGATGGAAACCAGGGAGCAGCCAGCAAAGTTTCTGTAAGGAGAGGAAGGGGAAGGAAAGGAACCTTAAACTTTCATTTTGGCTGCATTCTGCAAAGCTTGAAAGCCTCAGGGAAACTTCCAAGTGTTATGGTAGGTAGGCTACGAAGTACTGATCCAGTCGGAAGATAACCAAAGCACAGCTGAGGGTGGGGAGTCTTGAAACTGATTAAAAGTAATCACAGCCCTGTGGCCCGAGGCATGCAGAAAACAGAACCATTAATGCTATCCGGGAATCCATATAATGTCCTACATAGCAATTGCCAGTAAAAGGAAGAATAAATTTCTTCTTGAAACCAGGGAATTTCTTAGTTCTGCTGGTGTGGTGAATGAGAGAATTATCCCGAAGTGTCTTAAGTGTCAGCCCTGATGTTGATGGGAAGGTGAGGGCTCTGTCGCTCGGTGTGAGCATTCCATATCCAAGGGGTGGCTTGACTTTTTGTGTTTCTTAATTTACAATCCAATTTATATCCATCTTAATTAATAATCCAATACAAGCTATACTGAGAGGTACCTACATCCGATTTTGTGCTTGATATGTTGTAATATAAAGAATAACAGGGGGAGGAAATTGCTGAAAAATAATTGCAATAAGATATTTCAATAATGGCTTATATAGAACCTGCTGGGAGTACCCATATACTGTTGATTTCAATAAGAATATTTGCTGTAATAAACACAGTAGAGCTCTATTTGTAACTTCATATAAAGATTTGCGGCGGAAAAAAAAAAAAAAAGATGAATTACAGTACTCATTTCTATCTCTTGAATTATCTTAACCCTATGTGGTTGCTCTTAAAATTAACCAATTTATTATTTTCTAAAGAGCATCTGGGGAACTGTTTAGTGTACAAAACTGAAAGCAATGTAATTACAAAGAGAGGGGCAGAAGTAATATTATATAGTTACAGTTTAGAAACTGAGCCTTGAATATCTTAATATATGCCTACATAAATGATTAGTATTAGTTTGCTTCAGCATTTATCTCAATGGGATTTTTTTGCCATAGCGTGATTATTCTACTTGTTGGTAAACCTATAAACCACTCCATTCATATTTGTTTTGTGATTTTTTTTTTCCTTCTAATAGTTACCATTTTTCATACTTGCTTGAAAGTCAGTTCCTTATTTTCATGAACACATAAAAACAGACCAAATCACAGAGGAAACCAAGAGGACTTGGAGTAGAATTTAGGAAATGTAATTATTAAAAAAGAAAGATGACATTTTAGTAATTTTTTTAAGTTCACATGTTTATGTATTCATCTTGAATCATAAAACTGAGTTTGCCCTTGTGAAATATGTTTCAGCATTCAAAGGTGTACATGTGTACCCTCTGAATAAGTCTATGACTTTTCTGCTTGGTACACAAAGTAATTATGTGCGTGCTGGGTAATGATGCAACCATTGCCACTGGGTCTAATTAACCTACATAAATGTTGTATATAGTATCTGCCCATGTATTTTTAAGGGTTAAAATTATGAAGAATTATATTTCTTTTACCATAGGTGACCACTGTCTTTAAAAATAATGGCTATAGTTTTAGAAATCAGGGTATATTCACACTTTTTAGCAGAAATAATTCTGTACAAGTGTTATAAATTGTTACTCCTTTGCATTATTTAGGGTAGCTCAGATAGAGTGCTTTGAACTAGAGGATATTTCCTCACTTTATTAAAAATACTGAATTTTCCTTATTTTTTTCAGTGTCATACATTTTATAGTGCTTCCTTATTAATGCCTTTGTTTTAAAAATGGGGCAGAGAGACTCCTGATCTCAGCAAATATCTTAGTGAGTATACTTTTGCTTTGGGGCAAGCACAACTTAATATTCATAAATCTTGAAATGCAGAGGCAAAACGTGAGGAGAATCAACGTATATTCTCAAGCATTAGGTATTGGGGCTAAATATCTGATGTGAACAACTTATGAGAGGATTGGCAACATTATTAAAGTATCATGTAAGAGCCAAGCTATTTCTAAGTTTCAAAAGAACTATGGAAAGCTCTCCAGTACTAGTTGACATTAGAATAAAATATGGCTAAGAAGAAAATACCTCATATAAAGACATCTCAACAGACTAACATAAAACAAAGCAATAAAGTAGAAACCAGTGCAATAAAAATAGTTCCTTGTAATGATGTTTGAGATCTGAAAATCTATTAAAGATGTTTTTTAAATTGACAAGGATTCATATTATAAAAGACAAACAAATCACATGTATGTGTAGTTTAAAAAATGTTTATTTTTGATTGATTAAAAATTCTCAATTAGATCCCCATATTATGCTCTACTTGCTCCATAGCCTTGTTAACATTAAAAGTTATTGTCTCAATTTGTATTATGGATAAAAAATTTGAAGGCAGGTATAATAGAAAATAGTTCATAACAGGTATCTATCCCTCTAACTGAAGCTCAGAGTTGTGTTAAAGATGACCCAAGAGAAAAACAGGCTTTGTTACATATTGATGCCTAGGAAGTCAAGATTGTGACAGATCAATGGTAAAAGCCAGTTCCCATGTCAACATACCTTTGGAAAAAGCATTCTGCCAGCAGTTCTCTCTCTTTGATACTAAGTGGAGTCTATATTCAGCATTACAGAAAGGAATCACAGAAAATGCCAAGTTGGAAGGGACCCACAAGGATCATTGAGTCCAACTCCTGTCCCTGCACAGGACCATCCCCAGAAGTACCACCATCTACCTGAGAGTAATTGGTAGATAATATGGACACAGGATGGTATGGAGATAGTGGTGAGCAGCATGGGCACCAAAGCCTGGTCCAGGGTTGTGCATAGCACACTTGATTATGGGGTTGCCTAAGCTGATTCAGAGCCAGTGGGATTCTGGTTGGAAAAGTTCTGAGATTACACTGAAGTGACTTTGGAAACATGAGCTGTTTTTCAGTGCATGATGTGTATCCCCTTCTATGTTTGATTCAGAGGAAATATGTATTGCTTCCAAGTAATTTATGAGGCACCTGTCCTGCAAGCCTATTTGCAGGCACAGAGTCCTGCTTTTTTAGCACGGTTCATGCGTGGGAACTTCCATGTTTAATGACCTGTGTCAACTATGCATTTTTTCATTTCTTTTTAAAGAATTCTATTGAAAATGAATAGGAAGGAATAGAATCCATCTTTCTCAGCTGTGGTGGTTTTGCAGGACTAGCATAAAAAGCATTAAAACTTTTCCTTAGTGAAGTCAGCAGATCCCACTCAGAATGCTCAAAAGGACTGGTTCTGTGGAATAAAACCATGCTCAGAAATTGTAGCACTTCAGGATAGATGAGAAAAAAAAAGCACTTGAGAAGTGCAGGACTACGCCATTTTACCTGTGGCTCATTGATATTAACTAGTGTAGTTTGTCAAATTCCTATTCCTTTGGTGATCACTAGTGATATTTTCTAGAATACACAGCTTTAATTTCTTTTCTTTGTGTAGATGTTTCCTTTTTTTAAAATTATTTGAACTTTACAGAATAGTATTTGAGTACATTGATACCAAATGATAAATTGTAGTTACATTAGTGAAAGCTGTAAATCCCTCAAAACAGATAAGTGAAACATGACACTGAAAGGTCATTTCACAACTTTGGTTAAGGTCTCTTTGTATTTATCTCATAACAGGGAAGGCAAAACAGACAAAGTTTATGTCCCCATAGGACAGCTAATGGTACTAGAACTATGACTTCGGAATGTTTTTGCAGCACTGTATGAGTGTGGACATCCCAATAAACATTGGAATTGCAATAATATTATAATCATCATCATTATTATTCCTTCTTAGAAACTACAGCTATCTATATATGTAAGGAGAGTTTTTCCGTGTTAATTTTGGAGCTGTGAAGATTTTGTTTTGTTTTGGGTTTGGTTTTTTTTGTTTGGTTGGGTTTTTTTGTTTTTTGGGTTTTTTTTTTTGTTTGTTTGTTTTTAATTTATTTTGAGTGACAGAGATTTAAAATTATCATTGTTATGTATGCTGTGAAAAACATCAGGATCTAGCAGATGAAAGATTTTTATGCCTCATATTTTCCATACATGGTTTTATAGCTTATTTAAACTTTTAGGGTGTGCTAGTGTGGTCTGGCCTACCAGCAAAATTCAGAGCTTGATTTGTGAAAATATATTTTAAATAATTCCCTGGCATTTCAGCACCAGTAAGGAGGTATGGGCAGATTTATGAAAAACATTAATCTTATTCTTGGCAAAAATACTTTTGCCCTTAAATTCCCAGGGTGAACGTATGTTATTTAGTATATAGAAAAGTGTAGGAGACTTTCACAACAGGGGTAGGCAGACAAATACTCTCACAAGGAAAGCTTTTGGCCTGGGGAGTGCAGGAGAACATGAAGACCTGTCAGTCAACGCCGGACCGCCACCTGGCGCTGACAGGGGTAGGAGCTGCCTGCTGGCCTCTTCCTAGCTCTCATCTTCCAAATTAATTGAAGTCAACAAGAGAGCTTGCCCATTTCCTTCATTGTTCATAACTTAAGAACTGCATGATTTTAATTATACATTTCTTAGAAACTTAATTAAGTAAAATGACAAACTTTGGTAAGATTAAACTGTATCTTTAAATTATTGAGGTCTTAACTGTCCCTTAAAAAAGTCACTTTCAAAAAACATGTAATTGTGTTTTTATAGAAGAAAAAAATATATTCTGACTGTGGCAACACTGTAAAAGTTTATCTAGTTAACTGTTTCAAGACAATCCTTTTGAAGAAATATATGTGAGCATTATTTAAATTGGCACAAGTTGTCTCAGATCACTTCTACAAAAAGAATGGCCTAATACACTGAGTCCTGAAAATATTCAAGGTGTTTTTTTGAGTCTGTCAGAATTCCATGGTTTAGATAGATACAGCAAATCTTACTCTTTTCAGCTGGTGTTCAAGTTTAACTTCAGCCATCAGAGTGACTTCCAGAGGGCAATGCATCTTGTGCGAAATTTGTCTCCTAATACAGAAGAAAGATGGAATCAGGTCTAGATATGGCCATTTCTCCCATTGACTGTAGTTCAATAAATCAGATTAGAAAAATAAAGTTAATGAGAAGAATTTCATTTACACTGTCTTATTTCGAAAATTCTACTTTTTAATACAAAGACCATACCTCAGCTATGAGCCATGACTGGCTGATGCTACATATTAATTTTCAATAGATTTCCCTCCATGCTGTGAAATAATCATTTAATAAAGCTTTCAGGGGCAGTGTGAACCTTAGTAATACAGCTTTAATAGATCTGTTGCCTGGGAACTTAAATCAAGGCTTATGTCCGATGCCAGTATTAAGATAAAGACTCCCATAGGCAGCCATGTCCCTTATGTAGGTCTTAGACAATATGAAACAGTTTTGGTCATATTTCTCTTGGTGAAAATGTTTACAGTAGTGCTTAGTGCAGACCTGTGATGGGAAAAAAAAAAAAAAAGGCAACATCACAATATTTCCACTGACAAAATACACCCTATGCAATCTGGTTGCAAACCTTAAAAGAAGCTATTGAAACATACTGTATTACTTACAGTATATTCGAGTTCTACTCTTCCTATTGCTTAATAATTTTGAAAATGTTGTACATTGTGTATATATATACTTATGTATATGTATATGCTTTCCAGCATTTCTGCAGTGAAAAGTGGTTGCCAAAATGTTCATCACAAATTCATGATAAAATGTGCTTCCTCATAATGAGGCTTTGAATCAGTGATTGGGTCCACCTCTGCTTAAAGTAATATTTTGTATTACAAGGTGGTAACCATCTTTAAAGTCTTTATGTAATACATAATTTTTAATCATGTTTTGTGTAACATAAACAGTAAAAATTCCATGAACGCTTTAAAGTTGATTAAATTCTGATTGGATGAGACTTCATTCTTATTATGTATAAGCAACGTACATATGAAAGTAGAAAAGTTTATAAAAATTTACTATTGTTATTTTTAGTGATATATTTAAAAATATATAGAGCATGTCCTAGTCATACACCTCTATAATAACATTAGATTTGAGCATGTAAACAAATGAAAGTGCATCACTGTGTCTAGAATGCCCAGCCTGAGACTAATTTATAGTTAACATGATTAGTGTTTTATTGTTCTTGTAGCAAAACAAATTCAATACCTGTGGTTAGAAAAGTGTAAAACTTGAAAGCAGTTTTCAAGAGGACAAATTTAAATTTTGATGATGACATCTTCGAAGACTGTACAATTAGAAGATTAGAGGTGTAGGGCTGTCTCATAGTTGACAGCTCATCAATTAGCAAATGTTTTAATGACACTTTGATCAATAACAAATAAATTTTAAAAATCCCTATGACCTTACTGGTCCTTCAAATCTTGGGGAAAAAATAAAAAATAAAAAAGAATAAAAAGGCCAATCTCAATCCTTGATTTCCCTTTTGGCAGCCTCTGCAAGTGAGCTGGAAAGTGTCTGTTAAAAAGGAATAGTTCAACTGAAACAAATTCCTCTTACTTTTGTCACTGAGTGAACTGCACTGTGAAAGGACATGAAATGTGAATGCACTGCCTGAAAGGTTTACAGTAAAAGATAAGGTACAGTCTGGTGACTATTAACATCTCCATTGTACAGCAAATACTCAGAGTGGTAAAAGGTTGTTGTTCAAGAAACAAGAGGTAAAACAGAGCTTTAGTGTTTTTTAAAGGTTCTCTGTGGATATCTAAATTTTTCCTGTGAGTTGTCTCTGTTGTCCTGTTAATAGCTGTTATTAGGGCTGCATGAAGAAATTCCTACTAATTCAGGTGTATGAAGTTCGATGCAGCAAAATATGTGAGAAGAGAGGAAAATTCCCTTACATTGATTAGTGATGATATTAATTAATATAGTCTGATTTTAAAAATGATGCTTCATTTTATCAGGAGAAATTTTCTTCCAACAGTTATTCTGATTTGAGATTGTCTATGGATTAAACTTTCAGGAAAAAATATTAAGTTGTCAAATTTGTATGAAACATTTTGTGTTTACATTTTTGCATGTAATTTTTCCATGTGGGAGCCTGGATAGAGGGTTTCTCCAGAGTGTATGAAAATTAATGGTAAAGTAATCCACATCGATTTCAGCAGACATGAGGTCAGGCCTTATGTGCAGTTATAGGTAAATTGCCAACTGGAACTTGAACATACAAACACTGAGGTAACTAATATTTCATTTGCCTTTATATATCTATTTTTCTGGACTGGACTCCAGAAAAATAAAAAATAAATAAATAAAAAATTAAAGAAAAGAGTCATTCTGTGTATTCTAGTTAATCTTCTATATGCTGACCCTTCCTTTGGGAACTGAATGATCTCTCCAGATCATCATAGTTGTTTTGCATTATTTCAATTCTATAGGTGTAAGAATAGATGATTAGTGGTATTGAAAGGATTTAAGATCTATATGATGATTTATGCTTTTTAAGTTTGATTTATTCATCTCTTATTTACATATTTTGCTGGCAAAATTTCCTTAAATTCTTTCATTAAGGTACCTGTTTAAAGAAAAAAAAATCAAAGTTCAAAAGTGGATTTTGGAGCAAATTTGAATTCATTAAGTGTAATGTGCTATAAAGGATGATTATAGATGGAGTCTTACCAGGAGAAAGTTAGGGTCACAGGCTGTTATCATTTTCACTGGACTCAGTCCTCTGACTTCAAAGAAAGACTATGTAAATTTGAAATGTTGTACTTGATATGTGAATACAGACCAGAGACTGGCATTTCTTGAAACTATTAATTAAAAAATATGAATATGGTTAATTAGAATTACAGAAATGTATCAAAAAGTACATACATAATTTTATGATTTACTTAATTGAACTGAACATGGAAATTGAACTAAAAACCCTATTCAGAACAAGAATGTTTTGTTTTCTTCTGCAATACATAAGTGTAGCTTTGAAAGCTGAAATTTTGTGGGAAGTATAGAGAAGAGATGGGACTGAAAATTTCTGTTTCACCAGTCTTCAGAAAATGCTGTGAAAGTCTCCTGAAAGATATCTGTGAAAAAGCATCAAGGCTTGGACAAAAAGAGCTCAGAAGAGATAGAAAAAGTATCTTCTTAATCCGAGGGAAGTCTCTTCCCCTAGGACACTGTGTGACTGAAGACCCGAGCCAGGACTGATCTCACCTAATGTTGCAGATCTATATCTGAATGAGTTACCCCAGCAATTCTGGGAGTCCCCACTCGCTTTTGGGTGACATTTATCTGACCTGTTTGAGAGGTGACTGCTGCTCCCACTATGAAGACATCATGAAGATATATGAAGAGAGTCTTGGATCAGAGGAATGTGGAAAGTTCTATTTCACTGTTTTTGTTTTCGATGACAAGCTGAGATTATAACTTAAACTCATTTCTTTATTAATGGAATAGATCTGGGTTTTGTATTAAAAAAAAAGAATGTAAGAATCAGGGGTCAGAAAACTGCAATGCTGCTACCCCAGTGCTTATAGTACTGAGATTAGAAGGGCAGAAGGTCATCTCCCCAGTCTCTCCACTAATGAATAAAGAGCTGTATTGCCTCGCTACATTACATTTTCTGGAGATTTTCTTTAGTAGTGTTAGCTAAGAAGAGCTACTATTATATGTACGTCTTGATCATGCAACACTCCTCCTGCAAAGGAGACTTGGAGTACAACTCTTGGCAGACAATATGGCAGAGTTTCCATATGGAAATATTTCCACTTCTTACATTTTGCTTCCTATTCGAAATTTTCTGTGGGATAAATTTTCTGACTATTTTTTACTGCAAATATATTTCAATCAAGTTGTTACAATATTCTAGCTTGTATCACAACCCCAATGGAAAAATGGTATGAGTTGTCCAAAATAACCATGGCGAATGAAACTTCTGGCCTAATTAGGACATTAAAAAATGCTAAATTCAGCCAACATAAATGAATTTTTTTTAAACCTTGATTGTTTTGTACAACTTTTTTGTTCAATAAAAGCAATTCATATAAATAAAACTGAATATACTTACTCAACTCATTAAATGGCAAAAGCAAAGCATTGTTTAGATAACTTCATTTCTGCTTGATTGACAAAGTTTTGACTTTGCATTGGACAACCAGGATATTTTAATGAAAGTTGCTCTCCCCAGGGTTGAGTAACATTTCCAACTTGCATTTAAATTTCTATTTTCTAAATAAGGTAACAGCCATTGTACAGCTTGTAAGAAGTGTGAAACAGTTTTATTCTTTTCTAACCCACTGCAAATTCTACTACTGGAAAAGTAAGTAGTTCATTACATTAATTTAGATAAATCAGACTGTTTTGCAGATAAGGTGTAGAACACCTTACATATCTTAATTACACCCCGTGGTTGTCACAGAATTGCAACAAATTTGCAGTTAGTAGTTCTCTCAGGAAGTTTGGTCTCTCCACCTTGCCAACCTGGAGGAACAGCAGGATATGAATGCTACACACATTCATGACTTAAGGTGATAGTTCTGGTTTATATTGCCTTGGTACTACTGACTACTCTCCAGGATCTTCTTGGCCCATCAGGCCATATTTCACCATAATGTGTTGCAGGCTGCACGTCACAAAAGACATATTCCAAAAATCTAAGACCAATTAGAAGATAACCATGGATTTCAATTTCTTTAGGATATGGCTCAGGCAGAAAACACAAGATAAACACTATGTATCATATGATTTATTGTGATAAACATGTATTTTAACATAGAGAAGTGAAAAGTAAAAATATGAATAATTGCCTGACTTTGATTTAGTTGGTTGTTTTTGGTTTTTTTTCCTTTTTTTTAATTGTTGTTTGTTTGTTTGTGGTTCTTTGTTTGTTTTGGGTTTTTGTTTTGTTTTGGGGGTTGTTTGTGTTTTTGGTTTGTTTGTTTTTGTTGTTTTGTTTTGTTTTGTTTTGTTTTTTTGTTGGTTTGGTTTGGGTGTTTTTTTCCCTTTAGATGACTGCAGTATTGCTCTTTTCCTTTAAAGCTGACTTTTAATCACTAATGTGTATGCATTTTAAACAGAACTGAAGAACATATCAAATCTAGTTACACATGAAATCTAAAAATCTCATGTACTCTATGTACTCTATGTACTATGAGAGTAGAGTTTGTGAAAAAGTTCTCACAAAGAAGTGTGCAAGCAAACACAATTGTTCAAAAAAGCCTTTGAATAAAAATGCTATAGATAATGCTTTAAATTTTTAAATAGTTTGGGGTGTTTTTTCTGTGATAGATCTATTCTTTTTGATGTTAGTGATAACGTATATTCTATTGATCTGCCTCCCCAATGACCTGCTGAAGTTTGGTGGTATATCTATTAAAATGTTACTTAAGTTTATCTACCTTGTTTTTTCTACACTAAGTTACCCCTTCACAAATTAGCCTGTGTTGAGAGGCAGTGGAAAAAAACCAACCCACTGTGTCTGTGAGCAATATTTTCCACTGGTCTTGAAAAAGCAATTAAGAAATGCTATATTTATTCTTCCAAAACCAATGTTTACCTGTTAGGATATTTTTATTTTTCCCTCTGAACTCGTAGTATTTTTCAAATTTTGCTTATTGTTTTTAAAGTAATTCTATGCTTGCTTGTACTAGATATTTGTCTTTCTAGTGAATGCTAGATTATATATAAGATTGAAACAAATCACTGGAAAAAAGAGAGGAGAAATTGGAATCTTTGCAACATTATTCACATTTTCATGCTATGTCATCTATTTTTAAGGCATTCTTACGAGAAAAATACACCTATGAAATTACATTATTCCTTTAAAAATATTACAAATCAGTTTTTACTAAACCAATTAAATAGTTTGAGATAAATTTGTATAATCATCAAAGGAAAAGACATACAATCTTTGTTGCACATTTATTGTATACGTGGTTGTGCTGCAGTAGGTCATAAACCTCCAAATCTCTTTTGAAAAAAATGTTCTAAAATACAAATGGTTTCATTTTGCACTGTTTACTCTGATTACACAGCCACTTACTCTATGTGATATTCAGGTAGATTTTTGCATGCTGTATTCAGATTTATACAAGGTGAACATATTTGTTGTATGGCAAAGAAAAAAAAGTCCCATTGAAGGTTAATCAACACTGGAAATATGGTAAGATTCATTGCATGAAGAAATTAATTTCCACTGTAATTTAGGCAGGAAAATTTACATTTTAAATTATATTTATGTAGGTGTGAATAACTGTTCTATAAAATCCTCTTGTACAGATGTATTGCAAGAGAAAATACTACAAAGCTTTAGTTACAGACTGTGTATAGTCAATATTTCTTAAAAATTATGATTATTAAAAAAACCTCAAACATTAAATGGATACATAAGAAACCTTTAGTATTATAAGCATTGTAATAACTAAATTCTGGAGATTCAGAGTCTCAAACAGTTCTATAACTCATCCTATTCAAACCTAATACAGCACAATGCAATTTTTACAGTGCCCTTTGTGCTAGTATCCTGGAGCATTTTAAAATGAATAAAGTTAAAATTAGCAATGTAGCACTCAATTTCCTAAAGGAGTTATTTTAGAAAAACTAAGTAAAATCAATGCCTTAAATGTTTGGATTTAAAACACTGCCAGTTGAAGCTCTTTTTATTTCAAGTAGCAAAGTATTCTAAATCTCCTGAACAAAATGTCTGAAGGCACTATGGGTTTAGGATATCAAAAAAAAGTATGTAAGAATTATGAAACCATCATCTATTAATCTCTGCATACTTTCCATAGGCATGGAAAGTAAATGTAATGACTAGGTAGAGCTATGCAGCAGTCTCTGCATCAAATAGTAAGGTAGTAGTTTATTTGCATTTCTATCATACATTACACCTGAAGACCTCAAACAGGTCCCTTTGTTAATTCCAGCAGAACAGTATAAAACACTTTAAAAATACAACAGTGAACTGTAGGTTTATGCTGGAAAAAAAAAAAAAAAAAAGAGCAGCAATAGGTGAGGTGCAACCCTCTAATAGACCACAGGGTCAATTGCACATCAGGTGGCATCACTTGTGTAATGGGCCTCTTTGCAAGTGATTTTATTGAACCGCAGTTCTGAAGATGATTACTGCAGGTCCCATCTTGGAACCATCATTTCCAAGAAATGGTTTTGTAAAAAGTTGACAATTGCAGTTGTAGCAACCAGCAGTATAAAATCAGTGGCTTGTGTTCTCTCCTCTCTAATGGAAGACACATAAATATATACCAGAATCCCAAGATGGAAAGAAAGGAAATACATGATAAGCATGCAGAACTCTTGCTATTTCTGCTAACCAGCCTAATTATATCAAAAGAAAGAAATAAACTTGTTTCCAAACTCTGGATAACATTGGAGAGTCACCTTTCAAATTACAGAAAAATAGTTATAATTAATTTGGATTGTGTTTTGGGAGTCATGAAGCAGAACCAGTCTCATACACATGACAGGAATATGAGCAGCTCATGGTGCTCAGGATGAAGAATATAGTCATGAGTGAGTCTTGGAAGGAGGGCTGTGGGTATTCTTCATCTTGATTGACTCCTGACTTCTTCACAGGAAAGTGAAGAACTGGAGTGAGTGTCTATTAGCACAATTCATTCAGTCACCTATGTTGTAAGTCAGCATGGGAGCAAGATGCAGAGTGTATAGTCACCTGCAACATTTATTTGTAGCCAGTCTGCCTTATTTTTATATTCACTTTTGAGTTTCTTTTCTCTTGTCTTCCCTTTGTTACAATTCACCCTATAACAAACCACTAACTTCCTTCCTTGACTAGCTATTTCTGATTTCCACTGTGCCCCAGTAAGCTAATCAGTCACTAGTAGAACAGCCTGATACACCAGATCTGCTTTGAGCAGAAGGTCAAACCAGCTGACTTTTGGACCTCCTTTCCAACCCACATGGCTTTCTCATTCTATAATTAATGCTGAGTTGGGTCACTTTTCTCTTTATAAGATTTCTGCTTTAATTTAGAATTATAATTAAGGCCAAGGTGCTGCTTAGTTGTCATTTAAAAGCGGTGCTATCTTTGTCCTCCATTTCTTTAAATATTCTGTTTCTGAGCTCAGTGAGTAAATGAATGCTGTTCATGGAAATGAATGAAAGTGAGAGCATCCACATCTTTCTCTCTCCTGTGATACCTGAGCTGATTTTGTTCATGATAATATGAAGAACTACCAAAAATACATTTGTGCTGGCTCTTCATCCATCTGTGGCTTAGAAGGATGCAGCTATTTTGAACAGCACTGTTTTCTAAAACCACTGAGACTAGGCTTGGTTTAGCAATCTTTTTAACCTGTGAAACTTCTTCTATATTTTGAAGTATCTTCTGCACTCTGACAAAGATGGCCTATTGACATAACAGGACAGATTTTGTGTGGCAGGAAACAATATAGGTACTGATTACACATATAATCTGCACTATGAATGTGATCTTCAATACATATTTCTACTTTCATGAAAAACTTTTCTTAATCTGTTGGGTGATGAAAAACCACTAAAATGTTGGCAGTCTGAAAAGGTAGATATGAAACCCTTTGATGATGGATCTTCGCCAGAGAGACAGTAGGAGGGTGTGAAAGGGAAAAGGAATGAGACAAAGACATTCCAGATGTGGAGAAAGAAATTGTCTTTGCATTGAAAAGAAATGGAGTGTCAGAACGTTTCATGTGTCAGGAAAAATGACAAAATACATTGGTGTTTACACCAATTTGGTAGATACAAAATACATATGTATCAGAAATTATAATCTAAGGTGTTTCGTGTAACAACAGGCAGCGGATGAACTCTTGGGCTCTTGAAGTTCATAGCAGTGTTGCAACTTGCTGCTGTGTGACTCAATATTTCCATACATTTCTGACGTTCAAAAAACTGTTTGAAATTTAATTTCTTTTTTCATACTCCGAATGATCAGAAAATAACCCAAGGAAATATCCAGCAGAAAATCAGCTACCTTTATGGCAAGAAGAGGATTTTAAAGAGAGAGCCTTATTAGATGCACAACCAGAAAGATGCATAAGGAAAGTACAATACCCTTCTTCTCTACTTTCCCTGTGCAGCTGGGCTCTACAGGAAGGTGGCCTGGAGGAGGAAGGAGCAAGCATAGTCTCTGTTACAATTGGAGTCTCTAATGAATATCTTGTTCCTTATCTCCAGATTTCCCTCTCCAAGGATATTTTGGTACTGCTCTTTTATTTTAAGTTTCTATATTAGATTAAACTAACACAGAAGTTAGCTCATAAGTTTCTGCTACATCTAGCAGAAACAAATACATTAGCTTAACAAGAGAGTAAACATGGGCACTTTAGAACATTCATTTCAACGAGGGATTCCAAAGCTTGTTTTAACTTTTTAAGCTTTTTCTTGTTCTTTCTATCCACAGTGTGACATCTTTCAAAGGCAAATCCTCTGACACCTGTTCTGTATCATTAGTGTTTTAGTTGGTTTTGCATGTCAGGCTGTGTGGGTTTTGGCTCAGAATAAGAAGCTATTTACACTTCTCCATATAGGCAATGATGCAGACTAGTCACAGGAAAAATGGATTGAGAGATGGAAAAAGTTATGAACAATTTCAGGCAAGTGGGCTTTCAAAACTGATGTATTTGCTGACTGGAATAGTTTTCTGACTTTGTCATAAGGTCTTTTCTTGCTGATTCTTAAGTTTTCTTTATTGATTGTTGCTCTTCTGCATAGTTCATCCCTTTTTTGCTGAACCATTCATAAAACAGCCGTAATGTTTTCATGGTATGGTTGGCCACCTGTGTTCTCACCCTTGGAAGGTGTGCACATACTCCATCCCCTTGTCCAGAATGTCCTGGTAATGCAGTCTGAAAATGAAGTTTCTACCCAAGAGGAAATATCAGTCATTGTCTCTGCTGACTTTGGTAGGATTTAAGACATGCTTCATACTTAAGTGAAGGCTTTATATTTTCCAGAGTGGTGAAGTCAAGTGAAAAACTTAAGAAACACATTTCAAATTCTGAATGCCATAAACAATTAAACAACTGTTTTCCAAGAAACAAGGACTGGATAATTAGATCTTTGACGAGTTTTTGTGTGCTTACAAGGAAGGAAGGGATTGAAAAACAATGGTAGAAAACTATGAAGTACTTGACAAATGCTTTTTAAGTGATAATATTATCTACAGTGAGTGTAAAATCATATATTGCTCTGGGACATTTACTGAAGTATCACATATTCATTTGGCTATAGGCAAACACAGATCAATGACAACTGACTGAAAAGGAGAAGGGGTAATATTTTTTTCTTCTCACCAGTTCTAAAATGAGTCTCTTGAAATTTGTGACACAGTTGCTCATGTGCATCATATTATAGCAGGTTACATCACATGATTTTATGTAGCCTGCTGGTAACGTCACTTTGCATTATACATTTAAAGAAATATCACTTCTTTTCACATAGGGTAGAAGACAGTAATCAACTGACAAATATTCTCCTGCTACCCATGAGAACAAGCCAAGTATCAGATCTAACACTTTCCACCACCACCAAATAATTTTCTGTAAATGCTTACTCATGACAGAATGCCAGCAGATAGTGGGTATTTCACAACTAGTGCCTCTCTTGTTCTTTAACTGTGATGTCTGCATCTTACCACCATGCAAATTATTTAGCAACTGCCATATTATTTATAGGTATGAATTGCACAAATTAATCTAATAAATAATTTTTTTCCTGTGAATTAACATTCTGTTAGAGTTAATTTTTTTTTTTTTTTAAATAGTATCAATTGCTATGGGTACGTTGTGATTTTTGAAGACGCTAGATTTTTAAACACAAGTTTCAGTGAAAAGAAGGAGAAGATTTTTGGTTTTTTTCCCTGAACTCAATATACACTTGGCCAAATCTTTCAGGCTGTGAAAAGTCCTGCCGTGGTGTTTAATAGGAATTATGTCCTGTTCATGCATTCACAGGAAGAGAAAAAACATTGGATTTCATCCTAACAGTATGGCAGTCTTTCACGATGTGACACCAATTTGTAAACAAAAAAGCTAACTTAAATGAATAATGATCCATTTTTATAACTGAAACCAAAAAATAATAACATTGTTTTTCTTTCCTCAGTAAGACATGAGAATGTCATTGTGGACTTAACAGAAAGACAGTCGCAAGTTTGTTTGCTAGTAGACTCCTAGGGAGCTGAACACAAAAATCCAATAAATAATTAGCTCTCCTGTGACAGGCTTCTGAATTACTGTGATACATTAATTGGACAAAATTAGCATGAATTAAGGCAAATAAGTATAACATGTAATTTATTACTTACTAAGCACGGTACTGCAGTGGAAGCCTCAGATTTCCCTTAAGATTGCTTTAACAGCTATAATGCATTCCTTAATTTACTCTGTGGAAAATCAATTTTTTCAGAGTTCATTAAGCACCAATATGTTACAATGCAAGTCCCTAGAGCATAGAACTACAATACGTTATGCAAATTCATACCAGCGTGTTACCAATATGTAAATAGCAATAATACTATTGTCAGCTTTCTATTGATAGACATAGTGAAAAGGATAATGCTTAAAACTTCTTCAACTCATTTGACTTGTTTCTGATACTAATCACTACGCCTTTTAAATGCCATTTCTTAGGAGAGCTATTATTTAAAAAAATATTTTTCATTTATAGTTCATTAATGAAAGTGTTCTGAAGTCTCTGTTTGCGAAGAAGTAGCACATAAAGCTTTTTTACATGTTCATAAGCATCAGGCTTTCCTTAATGAGAACTCAGTATTTCCAGTAGGTGTATAAATGGACAATGCAGGCTGATAGTTATGGATATACTATACACTAAATGAAAGAGAAGGCATTCCTAAACTACAAGCTCTAAAAAGAAATAATTTTTAAAGCCTTTTTCTTCCCTTTTTCTTTTTTAGCACAAAAAATGAAAATGAAATCACACACAGCAATTCCAGCTCCTGTGGCTTAACCTAGTAGGTACCTAAACACCACATAGACACTTCCCTTACCTCTATTGAGCACAATGTCATGTGGTCTAAAATATCCCTTGGCCAGTTTGCATCATCTCTCCCAGCTGTATCCTCTCTCAGCTCCTTGTGCCCCCCCAACCTCCTCACTGATGGGATAGTGTGAGAAGGTAACAATTCCTTGACTCAGTGTAAATACTGCTTAGCAACAACTAAAACATCAGGGTGTTATCAAAATTATTCTCATCCTAAATCCAAATGCAACTCTGTACCAGCTACTAAGAAGTAAATTAAATACACCCCAGCAGAAACCACAGCACCAGACAGTCAAATGTGAGCCACAGGAACTGGAATTAAGAAAATGAAGTCCCAGACTGTTCGATATTCACCTAATCATATGACAGACTCCAAAGCTATCATAATAACTGCCTCCACAGCTCTTTGGGGAGACAGATGTCACCAGTGGAAGGATGATTTCCAGGTCTTGGCACTCTGCAATTGTCAAACTGAGGGAGGGAAAAGGAGAGGAGGATTCTGCTACTGAGGAAGCATCCTTTGTGGAAGGAGGAGCTATGTCTCACTCATGTCATTCTCCCTTTTATCAGATTGGTTTTGAATAAAATCATTTCTGGCTAAATCTCACTCTGAGAAACAAGTAATGGCTTTGTCCTAAATTACACATTCCTGCATTTAAGTCCATAATTTGGCCCTAATCTGTAACAGTCAGGGCCAGGTCAGAAGAGCTTACTTGAAGGGTTTGAACTTGTGAGGGCAGAGTCGGGTTTTCTTGAGTATATAAAACTGATGCTTTGGGTTATGGTGAGACTGGTAGAAAACCAAGATGTGCTCATGATCTTTTCAGCCCTGGAGGAATCAGTAATTGATAAATATATTTGGCTTCTACTTATTTCAGAATTTAGGCCACAGAACATTTGTTTGAAGATATGTTGTTGTCTAGGTCTAATGAAATACAAAAGATTTGATTTTTTAGGGTATCCTTGTTTATGAAAACAACAAAGTCCATGTAAGTGAGGTTTGTATGTAATTTTGTTTACTACTATGCTTGTAGTTTTTCCTATTATAAATACAGTTAACACTACTGTAGTAGAGATATTATGTAATAAATGTTCACTAATGTACACAGATAAAATATATTCAAGACTTACTCAGTCCAACATTTCATAGACTGTGATTATGGCACCCCATGACTAGCAACTATAATCAGAATGATCAGAGAAGGGACCCAGAAGGATCATCAAATCCAACTCCTGGCCCTGCACAGGACCATCTGCAAGAGTCACACCATGTGCTCAGGAGTATCATCCAAACACTTCTTGAACTCTATCATGCTTCATGCTGTGACCACTTCCCTAGAGAGCCTGTTCCAGTGCACAACCACTGTCTGGGTGAAGAAACTCTTTCTGATATCCAACCTAAACCTTCCTTGACACAACTTCAGGCCATTCCATTAGATCCCGCCTCCGCTTCTTGAATACCTTGAGTTCACAACCAGAGAAAAAGCTAAGCACTATCCTCTAGGAGATTTTTTGTAATTTAGTGAAATAATAGGTGTTTTGGCAAAAAGGGTTTACAGGAGCAACCTACAATCCTACTTGTAGCAGGCTACTACAAACAAAAGAACTTCTCTGCCTCCCTCCAAATAGCACTTTGAGCTCTGCTTTTAAACCCTTCCAAGGGTTTTATCAGCCAGCAGGTATTGCTGTGAAGTATGGAACCTTTCTGCACTCAGCAAACATGAATGCACAATTACCCATGACTTAAGTTAAATGCTGCAATCGGTTTTAAGTCACTCACAACAGGAAGAAAACAGTAAAGAAAGAGACATTAAGATAAGAAAGTATAAAGAGAGAAATAGAGGAAAGGAAAAGAAAGTTACTGCCAAGAGGTCACATTTTGGCTGGTTTGGAGCTGGGAGCCCCCTGGATTCCCAAGACTGCTCAAAAATCATTGAAAGAGGTTTTGCAATGACATCAGCCAGCTCTGTGAAGATTCTGGGATGAATCCCATCAGGGCTCATAGATTTGTAGGGTTCTAGCTGGAGCAGCAGATCCCACACAGTTTCAGTGTTTACTGGGAGTTGATCACTCTCGCAGTCATGGTCCTCTGGCTTAGGGCACTGAGACCCCCTTGGTCCATCATATATGTTGAGGACAGAGGCAAAGAAAGCACTAAACACCGCTGCCTCGTCTATGTTCCTCTTTGTGAGGTGACCATCCTCATCCTGTAATGAACTGATGGTATTTCTATACTACCTATTCCCACTAATATATTTGAAGAAACTCTTTTCGTCTTCTCCCCCACATTTCTGGCCTCTTCAACTCCAACTGAGCTTTGGCTGCATCAAGTTTCTCCCTGAAGCAGCAAGCAGCTGCTCTGAATTCAGCATCTCTGAATTTTTCCCGTGTCACTTGACCCTTTTTCCATTGGGGATGCACCTTCCTTTATTGCCTCATTTCCAGAAGATCCCTGCTCAGCCAAGCCAACCTTCTACCTCACCTTCTTGACTTCTGACCTTTGGGAATTGACTGCTCCTGTGCTCTTAGGAGGTGATGTTTAAAAAGTGATCAGCAATGATGGATCCCAGAATCTTCGAACACTTTTCCCTAGGGGACCTTACATATTAGTTCCCTGAGCAGCCTGAAATCTGCTTTCCTCATGTCCAGAGCTGAGATTTTGCTGGCACTTTTCTTCTTGTCAACAGACATTTTTAAATTCAATCACTGTGTCCAAGATGGCCACCAATCCCCACTTTGCTCATGAGATCAACTCTGTTGACAAGCAGCTGATCAAGAAGGGAATTTTTCCAAGTTGACTGCCTTAGAACCCGTTCCATAAAGTTGTCATCATGCCCATCCATTGAAGAGCACTACTGTATTCTTCAGAAGACAGACAAAGCAAAACCAGTTTATCCTAAAAAATTTCAGTGTTTATGTACTCCAGAATCATTCAAAAAATAAATATATATCTGAACCTGAGATTACAGTAGAGATGAACTCAATCTGCAAATTGAGATTTGCTTCAGACTTAGATCTCATCCTTTGATATCCCCAGTCATTCAACACATTGCAGTGCCAATACTTGATGGTATAGTTTTGTGCTAGTGGACAATGGGTCCCTCTGGAAGTGAATCAGGTCCTCGCAGACTCTGACTCTCTAAGGACAGAAGGGATACAGAGTAATCTGAAAATATTTACATTTTGTTTATGCTAATGACAACTTTAAATAAGGGACAGGGAGCAATATCTGGCTCCATCTATGCAGGGATGGCATACATCAGATTCTTTGAATTTGTGCTAAAATCCCTGTGATCATTCACAATAGTATCATATGTGTTCTGGTAAAAAGTACTTTTCAAATAGTTTTATGTATGAAAGTAAGTGGGCATTTTTAAAATCAGATTAGCAGATTTGTATTTTCTATGGACCATTAAATATCATGCTCGTCCCTCAGAGACCCTTAAAGAATCTGGAATGGGTATGAAAGGTGAAAAAGCTGTGGAAATTCTATTATCCTTATAGCCCATGTAAACTGAGTTGCAGAGAAATTTCGTGGTCTATATTTGTCACATGTACATACCAATTTCACTTTCTTTTCAAGGGAGATTGTGTACAGTAATATAAGACAATTTACAAGGAAGCCTGATGAAGTAAAATCTGTGTTAAAAGAGAATACAAGAAAGATAGTATTTTTTTCTAATCTGGACAAACATGGGTTCTTTTTGTTGGTTTGGTTGTTTGGGGGGTTTTTTGGGGGGGTTGGCTGTTTGGTTTTGGTTTTGTTGTTTGGTTTTTGTTTGTTTGTTTTTTTGGGTTGTTTTGTTTTGTTTTGTTNCTGCTAAATGCACAGGGCACATATGTTTACAGATAGCATGAGAAAGAGCAGCAGCTGCTGTGTTTGCTGGCTCCAAGTCAGACCAAGTTACAGTGACAGAAGTGTGAGAGTTTAAACCTCTGAGGGCTTCTCTTGCCTTGCTGCTGTACTTCACCATTCATTTCAAGTCTCCCAGAGGCCTGCCCTGACTCACTCCCATGTGCTGAGGAGTGGACCAGTAATGTTTGTGACATCTTCTGATTGGATTTGGAAGTTCATTGTTTTAACACACTGCAGAGGGGCAGCAGTGTCTCAAAAATAGCGTATGTCAAGGATTATTACTGCTTTACTAGCTATGAATCTGCACAAAGTCTTCCACATTTTACTTACAATGCCACAATTAATGCTGAAAATATTTCTGTCAAAAACCAGGTCTCAGTTGTTGCAACATTTTTCTATTCTGTTCATTCTTAACTACGTCCACATTCTTGGCTAGAGTTGAGAGTGAAGGCATTTTTGCTGCCATCCCATTGTTGATCAATTGAAAATAATAATGAAAAAAAAATGTACCAATAGCATGGTGAAATTTAATTTTATTTTATACAATTTAAAACCTTTTAATTACCAAACACTATAAAATTATAATGCAATCAAATTAATTTTTCAGAAGAATTTGTCCCAAACTCTGTGTATCAATAAGTCAGGTGTAGATTTCTATCATAACTTATGACTCAATATGGGAAGAAAAATGTCAGTTTGACTAACTTTCTAATCATATATGTTTCTTTCTGTCATCTTCCATCTTGCAGAATATTGAAACCTACAAGAATGGAAATTACCTTTCCTATCTTTATCCACTGTATACTTCATAAATAAATTTTTTAAAATGTTACAAATGGCTAGGGAGTGGACTCTACCTAGCTATCCACAGGTGGACCTATCTCCACCTATCCACAGACTTCAAAGTTATACTTTCAGTTCTGTATCATGTTTTGACTTCAAGGTTTTTACCCTTTTGACTGCACAGTGGCCCAGGCATTGAGTCTCAGGCTGGAGTCTGAAGGCAGAGCCACGACTGAGCTTTTGCAAGGGGCCAAAGTTCAGACACAGCCCTGATTCTGGCCAACTCTAGTCAACCTTAGGGTTTTGATCTCTCTTCAAAGTAGTTTCACTCTATTGATTGTAGAACATGTTGCATGTTGGTGCGAGGATAACACATTCTGGATCTTCTGATTGGGGTCAGTTTGCAACAAAAAGTGCTACTTTTTATAGCACTTTATGTGGTGTAGTATTACAATTAAGTCATTTTCATCCGGATTAATCCAGCTCTTATTTGTTACATAGCAGTTGTGCCAGGAAAACCTCAAAACACCGAAATAGTACCTTTTCACGTAATACTAATTTGTCACTCCTCTAGTTAAACGCAGATATTTAATAACTGCCTATGAGGATAGGAAATATGACAGAACTGTGCCAGGAATTTATTCAGCATATGGTTTCATGAGGAAATCAAAAGAGGAGTATGGAGTGAAGCACCCCTAATGGCTGTAGAAGGTCTGATTCTTTTTGCTCCCTGTTGGAATTACAGGTCATTATTTTCCTGCTTTCTTTTAACACTGAGAGAACAGTGACACATATTTGATTTTATCCTCTAATTTTCAATCACATTCTCTCCAAATGTAACAATTCCCTTCCGACCTTTGTTGTTGCTAGAATTGTTATAATGTGTCTGCCCATATGCATGCCTAATGGTCCCTTACTTAACCTGCATCTCTGAAAATGGCTTACTAATATATGTTTGTGTAAAGAGATAAATGTCACCTGCATTCTTCTTAATAAAGTCAAAACTAGTGAGAGATAAGGCAAACAACTGAAATGCTACTGAACAGTGGGAGAAGTTGGCTACCCACAGGTATGGTGGGATAATTATCTATCTGTCCACAATCTGTCCACAGTTGGAAATTGAGTTAATTTTATTTACTATCCCAAAGAAAAATTGAAACCCCAAGAACAGAAGATTCTCATAAACCTCTCCAAAGAATTATAGATAAGGCCCTGCTTCAGGGTTCTCTGTCTTTATTACGCAGTATACTGCTCTGCATCTAACTCGTTATGCCAAGACCATTTACATTTGCAAGAGGCTTCAGCCCAATCTTTGAAACCTGTCTTTTCCTTTAAGAACTCCACCTAAAGATATTTTGATAGAGTTAAATAGGCAAAATAAAAAGATTAAAGAAATCTTGTGTTGGTCATTATGTTTAGGAAAGTTTGTATGTGGTACTTTGGGGGGCAAAATATTTTTTTTTACTCTAATATTTCAGGTGCCTCATTATAGGTGTCAAGCACCATTTGACACATCCTAAGGTAATCTGTTTGATTTCAAGGTTAGGAGCCTTATCCCAGCAGAATATATATTTTCCCAGGTATTCTAGTGCATTGGTAGTATTTAGGGTCCTAAAGTTGCTTTTAGTGCTTAGTTTCAGTTATTTGTGTTTTCTATCTTTGCATGCTGAAAAAATGCATTGAGCAAGTTAAGAAAAGTGAAAGGATGTTCCTTACAATACTTTGTTGCTCTAGTATGTGTGTTGCCGTGCTGTGGTACTCACTAAACTCCCTTTGACTCCATCCTCCTCTTTTTTTTTTTTCCCTTCAGACCTATGTAATTCTACTCCCGTTAAGCTATTGTCATTAACATATATTTGGCCATTTTTCCTGTTCTATTTATGAATTCAACCTTCTTGTCACACTTTACCACTGTTATGGAGTACTTTTGTCTTGGTAAAGCACTAACATTTCTTCATTTACACTGAGATATCTACAAGAAAACTCTATCAGGAAAGGCAGCTAGAAGTTATTTCTGTACATGACTAACACTTAAACTTTGTGTAGTTAAACCTCCGCAAAAATTGTACTGTTTTGATTTGCAGATGATTTTTAAGTTTAAGGAAAAAAACGTCAATCATTGCATAATCATGTGCAAACATATTTTAAATCTGTAGGATACACACCTGTGTTTTGTCTTTGTTGTTAAACCAATATTCCCCTTTCCCTGCTTGACCTTAGTGGAGCCTGATAGGCAGATGGTGGCAAGCTCTAAGGAAGTAGGGACAATGTTACCTGCTCAAGACTGTCAATCCATTTACTTTCATATCTTGTTCCTCTTGTTTCTAATCATTGCCTATGAGTCTTTCTTCCTTGATGATTGTTTGTGCTTATGTTCCTTCACTTGGATTGTAAACACCTTTTAGCAAGGATTTTCAGGTTGGGAGCTCTGTGCTCCTTTTCTCCCTTTTCGGTGTAACTCTAATGTAGAAAACATAACTGAGGTTGCCAAGAAGGTTGTAAGTTCTGAATGTCAGTTACTTTCATTCTTTTTTTCTTTTTAAATGGAGCATTTCTATTCCAAATAGACTATCATTACAGAAGTAACTTTAACACTTCATAAAGCACAAATCCTCTTCTTTGCCTTCTCTGCATGGTCTCCAATATCAAATGCTCCCTTTCTTGTATTTTTGTCCCCAAAAGGTCGTTAAGAATGAGACCTCTCTGGATCCCACATGAATTTCTTTTTTCAACACCCAGAGCTGGTTAATAACCTAGTCAAGTCTTTCTTTTGTGACTACTGTTTATTTGCTCCCATATATTCTATATATTGATGGGAACCTCAATATAATTCAGGCTGTGTAGCATCTGATTGTAACAGAATGATTTTCACTCCCAGAAATCAGCACATCAAAGCAGACACAGATCAATAATACTTTCCACTTCCTATCTGTGGATAGTGTTGCAGGTTTCTGTTCAACAGCCATAAGAAAATGCCTACAAAAATCCAGACAGTGATCACTAAGTAGCAAATACAGAATCAAACAACTGGCACAGTACCTGGCACATGAAGTATCACTGGAAGTGCAAGTTGTTGGTTCTTTGCAAAAGAAAGTTGAAGTGTGTATCATTAAGAGCCTTTTTTCCCCCTTCTCTTGGGCTCCTTCACACAGTGCTATTCTCTCTTTTTATACCATAGCTCTGATAGTGAATGCTTCCAGTCCCAGCTAGTCATCACAGGACACAAACATTAAATGAAAACTTTTTCAATTAAATTTTATGTTGGTTGATCAGCCAGAAGTGGGAAATATTTAGGTGAATGTGAGTAGTGGGTATCTGGATGGCAATTAGTGTCAACTTCCAATACCCTGAGGCAGGGACTCAAATATTTCACCTGTGGAGGAGGGGGTCAGGGGTTTTTCATCCATTCTTTTCTTTTCCTTTTAATTCCCTAACTCCCATAATCTGGCAATGTATTATGCAGCACAGACCAGGAAGGTGGGCTGCAGTAAATGCTGCTTTATGGATCAAGCAGTAGGAAGTGCTATACTCTTCCCCCCAGAGACTGAAAGCTTTACATCAATCAGCATACTGACAATGACTGCTTTTGAACTTACCTGTAGTAGAGCAGTGTGGAAAATCATTATCCAGCATTCAATTTTTTTTTTTTTTTTAAGAACACACATAATTTGAACACTGAAGCACCATACGGCCATTTTGTCTGACTCTGAGCACCTTTTTGATTGATCACCTCTCTCTGTGCCACAAGGAGGAGACAGGATATATTCTTTGCCTTTCGCATGTAGTGTCCAAATAATCTCACATACTATAAAGAAATGTGAGAAAATTTGTGCCATCAGCATTTTTGTAAAATTAAATATATCATGAAATGTTCTAATTCTCATTAAGCATGAAAAACATTAAGCATGTACCACACCAACTCAAGGGGTGACAAATACAAAATGTAGTGCTGTGGTATAAATTCAGGTCTTAATCTTGTTTTGCTGTGAATGATGTGATGGTATATGGTCTTGGGAATGATGCAAGGGTACAAATATGGAATCTAGTGATTATTAATTTGGAGGTTTCATAACAGATATTTTCTTGCAGAACCAAGAATGTACTCTGTTTATGTCTGAATTCATTTCACTACAGGATTAAGACTGTCATAAATAGGACCAATACCATAGAGAGCTCTGTTTAGCTTCAGTTTCTTCATGTGAAATAATGCTGCATGGACTGAAAACAGTGGCAAGAATCTAAAAGCAATTACACACTGTTCTGATTAGGGAAAATCCAGCTTCCATCTTCACAGCAAGTAGGCAGCTTCATCTTTTTTGAAAAACAGATTATTTCACATCTTCTTTTTTTAAATAGGTTCTCTCTTGCTAGTTATCGAATCTGTATTCAGAAAATAGAAGTGGTGTCTTTAGTCACTCTTGGTCCTCATCCAGACCAAGATAAAAAAGGCTCTTAATTTCCTATCTTCTTTTCAGTGATAGTCATTGCATAGCCTCTTCTATTTTTTTTTTGTTTTGTTTTGGTTTTTGGGTTTTTTTTGGAAGCATCTGTTGATATGGTTCTATATTTTTTAATTGCTCTATATTTCCTTACGCAATTCAGTGTTCAGGTCCTGTGAAGTTTGACTCTTCATCCATTTTAAGATTTAAAAAACCATGTGGAAGCTTGTTATCTTTATTAATTTCATTTATTTCTGTGGTTGGATTTAAGATATTTCTTAAAAACAATCTTGCTCTAATAGTCCAGGACTCTGCCTTCTTCTCAGTATTTTGTGTATCTCTGGTCTAAAGCTATACTTTAAAAAAGCCATTATTTCTGAGACAAATCTAGTGGCAAGTCTTCTAGTGACAAACCTTCTAGTGATCTGCATTGTTCTTTGAACTTCATCTAGGCAACTGTTCAGATCAAACCGCAAAGCCTACCTCGTTACTGATACTTGCTCCACTCATGCTGTAATTATTTCTTGGTCCCACTAGAAATAGGAAGGCTGAGGGAAAAAACTGAAAAGGAAGGAAAGAAAGGTTAAAATATTTCAGGGCAGTGAGTTATGAATGATTTGTATCTTGGAAGGAACTTTCTGTAAGTTTTAAGTTTTTACATTGCATTTGAATTCTATAGAAGCAAGTGATAGTAAGATTTCCCCAGCTCAGGAGAGAATCCTGAAGTTTAATACAGTTTCATACAGTCCTGCAAACACCCTTAAAAGTCTACTACTCAGTGACCATCCTTTTGACTGAGGAGACATTAAAATTACTGTTATGCAATTGTCTGACAAGTTTGTTTTGTGTTTCAGCCAGAAGATATCATCCCAAAGTGATAATACACTTTGTCCATTTGCGGTCTTCTTCTTTTGTCTTCTTTGAAATCAGTGGCAGTACTGTCAGCCTAAGGATTATACAATCTTTCATTCCCAAAGTCTGTAAGCATCACTGAGTTTTAACTGTCCTTATCACATTAGATCAAAACTTTGATCAAAAGTAAAGTGTCAGAAAATATCAGACATACTTTCTAAATGCGATATGAGACTATTGGCTAACATGTAAAAATTATCTTTTACCTCTTTCTGTTTTCACATTAATGTTTTTTGTCTCAGAGCTGAATGTGCGCAGAGATGACATCAGTACATGTCCTATTCTGTTTTAACCTTGCAGAATAATGGCAATGGTTTTATGTAGTGCTTTCACTTTGCACTCAGTAATGCTGAGAACCTAAAATAACAGAAATTAGTTAACAAGTGCCTTTCTGTAAAATGTCAAACACAGCTCTTCCCACTTAATTTTGCTGAGAAGAATATCAGCTTTTTACAAGGCATGTAGGCATGTGTGTTCTCTGTGTGTTGCTCCTTGGTTTAACATTGTTTGGCTTCATTTGAATGTGTGAGCACTGAAGCGGTAGGAAACAGAAGAAGGACTATTCTGCCCTCAGCCTTATTTCTTTTTAGTCTAGGTAGCAGGACATCTAATTGTTTCTTGAATGACCTCCAAGGTCTTTCTGGAATGAGATTGTTGTCTGCAATGTACAGAAGCGCATCCACACTCTATTCAGTCATTGTAACTTAATTATAGGATGCATGTAATAATTTGGAGACAGTCAATGAATTTGACTCTCATGCAAGTCATCATGAGACTCTGGGAAATATATCCTCATGTTCATTTACTGTAAAATATTCAGATTAATTATTTCACCTGATATTTGTACTTGTAAACTGCCAACTGAAGCTGAGGATGATAGAGAATGAGCCACCAATAACAATTAGGTGTTGTCTGTTGTTGGCTGGACTTCGCGAACGAAGATCTTGGGATAAGCCTGCGCAATGGATTTTTTAAGTGAGGCACAGGGTGCGCAGAACTGGCCCCACTCCCTTTACTCCTGAGGCTCATCTTGCCACGGCCGAGCACGCTCGGACGGCGACAATGAGTTCCTCCAGGATTCGAACCGGCGTCCTCAGAGGAGGAACCGGCTCCACAGGCGGGGGCCTACGCCACTCGGCCAATGCCCGCCGCCTCTCAAGTGTAACATACAAACAGAAAAGCAATAATGTCAGGCTGTTGAGAAATCCTGGGAGCCCACATGGGTCAGAGCACCAGGGGAAGACCTCGCCTTGTCCTCTCTGCCACCGAATGACACAAACGTGGCACTGCAGCCACGCCTGTAACACGAGCTGGGGCAGGAGGTGTTGTCTAACACTGTAATGAAGGTGTTTTGATACTATGTGAGTGAAAGCTGTGTAGAATAGTTAGAATTAAAGTACATTTGATGCTTGCCAGTTATTGTGCTCCTCTTTTCCATGATACATTAAACAGGTTTTTTTAAAGGTGTTTTTGGTCGAGTGGTAACATACATCCTGTGGTATTTCTTTGTTGCTCTTCCTTATAACTGAAGTTTGGCAAGATAGAAGAGATATGTCACATTTCATTTCAGAAGAATGTATTCTCTTACTTGTTATTTTATGTAAAAAGCTTGATTCTCTCCACACTGATGAGCTATTAGTAATGTAACCTGCTCCACTAGAAGCAGTCAGGAATGTGTCACTGCTTTCAACAAGGGCAATCTTGCTTTAGTGTAAAATGACTCTGTTATGGAGTATTGCAGGGTCTGCTGAAGAGCCCTTTTGCTTCTGAGTATTTGTAGTGCTTGAAATTTCTGAAATCTGGGCTGGTTGATAGTTTTTAACAGTTTATTTCTGGATTATGTAAGAGTTGCACATGGTTTATATATTATTTAGTCTGTAAAGAATATTAAATTTAAGTATCTCTTTAGTGCCTCTTTAAATGCAATTTGATTACTTTTTGAAACTCAAAGTAGTATTTAATAACTGTTAGTTTTCTTTTAGAGAGTTCTTACCAAAGAAACAGGAGTTCTTACAGCTACATGGATAATTAACTTGAAGCTTGTCTGTCTCTTGGGGGACATTAGATATGTAAATGAGGAACTTAAGTCTGAACAGGACATGCCAGGGAATCACTGAAAGTTTTATTGCACTAATGCATTGGTATTCAAGTCCTAAATGTTATAATATACTATTATAAACCACTGCATTTTAAAAAGTAAATATATGCATGGGTTTTTTAAATCTACTCTATAAAATCATAAAAGTATGTAGCTTTCATTTTTTAGGAGATCAGTGAAATTTTGAAACCTTCAGTAGAAAGCTTGTATTGTCATGGAAGAAATTATAGATTATAATAATTTCTTTCATTATTAAAATTTTAAATAAATAAATAATATGGCATGTAATGATCCTGCTCCCCTATTCCATAACTGAAGCTGGCTGTACTTCAATCTATCACACAGTGTGTCATGTCATATTGAGAGCTATGCCTGGTATGGAAACTTTCCACACTATTGCACTGCTGAGAACAAAATTAAGGCTAATGTTAATCAGAAAAGTTGTTTGATACCCTTTCAAAGGTTGCTTATTTATCAACAAGCCAATTCAACATTCATCCAACAAAAGCATAAGGAACTTCACTGTTTAAGCTTTAGCAAAACCCACACATTTCCATAGAATCTGTTAATATTAACTAAGTCATCAGAGTCAGCGTCAGAGGCTAAGCAGGAAGTAGATATAAAGATTGCCAGGCCTTCATCCTCTTGAGAGGTAGCCTCTTTTTTTTTGGACTAAAGACACAGGTGGTATGAAGAACTCACGTGAGTGTTATTACTTCTGTATCCTTTCCAGAAATAGGAAGCATCCACTTTGAATGACTTGAGTGTAATGTATCTTACACATGCTATTCATAAACCCCACATATTCCAGATCTTAGGTAGGTTATTGCATACTACCAATACATCATTTTCTGTCTGGTGACCTAGTTGATCTCTGTGTCTGCAATGCATTTGCATAATTTAAGCATACAAACAGTATTATTTCCTTAGCACGGCTATTTGTATGTTTATAGAGATGTGCTGCAATGCTTATTTGAACTAAGCCCAATGCAGGAGGGAAGCAAATGTTCTGGTAGTGAAGTTGTCACTCCCATCTATTGACTTACCGCAACTGTTTAAACCAGCAGTGGATGAAAGATTCAAAACAATATGAAATAAAAAAAACAACCAAACAAACAAAAAAAACACACACACAAAAACAAAAAAACAAAAACAAAAACAAAAACAAAACAAAAACAAAAACAAAAACAAAAACAAAACATCCAAAAAAATCCACAAAAAACACTTCCCAGTTTTCATGTACTATATTTGTTTTCATCTCATCCTGTTTTCTTGTAAGGCTTTATCTTCATTCAGATCAAGGTGACCATGTCTTATTTCTGTAGACATCATGACATCGTAATTCAGCCTACATCTACTCCAAATGCAGGCATAAATTTTCTTAAATTTGGCCAAATGTACTAATTTTGACATTTTTACCACATGATATCTATTTTTTTATGTTTGTTATATGTTTGTTATTTATTTCAACTCATGGAATTCAAGAAGATTATAAGACATGTTAATGTCATATACTAGAGACCTGTTAATGCTAGGAAATTTTCGTGGTCAACTGCATTTAAATTCACTGTGAAGAAAGAAAATGATGACATGTTTGATTGTTCTAGTTTGGACTAAGATTTGGATCAGACTTGCAAATGTTGCTTTCTGACTAGCTCTCTGATTCTTTTATTCTAGAATTTTTCTGCAAACATTAAGTCCATTTATGAAAATTATGCTCATTTAGTTTGGGAGCCCTTGAAATGGAACATGCAATAGTAGATTATATATTGTTTTCAATATTGATGAATTCCAGGTATGGTCTCTGTAAAATGTGAATAAATTTCTTTACATGGTTTGTGAATTTTGCCATCGGAATTCATGAAAGTAAAACTATTTGTTGTATGACAAGGTACATACTAAACATAGATTAGCATAGGATTGAAATGCAAGATGCAAGGGTCATAATATGCATCATTCATTTAATCTTGTATTCAATCAATTTACATCAGCTTTCTCCAAACATGAAAAACATTATAACAAATAAAATAGAAATGAGCTCAACTAATTGACTTATTTTTATGCACCTTGTTTGTGAAACTGTCAATGAAAAATATTGATAAAGTAAAATGTTCAAATAGTGCTAATAAAATTAATAATAAACTAAGAAAAATCAAGTGCAGGGCAACATATTACTTTTATACTTGCTGATATTTTGTAAAATATATTTATGATACATATTTTCAATCATATAAGCTGTTCTAATGTAGCGTGACAACTCTAAATACGTTCTTTAAATTTGGTTTTAAAGCTTGTTTTTTGTGGGGTTTCTTTGTTTGTTTTGTTATGGGGGTTTTTTGGTTTGTTTTTTTTTGTTTTTGTTTTTGTTTTTTTTTTTGTGAGAACACACTACCTTTGATTTAATTTTTTCTGACACAGTGCCCACTGCACAGTAGAAAAAAATAAAAAAGGTGTAATTGTAGTTTTGTCCTTTACAGCACAGGACAAATAAATGTCAAAATCAAATGGTGGTGTCCCTCAAGGGAAAATATACTTCAGTTATGAAATATTCTTCCCCAGATCCCATTGCTATTCCTATGAACACCTAGGTGAAGCTGCCTCAGGACCTAATCAGATGCTGCTCATTTGCATATAATAAAAAATTGTGCAATGAGGTTTTAGCCCATTCTGAGGAAAAGTGCATAATGCCTCTTTAAAATGTACTGGTTTAAACACTGGTGCAACTTTGGCTCTGAATGAATAGTTTGAATAGTATATACCATCCAAGAATGAACATCTGCGTATACTGTTAGTGTCTTGTCAGCTTAGCATTGTATTTAGTAAATGTATTTGGAGGTGGCATGGTGATATTTCTTGATATAAATCAAAATATATATTGAAAAGATGGTGATATTGATAAATTATCAGACTGTCTCAGGAATGATAATAATAATCAAGTATACAAAAAATCATTTCAATTTCTTGAAGATGAGACAGTTTTAGGGTAAAGACTCTTCTTGGGCTTTATTAGCAATCTTAATTACATTATTACTCAGGGAAAGTGAAACCCATCACTGTTATTTATAAATATGTTGTACTCCTTTGTGATATAAAATCCTGAACAGATTGAATATGTGAATAGTCCTAAACTGCTTTTAAATTCAAGACTTGATAATCTTGGAATCTGAACAAAATGGTATGGGGTAACATCAGACTGGTGACCTGTCATTAGTGAAGTGCTACAGAGCTCCATCTTGGGCCCTGTGCTCTTCAACATCTTCATAAATGACTTGGACACAGAACTGGAAGGGATACAAAGCCAGTTTGCAGATGACACAAAATTGAGAGTAGCTGTTGACTCCCTCAAAGATAGGGAGGCCCTGCAGAGCGGCTTTGACAAATTAGAGGTCTGACCAACCACCAATTCACCAAAGGGAAGTGCTGGATTCTGCGCCTGGGGTGGGGCAGTCCTGGATGTTTGTACAGAAACTGGGGAATGAGATGCTAGAAAGCAGTGCCATGGAAAGGGACCTGGGAGTTCTGGTCAATGGCAAATTGAATGTGAGTCAGCAGTGCTGTGGCAGCCAGGAGGGCCAATCATGTCCTGGGGGGCATCAGGCAAAGCATTTGCCAGCCAGTCAAAGGAGGGGATTGTTCCACTCAATTCTGCAGTGGTATGGCCTCACCTTGGATATTGTGTGCAGTTTTGGGCACTGCAATGTAGGAAAGATATTAAACTCTTAGAGAGTGTCCAAAGGAGGGCAATGAAGATGATGAATGGCCTTGAGGGGAAGCTGTATGAGGGGAGGTTGAGGGCTCTTTTTCTGTTCAGCCTGGAGAAGAGGAGACTGAGGGGAGACCTCATTGCCATCTACGACTTTTTTGTGAGGGGAACAGGAGGGGCACTCCTCTGTGGTGACCAGTGACAGGAACTGAGGGGATGGCCTGAAGTTGTGTCAAAGGAGGTTCAGGTTCGATAATAGAAAGAGGCTCTTCACCGAAAGGGTGATTGGGCACTTCCCAGGGAAGTGCTCACAGCACCAAACCTGACAGAGTTCAAGAAGTCTTTGGATTATACTCTCAAGCACATGGTGTGACTCCTGGGGAGAGGACCCATGCAAGGCTGGGCTCAGTAATCCTTGTGGGTCCCTTCCAACTCAGCATATTCTGTGATTCTGTGAAAACCTTTTTAATTTATGCCAAAATTAGCAGAGAGGTATACAGTTGGCTTAGATTTCATTTCACATTTACCTTTATTAGGAAAGTAAATGTTGAGAAAGCTTGTGAGCCAAATGAAAACAAAGATGGATACACAAAAAGACAGACCAACATGTAGACAGATAGAAAGACACATGCTTTCATAATGTCATAGCAGATTTTAAGTACTTTTTGTATGAGAAAACAGGCTGACAGGGAGGAGAAAGAAACCTTTCTGAAATACAGAAATCGATACAAATTTAAAATATATACATATTTCAAATTATTTAAAAATGTTAAAACATATTCTTTTTAATGACAACTAAGAGAGAAAGTTGGAAGGTCCCTTTTTCTGCCTCAGTTTTCATTGGTGTTTTGCTTGTGTGGGTTTTTTTTGTTGTTTGTTTGTTTTTGTTTGTTTGTTTTTTAATATCTCAAATACCATCATTTTCCTGGCACATGAAATCTGTTTTCCAGCCAGGTCTAATTCTAAAATTAAGTCATTCTCAAAATTACATCTGCCTGCATAGTTTGACTCTGAGAATTTCGTGTCTGAATGGTTTGAGTAGAGTCTGAGTAAACATACAAGAGAAGAGGTTAATTCCATTCCTGCAAAACTACAAGTTGCATGCAGAGGGCCTTCCAGAAAGGATGGAATATAAGCATGTTGCACTGAGATAGTAGAATCATATCATAGAATTAACCACGTTGGAAAAGACCTCCGAGATCATCAAGTCCAACCTTTGATCCAACTATCATGCTTACTAGACTATGGCACTAAGTGCCACATCCAGTATCACCTTAAAAACCTTCAGGGATGATGAATCAACCACCTCCCTGGTCAGTGTATTCCAATTTCTGATTATTCCCTGTGTAAAATTTTCTTCCTAATTTCTAAACTAAACCTTCCCTGGCACAGCTTAAGTCCATGCCCTCTTGTCCTTCTGCTGGTCGTCTGGGAGAAGAGACTAACCCCTGCCTGGTACAACTGCATTTCAGGTAGTTGTACAGAGGAATAAATCCTTCACTGAGCCTCCTCTTCTCCAGACTAAACAAATCCAGCTCCTCCAGCCTCTCATAGCACTTACATATAACATATATCTATCTATCTATCTATATATATCTCATAGTCCTCCAGTTCCTTCACCAGCCTCAGTGCTCTTTTCTGGACCCACTCGAAGTGCCGCCATGTCCTTCCTAAATTGAGGGGCCCAGAACAGGACACAGGGCTAAATATGTGGTGTGTTAAATGACAGAAAAGGGCATACACAGAACAACCATGTGTCTTGGTGTTTTCAGGGATGCACAGCTATGTTTCCATTTGCACCCTCTAGTTTTTCCCCAGGAAGATATGGGTGAGCCAAATAGTTAGGCACTCTTCTTAGCATTCTTCCAGTAGCTTCATAGCCAGGAACGAGCAGATGGAAAGAACTGATGGTAGCAGCACATCAAGGAAGCACACAGCACATGCAAAATCTCCTCCTTTCCATTCAGCTTTCAGTAAAATATGCATAGCATTGTACAACCAAATCAAGGACACACCTACTTCAGTGTTTTAATTGAATTCGAGAGCAAATGTCCTTTGTGGAGTATCTCAGGGATCACAGTCTCTGTTTCTCTGAGACAAGAAATGCTGGAACTGGTCTTCTCCATCTGACAGTAGACATCCAGGCTCTAGGAACCCATTGCAGCCAGTCAGAGTTAAAAAACCCAAACCACATAGAATTTGCTGTTAATACTGCATGTCAGTGGTGTTGACTCCATAAATCCACTCTTGCTGAATTGTGCATTCCTTCTTCAGGTATAGCTGAAGTTATCTTTGCTTTTGGGTGACCTTCATCCTGCTCTTTCAGATGCCTGTTTATTGAAAATATTTGTCAGAAATAGCTGATTTCAACAAGGATCATTTAAAAAAATATAGTTTAGATATTAAGTGAATATAAGTAAAAGAAGTTACATTTAGAATCAGATATTTCAAACTAATGTGCTTACCTAAGCTATTTTTATTTTTAATTTTTTTATTTTGAGATGTAGATTTATGGCTATCATTTGTCCTCATTATAATATTTTATAATGCTGTTATTCCTTTATTTTTTCTCCTGTATAATTAATTTCTTATTTGTTCCCTGTGCATTACATAAACAGTAGCATTTTTGCAATACTCTTTTTTCCCCCTTTTTCCAGTCTTGTATTTCTTCTGGTCCCCACTACGACTTATGAGGGCTTAATTCAGGCTCTTTTCCTTGTATATTTGATTGTTCTCCAAAAAAAAAAAAAGTTAAGTTTTAAAGTTACATTATTCAGTTTTAATATCAACATTCTGGTGGCTTAATAAGAGAAGTAATTGTTGCCTTCCCAAGCCCAGTTTTCCATCTGTTTCCAGCCTTAGGCATTGCATCCATTTACAGTCTGTTTGCATTTGCAAGTTTTCTTCACAAGTATGAAAGGAAGAAACAATATTTTTCTTCTCATGGAAAACATTTTATATAAAAGTTTAGAATATGCAGAATCGCAATTTAACATATGGTTTATAAAAGTACATGAAGCAAGTCAATTTGGCCTATTGCCTTAAAGTACAACTGGTCCTTTGACACCATTGAACCACAAGTAGTGGTGTAAATCAGAAAATCTGCATGGAACTGAGTCTTTATCTGTAATATATGTGAAATGCAAAATATAAAATCTGATTATGTACTTCTAAGATCACCCTTTTCTTTGCTTAAAGGGCCAGACATTGGAACAAGGTCCTCAGGTAGAATCACCACCCCTGGAAGTGTTCAAAAACATCTAGATGTGGCACTTGGGGATGTGGTTTAGTGGTGAAGGTTGCAGTGTTAGGTTATCAGTAGAACTCAGTGATCTTATAGGTCTTTTCCAACCCTAAAAATTCTATGATATTATGATTTGTTTAGTTGCAGAAGATATGGCAAAGATGAATGAAAACCTTGCTCCTGAGAAGGAGCATATTCTAAATATATATAGCCTTCAATACAGTCTAAAGACATAAAATGATTCAAGAACTGATAAACCACAGAAAAGTAGTAAAGGCAGGATTGTGTGATTGTATTGCCTTTGAATTGTTTTCTACAGCTTATTACTACCACAAGTTTTCTGATTTTCCTGTTGTTGATCTTGCTGAAGGAAGATAATATTTACTTTTGTTGCTGAGAAGATATATATAACTAGTGGGTAAGTTAAAGCTTGTGTGGAGGGGACACCAGGTATTACCACCCTTACAGGTTTTTATCCATATCTCAGGTAGGTAAGCCACATGTACTGCTCCCTCACTGTAGACTACAAAGTCAGGTATATAGCCTAGAAAAGATCTAATGCTGAACTGAACATACTCAAATCCAGTTCTATGGGGTGAGTCCTCTTTCCTAAAGGGTATTTTAATGCTACGTAATTATTCTCATTAATTCCATTTTTAATGAAAGGAACATTGGAGGGGCAGATTTTCAGAGGCTGAAGATGGTCTCTTTTCCTTTGGCCTCTGTGAACCAGCAACAGAGGAAACTTGCTGAAAACTGTCCCTGACTAATGCATAGTCTTAGTTGTGGTGATGCCAACTCTCAATACTCCTGCTCTGTAGGATTGATATCAGAGCTAATCCTTGCACCTGTGTGGGCCAGCAGCCTCACAAGCTCATTAGTTCCAGTTTGGGCAGGGCTGCCCAGCTGTGGAGAGGGGTCAGGACTTTCCCCTACAAGCTTAGTGCTGTTTGCTTGCAGTGAGTCATCACTTCAGCCACATCTGTTATGCTTTGGAAACAATTATCATTGTTCCTATCTCCTGTATTTAAGAGGCAAATAAAATCATTCCTGGTTTACTTTGTAATGTTTAGGAAATGTTTCCATAAATGAAGAGTGTATTGGAAAAACAAGTGTATGTGGTCTGACTTTGTCACATGCAGGCTCATTTCTCATAAGCATTGCTATAAGGGTGAGGAGCTGACAGAGGCAGATTTATTGAGTCATACATATAAATTCTAGATCAGCTCTTTTCATGAGAAGAGACTATATGGTTCTCTGCCTTCTGAAAAATCCATTTTTTTTTCCTGAAAGCTTCTATTGTAACAGATGAAGTAGAAATTAAAAACACTAGCTGCTTTATTTAAAACATGTTTGCCTTAAATTGCAACAAGTTACTTTGCAGCCAGACATCTGAAAGCCATGTGCTAAATAAACTGTACATTATGTAGAGAAGGGTGTTAAAAATCCCCTGAAGTTGTAGAAATATGAGAGGCACAGAAGAAGAATATGATATTGGCAATTGCAGTCAACACATTAAGGCTGAAGTGAGCTTTGCTTACATGGTCCTTCTAACAAGAAAGACATATGTCTTGAATGTGGTTCAAGTATATTGCAAACACAAGCTGCTTAAGGAGGACATTGGTATTGGCAGACAGTGCTACAGAACTAGACAACATTTCCATATAGGGAGGTGCAGTCTGCTTACTGTATATGTACATATGTTCTGGTACATTTTAAAATCATTTAACTACTGAGCCTTAATGGTTCATTTGGCAGCTCCATAGAAAAATACTGGAAGTAACAAATGACAGTCACTGTACCCATTTGTCTCCACAGAATTCTGTTTCGACTTTGTCGAAACCTGCACAGGTATAGGGCAGGGCTGCTACTCTTGGAACAATAAGCTGGCTTCATCAAATTGAAACACATTTCTTTTGTTAACATCCTAGGTGATTAATATTTATATTAATTTAATTAATATGACTGATGTTTGTAACTGTATTATTTATTCAGGAAATAGAGAGCTCCACCATCTGCCCAAGTGAAATAATTTTTTCTACACAAAACAATATTACAAGGTGGTGCAAATGTTTAAAGAAACAGTGTGGCATAGCCAATTATGCACAGAGTATTCTAATTTCTAAAAAAGGTCTCGGTTTTCAAGCACTTTACTTGAACAAGAAGATTTAATTTATTTGTTATTTTATGAAGCATTTTTATGTGTAGAAAAAGTGCTACTTGTTTGCACATGCTGGTTATGTGGCATTCTTACATGATTTCATGCTTTGCTGATGGAAAATTAGACCCTTGTGTATTATAAAAGAATAGAAGATAGCTATAGAATCAGGATGCGATTGCCTCAGGACATTCTGTTGACAGCTAGAAATATATACAGACAAAGCAATGTCACTGGATGCTAATGTGAACTATACAAGTTGATGAGTACTGTAAATCTCTGTAAAAAGAGGAATCTATACCTTTTTACTTCGCAGGTATTTGCCTTTAAAACTACCACTAATAGCACTCGTGTAATTTTGTTATAAATAATGATTATTAACATTTTATAATTAAGGACATGATAAAACATAGATATATGTTTTTGATAATATATCCATATGCAGAAAAAAATAACCTCTCCTTGTTTACTAAACGTTTGCTTCGCATTTAGTTGAAGCTGTTATTAATTTAACAGGGAAATCTGAAGGTATAAGGAATTCCAGACTGAACCAGTATTGAATTAGAGAAACAGTGCTCAGTTTTGAAACTAAAGCAAGATACATCAAATTAGCCCCTCCTGACCTTTTGATGTTTTTCTACATCATCCTCTACAATAAACCTAGATGTTCCAAATGAGACTTCAGTAAAAAAGTAGGAATCTGTTACTGATGAGCCTAATTCCATCAGATAGATTGCAATATCGTATCATTTCCAAGGTGTAACTCTTTGGTTTACTGCTTCCATTTTCTGAAAAGGTCTCTTAACAATTCAGTTCAATTAAAGCTGTCTCGATATTACCTGCTTCTGCCCATCTTTCTTATTTATTTAATCTCTAAAAATATAGCAGAAGTATAAAAAGACTTCAGCAATGCACTATGTACAAATCTCTATCTTTCCCACCTATATTAACATGATAGCACTTTGAACATCAAATATTTATCCTAATTACAATTCTGCTTCAATCTGAATATATTTTATATGTCAGTAACACTGTCTGAGAGAAGGAAAAAAATTTGCTCTTAGACCTATTGCTGGTGAGGCAGAGTCACTCTGGACTCCATCCCTGGCAGCAATAATGGGCAACAGTGGGCTCTAACCGTTCAATTTTCATGTAAACCATTAAACTGAATTTCCTTCTATATGTTTGTTATGTGTTTATTTGTTTATGAATCCCGTATTTGTTTACTAGGTACGTATTTACTCATTCTAGCCATTTTATTCCAACTACTTTTAGTCCATTTGACTGTCCTTACAAAAAGTGTGACACTTGTTAATACCCTGAAGACCTGAAGTTGGCCCAACATACGTGTGAATGCCATGCCCTGTATTTGGATGAATCCTTTAAAGCTGGAAAGAGTTTGAATATGAACTGGCCAAGTGGCTAGCACTTATATTGTCTCCTATTTTTGTAAGGAAAAAATTAGGGGACTAAAATTTGAAATGCATCAGATTTTATATTTGTGTTTAGAAAAAGAATTGGAGGCCTGTAAAAGTTTCATGAACTTAACTGGTTGACATAATATAGAAATGAGTAATAAAGCCAGCCACTGGAAGATAATAAGCCCGATAGAGCAAGCTTTACAAAGGAAAACTCATAGATTTTTCAAAAGAAGAACAAATTTTTATATTTTAAATTTCATATTTAGAAAGGCTTTTACAAGCCTTCTTTGAGGTAGGATATTAAAGTCACTAAGTTACTGGATGACAGACAAGAAATGTTTTAGTAAAAATGTCAAGACAAGGAAAAGGAAAAAAAAAAAATTTTCCATAAGAAAGGCTAACAATAGATTGATGGATTAATCTGTGGTCCTATACTATGTAATATACTTATTAATAAATTACATTTGAAAATATATTATAAATGAACAGAAGATTGCTATAGAATCAGGTTGTGATTGCCTCAGGGGATAGTGTAAAGCAAAGAAGAAAACTTAAAAGAAAATTAGTAAAGCTTGCAAGGAATTTCAAGAGGAGCTGTTTAAAGTAGTTGATAGGAAAGTGTGGCAAACAAAACTCAACAAACATAATTTTAGAAACCTTGAAAACTTTATGCACAGTTCAGGGGAGTTATCTGCTCATTATGTGGTTGTTAAAAAGGGAAGTAAATACTCATAAGATAAGAAAATGGATAAATAATAGAAAACTTTCTAGTGTCAGATATGAAATGAAGATATGATATCATACAAGTTACTGTGCAGGGTCATTGTTGGTCTTTGGGAGATATAATGAATGATACTGAGAACCAGGAGTGGCATCTTGAAACTGTGCAGTTGGAAATTAGTGCTATTTACTTTAGAAAGGAGAACAGCAAAGAACAATTTGGAGTCAGATAAAAAAAAAAGAGATTGTGATGGTCTGTTCTTGTCTTTGCAAAGCAGAAGGATGGTCAAAACTGAAGGGCAGTGAATCCAAATCTAGCAAATAAAAATATTTTCACATATAGATTAAGCCAAGGACCTGATATAAAGGAGGTCACAAGTTTAACAGAAATCCAGTTGGGAATGATGATTTATTACATTAACAATTGCATATACATTTATACCAGTTAATCTGGGAAGAAGAAGAAAACCCCTGAAACAGAGAACGTCACTCATCAGTGACAGGGTTGGGCCATGGAGACTGGCTCCTCACAGCCTCTGGACCAGGGCAGGTGCTGGAAAACCCCTGTGCTGAAGAAGGCACAGATACATGTGGGTCCTCTGAGACTGGGTGGTGAAGAGAGGAGTTTATTCAAACTAACAAGCCTCAGGGGGTGGGGGTGGCTAGGGAACCCGGTTAGCCAATGGGGGACGGGAAGGGTCACATAGAGAGGCCCCCAGGGAGTGGGAAGGGACAGGGGACACATTCAGTGGGGGCAGAGCTGTCTGGGCAGTCCACCTCAGGTAACTTGTACCAGTTTCACTTGATGGGTGTACATATTAAAGGAGAACTCTTACAAATAACACAGTTTCTAAAGGTCTCTAATTTAGCAAGGTTCAGACTTCTGTTGTCCTGGTCATCTTCATTTGTTTCTTCCAATCCTCGTATCTTGGGTGTTCTCCCACACATGAGAAAAAAATCCAATCTTGTCAACAAAAGAAATTTTACAAATTCAGACTTTATATGACTCCTTAGCTATTTGGAATACAGAGGTCATTTCTCTGAGGACAGATGATCTGCTTTCTGACTAAAGTGAAGTTTCTTGCTCCTCTTCCTGAGGAGACATGTAGTGCTGACTAGTGTCACATAGAAATTGCTGCAATAAATGAAGGAAATTGTTTGGCAAACTGTTATCTAATAAGACGTTTCTCTGTTCACTATATTCTTAACAGCTGACAAGCATTTCCTAGTCCCCTTGGAGTAAGGCTACCCTGGCTAGCCATTACAAGATGCTTCTAAGCCTACCTACCCCTGATGTTCTGAGCTTCAGCTGCAGCCGAGGAAGGAAAATCTGGGCAAGTGTAGCTGTGGTTACCAGTCCGGGGAATGAGCAGATTTTAAATATGCTAATACCCACTGATGTTTTTATGCAGAAAGTACTGAAAGCTGGCCTGAAAAATGCATCCTAATACCCAGTTTTTCCAAAGTGGTTATCACTTATCCATTGAGAGTTACTGGCATGTACCTCCACTTTTGCTGTGTAGTAGTATTTTCATCCCTCTATGGAAGGTCCTCATTGTGGATAAGGACTTGAACAAATTGAATGTGCAGAAGTGCATTAGTAAATAAATTTTGCTTGTACTGCATTTATTTAATGTAGTACTTCATTAACACAGACCATATTTCTTCCCAAATTCCCACTTCCTGATATTTCTTCTCCATTCCATTTTTTTTAATCCTGCAATTCATCAACAACAGCTTCATGATACTGTTATGAATAATTTACTGGGGTGTGGAGCTGAGACATTTTATACCATCCACAATAATTCTATATTAAAATAATTATAAGCTATAAGAAGAACTCTCTTAAATTAGACAGTAGCAGAATTAGGGTTGACTTCACATGCATAAGCATCATATCACCTTTTCTATAACTTCAAATAAACTGAACACCCCTAGAGAGTATTGCTCCAAATTAGTCTGATTCTGGTTCATATTCCCTGCATACTCAGACTCCCATTTAATTAATGAAAGATTAATTTAAAATGTGGGGTAAGAGTTTGGAAACAAAATTGCATTTTCTGAACACAGATATATTGGCAGAAGTCTGCATCTATATGCTTGTGCCTTTAGAGCTGGAAAATACTAGGTATGTTTTTAGGAACCATGAGATATAAATTTTTCTAGCTGCAATTTTTAAGATAACAGGTATAAGAACAAAGCAGCAAAAATGTACTTGTTTACTGTTTTAATATCTACTATTTCTATTTAAATATAAGGAAGTAAATAACTACAACTCTCACCTTCAACCCATCCCTTCTAGGTTCAAATCAATTTCCAGAATTATTTTTAATAACTTCAAACTTATTACATAAAAATATTATTAAACAATGTATTTTATTGTTTATGATAATTTATATTTATTATGTAAAAATATTACATAAAAAGCATCATCTGACAAATGTTATTTGAAGGACCAGATCCTTTCTTTATTATAAATCTATAGACTTCTAAGGAAATAGATCAGAGATACGTCTTTTGGTTTAATTTCTCTTTTTGGGGAATAATGTTAATATAATATTTTTACCTACACATATAAATAGAAAATACTTTATATAGATAAAATACTTTTAACATACTATTCTTAATCAAGAAACAAATTTCCAGTTGAAAGAGAAACTCACAATGTTTGAGAGGGAAAAAAATAAAATAAATGTATAAAAATCTTGTACCACTATATGATTAAAATACAAAGACAAAATGGTAGAGTTCAAACTGTTGTTGGAAGAAGCAACATTTTATGCATCTTTGTGTAGCAAGAGCACTGTGTCAAACCAAATATTGGAAGATAAAAGGTTAGTGGAATTTCTCCTTTTCATCCAGTATGCTGACAGTGTTCCAAACCCTGTGTCTTAAATCTGGAAGATGTGGTGACAACGACCTATTTAAATTAAACAGTTGAATTTGTGGTTTGCTCATGTTAGGTGAAAAGCATTACCTATATTCATAAATGGCCCAGGGCCAAATTCAACCCATACATATGCCCCCTTCCAGACCACTGAATGCCTCTAAAATCAGAACATGGCCATCACACTTGATAAATTGTAAATGGATGCAAACCTTCAAATTCTTGTGTGCAGTTATGCATTCTTAAAGCACAAAATGAGCCGAATACTGGACAGAGCATACACCCCTGGAGCCACTAAGAAGACATATGGCATAATCCAAGACAGGTGTTTGTAAATCCAAAAGATCACATTAGATCCCTTAGGCTACAATCTGAATGACAGCAGAGGGATTTTGTAGTTTATCTAGGACCGTAAATTAAGTTGTCACCCTTAATTTGTGGGATAACATCTACCAGGGGCAAAAGCAAGCTAGAAACTTTTCCTTCTTTCACAGGTTGAAGTATTTTGCAGTTACTGAAGCCAATCTCTTACTTGTGATGTATATGTTTAAATAATCATTTAACTTCTACTTATGCAACTCAGTTTGTCAACTCACTTTTTTTAAATTTTCAAGGAAAGAAATAGGTGTCCAGTGAACAGTCAGTGATCATGAAATTGTCTTGGACATGCAGTCGTTCTTTTCCAGCTGGATCAGTCAAACACATCTTGAATTATGGAAACTCCCTTTGACTGATGAGTTCGGATCAGCTTTGGCAGATGCACATTATAAAGGAGTAGATTAATACCTATAAACCATTGAACTTACCAGAAAGTAGTGCTCAGCATTGTAAACTACCAACTTTATCATCTTTAAGTAAAAAATACAGTTTTTCTTCCCAACAAAGACTTTTTATAAAAGCAATAAGGTAACTGCATGAAGTGTGCTTATCATGATATAATCACACCCCAGGGGGAATGAGAGGTGCTCGGCTGCACCTCATGCTTTGTAATGACCCAGGGGTGTGATTATCTTATGATAACCACACTCCCTGTCATGCCTTATTGCTTATATATTCCACATGTCATAATGAATCCTGAAGCACTTTCTAGGCCTTGTAGCAAAGGCAATGACTTTGAAGTATAGGAAGTAGTCAGATTTTCTAGGTACATACAGATTAATATTGTATACATTAGGAGGAATTATGAATGACTACTTATCTGTACTAGCCAGACCATAGTTTTTTAACTGTTTCTAGTTTCTGTGGTATTTGGTTTATGTGGTATTTTATGGGAATGTGCTTAAATTGTTCTCCAGAAGTGCAGCACAAGAACTGTGAAAGCTTGTCCACCACACTTCAGGACCGTGGGGAAAGATAGCAGCAGTGACATTGCCACCTTTATACTTTCCTATTAGGATGATTCTGTAAAATCATATAGAACTATGAATCTGATTTCACCACAGAGGTCTTTGTATGTTTACAAGCTATTTAATTGAATATTGGAGTAACTGAGTAAAAAATCTGAACTTTGGTATGCAAAATTTTGTCAGAAGATGGAAAAGAGCTTGAGAGACCTGTATTTACAATGATGACTGAATATCCCATCAATTTCTCTTTTACTGAAGTGACATGAAGGAGTTGTGGGTTATTTGGAAACATTATTAAAAAAAATTCTTAATTTTAATAGTAAAAATAGTAATAAATCCTAATGAAAATGAATGGGGTTAATAACAGGTCCATAAGGAACTCTAAGATCAAGAGGCTTCTGAATTCACAATTAGGGGCTGACATAAAAGACAACAGGATAATAAACTAAGCAATTATCTTTGATATACCTTATAGTATAATAGCACCACAGGGTGACTCTGCTCCTCAGGGAATGGGATTCTCAGTAACTTCGTAACCTTGTTAATCTGATGTATGAAGCAGTCAACATTTAAATACTTCTCCACATGTCAGGAAAATCTACAGTACTGTTTTCTGCCTGTCATCATAAACAAATTGATAAAGATGATGGCCTATCATAATGGCCACTGATGAGTTGATTCATTGCAAGCATCAGCTAAGTTAACTACAGGCCACCACAAAGAATTCTGTGTGTCTAAAATAAAGCTTATTTAATTCTATCGTGTGCAAGAGGAGTATTACTGATTAACATAAAGGTCAGACATGCACATTTTAACTGGTGGTAATGAGTAGTTTTGAAGATGTTTAAGTCTTTTCTTAATCTTGCCATGTCACAAGCCTTCTATTGTTATGCACCGAAGAATGTGCCTTTAATTGTACCATTTGCCCTATTTTATTTTGATCATAGAGTGGGTTGTGTGATGTTAGTGGTGATAAACGCCTACCACATGTCCTAATAATTATTAGCCTTCAGTAAATTGCTTAGTGAAGTAAAATGAAGTCTGGTAAAACAAAAGGCTCCAAAAAGTTGAAAGCAATATTTAAATAGTTTCACATATTGTACTAAATTGCACTAAATGTAAGATCTCTGAAAGCACAGTGTAAAAAATAAATAACTTTCAATTCCAATTAATAAAAATTTGACAGTAGGATGTGCTGTCTCATAGTTTCCTAGGTAACAGATCAAATCAATTGGTTCCTCTTATATTTAATAAGAAAGAACTGTGTTAAAAAATGGTGAGGTCAAATAGTTCAGAATAGTTATAAACAGAAATATTTAAAAAGTTATGTAAAATACTATTTGTGTGTGTGTGTATTTAGAAAAAAATAAGAAGAAATCTACTAGTTCTCAAAGTCTGAGTGTGAACAAATCAGTACCACTGACAATTTAAAAAAAAATAAAAAAAATAAACATTTTTATGCAATTATTTCAATCAAGTGTTGATTGTTTAACATGTTGCACATGGAACCTTTACCTGTTCTTATAGTTGATTCCAAGATTTGAAGAACATTTCTGGAATTGAAAAAACTTGATTATGAGAGTAGAAGTACTGGAACATTTTTGCCAACTGTCAGTGATGACATTTAGCAAAGCTACCAAATTTTAAAATATGGAGAATTTTTAACAAAGTAATGAAATTCCTTGATTATTGTCATAAGTTCAACACTATTCAGAATTTTTGGCTTTTTCTAAACATCCCCAAAATGTAAATTTCTTGCACGTCAGAAAAGATGTGTACTTAGTATTAACAGTGGGTCATCAGGTGTTATCCAGCGTGAATGAGTGTATGTGAGAATGGCTAATTAGTGAGAAAGAGGTGGAAGAGAGTAGATTTGCTTGTCTTGACTGTAAAACAAAGCAGTAATATCTGCTGTTAGAAGTACCTTTCTGGCAAATATTTAGTGGTCCTGAAGCTCTCTGAGGTTACTGAGGGACAAAAGGCACGTCGGGGAGAGTCTCAATAGCCACTCAGCAGTAAAAACTGTTCTGACATTTTCACTGCATTGGATCCTTGCCCAATGACTGACCTAACTTTCACATTTGATAGAACAATTCTCCAACTGCAATTCTTTAAAAAGAAGTTAGTTGCATTTTGTACAAAAAAAAGTGAAAGTATTTCTTGCAGAGATGTTACAAAATGTTGATACATTTTTCTTGCTTTCATAGTCAAAGAACAATTTCTTACCTATATAAACACATAGGTTGTTTTTTTTTATATATATATAAGTATATTCACTGGTCACATTTTAAAATCAAGCAAAATGTACAGTCTGCTTATCCAAGATTTAAGTTGATTGTAACTAAACAGGAGATATGCTGTTACCAAATGGTCCCCTGTTTTTTTGTTTGTTTGTTTGTTGTTGTTTTGTTTTGTTTTGTTTNACTCTAACACAATATTCTTTTTTATAAGTAGTATTTCTTCTTTTGATACATTTGTTTGATTTTTTTTGTTTGTTTGTTTTGGTTTTGTTGTTTGTTTGTTTTTTTGTGTTTTGTTTTGTTGGTTTTTGTTTTGTTTTGGTTTTTTCTTTTAAATGTGTTTTAAAGGAAATTTAATTCTCATTCTGTGGTGGAGTTCCCCAGGTCAGTGGCCTTAAGTGCCAAAGGAACATAGGACTTCCACACCAACAGTTATGCTAGTTATCTGGGAATATGTTAGGAACAAACAACACAGACTGACTAAAAAATATATTATGTTTATTGCAATCAAAAAAATATTTATCTGCAAAAATTAAAGTCTTCTAGGTTTCTAAAAAGACAAACCCAAACTTCCTGCCATCTTCAAGGCTATTTTTTTATGTCATTATTTACAATATCCTGAAATAATACAATCCAAATCCCCCTCCCTCTCTATCAGATAAAAAGCAAAGAATGTCATCAGTGGGTCCACAGAGGTGAGAAATTTTACAAGCTAATGTGTTTGATCAGTGTGATGTGCTACTGTATAATTTTCAAGTTGTTCATTTCCAAATACCAATGAGAAGCTCCTTGAGAAAGTAGAGAGCTCCTCTGTCTTTGCATTTTTTATTTTAAAAGAGCTCCAAAATATTGATGTTGTCACCACAGGGTTATCTAAATTTTTTTTTCTCATTATTCTCAGTGCCCTTTTTATATTTTTTTTATTTTTTTTTTCCAGAGAGGGGTCTTGTGTTTGCCAAATTGAACTTTTCTTTAACTCCCTGTAAATCTTTTGTAGCATTCCAATCAAACAACAGGAAAAAATGCAAACCTAAGTGAAACAAATGAAACTTTTCTGAATTCTTTCACAAGCAAAAATTCTCTAAGATGAAACTGTCTGGGTTCATATATCTCTACCTGATATATAAATGTCCTGAAACCAAATAAGAAAAAAGGAAAAAGGGGTTGACTTGTTTTCTGTTGGATTGCGATTTTTATGCATATCAAAGTCAAATGAATAGCAAATTGAGAAGAATTCACTTATGGTTAGAAATGCAGCGATACTCATAACTACATAATTGTGTAAATCTGTCCTTATTTATGTGAACTTCTTGTAAGATTTACTTCAGGGTATAACCTGTGAAGTGTTAATGATCTTACACTTGCAGTCTTGACTGTCATATCAAATTATAGTACTGTTGAGTTTATTTTTCAAGTAGTTGCAACATGGATTAAACTTCTGTTAGATCTACTAAGCAAGTCATTAAATGGGTTAGAATCATTGCCGATTATTAAAATTAGTAATCTGCTATCAGCTGCTCAAGTATATGATGCTGCTGCCAATATGTAATTGGATGCTTTTTAATATTGTTATGGGTTAAAAAAAGTTTTTTCACTAAGTTATACTGTGATTCAAGGAATTTTATCTTACCCTTTAATTTAACTAAAAATATGTATACCAAAATTGGTACAAAATGTAAGAAGCTCTCTGCTATTTATCTTCCTTAGGACACAACAATTATGTTAATTTTTTAGATAGTTTTGCTTGTAAAAATGTGTGCTTTCATATGCCCTTAGTAGAAGTGTATGGCAAAGCTGATAATGACTGATTTTCAGTCAGGAGTATATAGAATATTTCTGTTCAATGACTGTGGTAACTGCTCAAATGAGAGAAGCATCAACCTTTCTTTATGACATTCTTGTTAGTACAGTTGGAAAATTTTTAATTATTTATTACTCTGTTGAGATGTAAGATAATACTGATTATTGTTTATTTTGGGTGTTTTTTTTAGACTGATTGTGCAGCAGAAAAATTTTCCATAAAAATGTGTTCTTCAGGACAAGAATAGTGAGCTTACCAAGTGAGACCATTTTTTGTACTTTCGGTTTTTTCAAGGGAATAGATGACTTTTATCTCTATTGTAAGCGGTATCCTGCAGAAATCATTGAGACCATAATGAAGGTATAAGAGCCAAGACATTGCCAGACTATCAGTTTTTGTAAAACTTCATGGAATGCTTCTCCTTTCCTGTTCCAAAAGCAAATGTCACTCTTTACAAGTGCTCCCAAACCAGTACTCTCTGACTTTGCAAGAGGCCTGTATCCCTCTCTTTTTGCTTTCTTTCAGACTTTTGCCTGGAAAAGGCTTGGTAGACTATAATATTGCTAGAAAAAGCCGTCACCACTTTGTAGGTTTACTGTAAAAGGGAAATGGTTTCTGATTTGTAATTAGAAATGATTTGTAAAATTACTAACAAATGTTTAATATTCAAAGACAGAAAATAATTTTTATAAAGGGAAATAATCCTAAACAACAGTCTCAGATTTTGTGCAGTTGCACTTTACTTGTTTCTTTAATCTTTGGGATGTTCATAGCTGTCCATCTCAGCCTTTTCACTCTTCTGAAGGGTTGTACAGCTTCTTCTTTCAAATCAATCGAGCTTAGTGAGTGAAGGCCGGGGACCACTTACTGTATTGTGTTCCTTATCTTTGTGTATGGACAAGGAACAACAGCTCAAGTTTGCCTAACTGCTGTGTCAGCAAAACACAAATTTTTATAGATGACTTCATAAAGATGAAGAGGTTGTTGGTGACTTTCAAGTAACACAGATTCACAGCTTTGAAGTTACTCCCCAAATCCGCTTCATTTACCGCTTTACTTGATGTTAAGAGCTGTTTGAAGGCCTGGAAGTCAGGGTATAACAGAGGTTGGTGACTACTGGACAGAGGTAATGATTTTCAGCTATTGTAATGAAAATTTATGTCTATCTTTTATATGCCTTTATTTATTGTTGCACCATACAGGCACTCAGGATGTATGGAGATCCCAGTAACCAGGAAGGACAAAAGAACTAATAAAAAAAGATCTATTCTTCTTTACCTCAAGTAGCAGTATCTATATGCTCTTTTAGCTAACTAACTTGTAATTTATTCCCACTGAGGACCCACGTGTGTATATATGTATATACTGATTGACAGCTGACCTTTGGATAAGAACTTTTGTGAAACTTAGATGACAGTGGTAAGGGAGTCTCAGATTCTCTGTGTGTACTTGTATTGCCCCAAGTGAATGACTGTCCACCAAGAAGGCAAGCAGTTATTAATGATGATAGGAAATTCTTCCTCAGTTCTGATGGTATGTATTAATCACCATTTTGGTTTCTGTTCAAACAGAAATTAAAATAGTGGATAGCTGCCTTTTTACTTTTATTTATATATTTGTTTGTTTGTTTATTTGCTTTTTAATTCTGATAGTGTATGCCCATTACATAGCTGAAAATCAAATAGCTCTCTGCATGCTACTCAGGTCTCTTTTGCAGGACAACTTTCAAAAGGGGAATTGCTATGAGGTTATGTGTAAGAGGTGTCCAGTCCCTTTGCTGTCACAACATAGGCAGGAGGTACCATAAAGCTGTGAGTTTTTATTAAGGATAGCAGAAAGTCTATCCCAAGAGCATCGTATCCTGTTAAATACATAGGATCCATTTACATGTTTGACAAGGTGTAGAGGTTAGTTTTAATGGAAATACATGTCTAGAGATGAATGTCCCTAAAGCAGAAGGCTTACTTTTTTTTTATTGGTTTCTGGAGACACCTGGGAGATAAAAAAACATACAATTACAGTGTAATACTTATGGTACTTTTGCAGTGCAGCCCTTTGCAGTCCTTTGGGCTGAGCTGACCTATTGCACAGAAGAGCCCCAAGCCCTGTGCCTCACACAGAGGGTGTATAAGAGAGACCCAGGAAGTCATGGGTGGAGCAGTGGCTGTTGAGTCTGCAACGCCAAACCACACAATTTGTGTACTGATAATGTAATTATTATTGTAATTCCCATAGGACCCCTGGAATAAGGGCGTTTTTCTTTTGTGTGTGTGCAAAAGTGTACTTTCAGCACCCTTCTGCTTCACATACCTGTTTGTGAGCACTGGACACAGGTAGTGCACGCTAACAGCTCACAGGATCTGCCAAGTTTCATTGCACAATGTTTTTAATTTTTTTGATGTCTTTCAATGGTACAATGACAATTATTACTGGTTAAAAGTAAATCTGTTCTTTACCATCCACTTATAACCGCATTGTAAATCATTATTTTAATATATTTTGTTAAATGTGGTGAGATCTAAGTGTACAGTTTTAAAAATATTTTACTGCTCTTTTTGCTTGAGGCATTTCTAGCAAGCTAAAAGATCTTTACAGGCATTGACAAGTTGTACTGTGTCTATGGAGAAATGATTTAGAATAAAGAAAATATATTTTTAATATACCATAATAAACAAAGATTTTTTTTTTCCTGTGAATTAATAGAATTAATATTTTATAAAACCCCTGACTTATTTTGTTTATGCAGTTTCTATCTCTGTCAGTTTTGTCCATTGCTCAGTGCTATTGTCAGTCAAAGAGTATAAAAGTGATTCTTTTTTCTTGGAAACCTTGCAATTGATCAAAGTGCGCGTCTTTTACAAACGCCTCAAAATTCATAATACTGGTGGTAAGATGTGGTGCATGGGTTTTTTTGCAAGCCAATTTTCATTTTAATCTTTTATCAGTCCTTTTGTGGCACTGTACAAAATGATACAGAATGTCTGACATCGAAATCAGCAATACAGATTGCCTTTAAAAATAAAGAATGTGTTGCCTCTGTCTGGGAACTAGGTATGTCTCACATATAACAGAAGGTACCTTTTGTTCTTTAGTTAATTAGCTCATTATACTGTAGGTACATAATTCTTTAAACAAACTCATTTGAACAGGAATCACAAAAAAGTTATGGATGATAAATTCAGGCAGTGCAAAAATGTTAAAGATGTTGACTTTCCATGAAAAATGCATGTGGTAGCATGGAAGAATTTAAGCTTGTGGAACCAATGCTTCTGTAAGGTTTTAATTCCTATCAGCAGAAAGACTTTCTATTGTTTGTAAATAAAAAGGAAATATTTCACCGTGGCACTTCCATCTGTTACCTTAACAATAAGTGAATTCATGCAGTTAATCACAGCATTTTCTAAAAAAAGGGTTTAAAATCAAAGCTCTGCTCATATATCCCCATGCAGTTATAAAACACTTACCCACCAAGAACAACTGATTCTGACTGTTAGTGTTGTGTTTTAATTCCAGTATGGGCTAGTTCAGAACTCAAAGACATGGGTTTCCTGCTGAGTGCTGAGATTTGCTGCCTGGAATGGCTTCTATCCAAGGAAATGTTCTACCTTTTCAAGATAAACGTTCCTGGGTGAAAGAAGAGCTGGATGGCAGAATCTGTTTGCTCCCAACATATTTAGCAAAATGTTGCTAATTTAATTTAATTTAAACATGCTATCGAATATAAAAATAATGTGGAAAGAAAAATCTTGAAGCTAGCTTGATGGCTCTGACCTCTAATCCTTTCTAGTACCCACGGCTTGCTCTTCTAAGGGCTGTGATTCCTGTTAGCATGAGGCTCTCAGAGCTGGCAGTCAGGCTAACAGGGCCAGCACTGCCAGGCAAAATTTGGTTTAGGCTGCTATATAAAAGCTTCTTTTAGAAATTTCAGCTTAGACTGTTGGGAGTTTTTGGTGATTGTGTATGTTTGGTTTTATTATTTGTTTTGTTTTGCTTTATTTTTTTTAAAGATGTTGGTCTTCCTTACTGGGGTAATAGTAGCACATACAAGGAAGTCTAAGGTCATTGTATTTATCTGTGCAGGTCACCTTGGACTAGACAATATGCTACTTTGGAAACCTAATTACTCTGGAGATTTTTCACTGGTGAATTTACTCAGTCACCTAGTCTAAGCATCCCTAGTGGTGATGTAGAGTCAGTAAAGTGTTACATTCATTATATAGAATTCCTGAGGAAATCTGAAAAAAACTGTTCAAAGACAAACAGCAGTTTAAAGAATGTCAGTGACACTTCATACTGCTCTAGGAGTAGGAGCTGTTGCAGTGAAAACAGAATGAAACTAGATGAAGCTTACCTGGATTTAAGTGAGGGTAATTTTTCCCTCTAAAAACCAAACAAGTTGCATGCAAACTATGAAATCTTTAGCTTATGACACAACACACAGAGATCTGGGAAAGGAGATTTATTTTAAAATAAGCATATGATTGACTCTGCAACTGTCTTATGATTGAACCCCCAAGTTTTCACAAAGAAATGAAGGGTATCTGAAGTAGGGTTAAATATTTTAGCAAATTAATTTAGCAAAGGCTTTTATTACTCCTGTGCCTGAGATCCTCTCCTATTCCAACCCTAAAAGGGAAGCACCCTCTGCTGGCTCCTACGGTATATGATTTTTATGCCTTTACACTGTGGTACTTACAAGGTGTTGGTTCAATTGCTCTGACTGCATTTCTGCTCTGCAGGGTTTAGTTTGCTACTCCTAGAAGTATCCATACCAGCTAGTAATTGCTGTTAAGCAAGGATCAAAGACCTGATGAATGATCTTTAAATTACTCTTGGTGTTTCATGTGAGCAACATAGAGCAACTTAGACTCGCATCCCTTACTGTAGGGTTTTTGTTGATTTGTAAAACATGTTACCTTGAGCAGAAGTACAAGAAGACATTTGGAAACTTCTCTAAGCGTTAAGATACAACAAACGAGTAGGTACAAACATGGTTTCAACAGATCACACTCGAGTAGGTTATTTCAGTGGTTTTTGAGAGTGAATGAGCTAATTTTTTGCGTTGTATTGTTCATGATCACTTGCTTTTATGTCTGAAAGTACAACAGGACTGCCCATATGCTTCCACCAGGTTCTGCTATCAGAACTTTTTCATATTTTCTCTTAATATAATAAATAAACAACAATAACAAACCCAAACCCAAGCCAAACCAACAAACAACAAAAAAAGGCAAAAAAAGCACACACAGAAAAACTCCCCAAAAACCCAATCAAGTGATTTATATATGTATTCCATATGAACTGCACTAGTCATATCAAAGGAGACCAAAGGAATATGTCAGAAAGTATCATAGAAACAAGTATATTTCAGTCTAAAACATAAAATGGACAGGACAGTATAATACAAAGGCTGTTCTATTCCTTTCAAGTTGCCTTTTTTTTTTTTTT
>VXAU01002296.1:921493-993914 GCA_013399695.1 Formicarius rufipectus
TTTTTGCCAGCAATGACCTTCTCTTGGCTTAGCCCTCTCAAATAGAGCTGAATTATATAACACCGCATGGTGGTATGCATTTTCAAATTGCGTCCTAAATGAGGAATAAAAGGGCTTGATCCAGGATGGCACTGGAGCACATGCCTGAGAACTGAATGAATTCCCATATGCTCTGATGGATTGAGCTCTTGAGCATTAGAGTTTCTTCAACCCAGTTTCCAAAGAGATTTCATCTGTTAAACACGGCTTTGAATATTATAGAGTACATTTTTAAATAATAGTAGCAGGGCTTTTTGCGTTCCTCATATCATTGAGAGAATCTATCAAACAGATTTGCTGTGGCAGGAAGGGAACCTAAACTTGGATTTGCTTTTTTTTTTTAGAGATTAATTTGGAGTACAAAGTGAAAGTGGGAGCTCCTCCATGCTGTCAGCTCTATGGCAGCCTGAGAAACCTGGCTATGACAGGGTCTGGGTTGAGGGGCCAGCTGGGGAGAACCAGAGTGTCCTTCTCCATAGCCTTGGTTTCCCATAATTGAAATCACTGTCAGGAGGGAGAGGAAACCATCACCACCTGCATTTCATCCTGAAATGTGGTCAGAGTGCTCAGCTGGACCATAGAGTTTCAATCTACTGGCATATATTTTTTTCTTTCCCTCATGTGGAGTGCTTAGTGCCTGAATTCTACTTAGACCACCAAAAGATGTTGTTCCCATACAATGCTTAGTGGAAAGTAGGCTATAATGTTCAATGTCAATTTAAATAATACTTTAATAATGAGAAATAGATTAAGTTCTAATGTATAATCTCTCTTAAAATAATATAAATTATCCATAGAAAAAAATTGGAACACTAGTCGTGAATGTGAGAGAAATCTCAGAGAGTTTTAAGACAGAAAAGCTTTGTAATTCACAATTCTAGTTAATATGGGAATATAACTTGGTCTGAAAAGGTAGAATATATATACATTAATACAATATCTGACAATAAAAAATTGGCATAAACATTCCAAATTTCAAATTTACTGTAGGGAAGTCACTAGTGTGACATGAAGCCTGGTGGAAAATTATTACAGAATTTTAATTTTTATTTAGCTTTTGGTTAAATGCATGGTTTCAAGACAAGTTTTATGATTTTGACATTAATTGGAATTTTTGAAATCACTTTGTATGATGAATTTTCATCCCTAGAATAAGTAATGCAGTTTATTTATATGAAGACAAGCATAAGTCAAGCAACAGAGAGAATAGAGATATTTTTAAGATGAGTCAATGAGTGATAAAAGACAGAGATGAAAGGACAGCAGAGAAGAGATTATTTCCTCAAATGTGAGAGAAATTGCTTGGAGTACAGATGCATGTAAAACTTACATCTCTTTGTTTACTGAAGAACACTTAAATCTCTTTTCTTGCTCCTGCAATCCCCTTCACCTTACAGGTTCCTCTGCGGCGGGCGTTGGCCGAGTGGTGTAAGTCACCGCCTGTGGAGCCGGCTCCTCCTCTGAGGACTTGGGGGTTCAAATCCCAAGGAACTCCCTGTCACCGTCCGAGCGTGCTCGGCCGTGGCAAAATGAACCTCAGGAGTAAAGGGGGTGGGGTCAGTTCCGCGCACACTGTGCCTCACCTAAAAAATCCATTGTGCAGGCTTATCCCAAAATCTTCGTTCACGAAGTCTAGCCAACAACAACAAGATCCTCTTCTACAACTCCAGGGGTTTGTGTAAAACCTCAGTTTGAAGCATCTGAATTTTGAAGAGTTACTATTTATAATTACATCTGGCAGCCTGGCACTTCTCTGTGATGAACTGACACAACTGACCAGCATATCTAATTGGGGAAATTTCAACAAAAAGGCCAGCACCCTGATTTTTGTGTGTCAGTAAATGTTAGCTGCTACTTTAGTTTTCTGTTACAGTTAAGACCTATTTTATTCATCAAGGCCACTCTCTAGGAATAGGTTTGAGTCATTTGAGAATGATGGTAAATATGATAAATCTGAGAGTTACAAAACACGCACGTTGAGGGTAATTTTTTTTTTCAGTATATTTTTCCTCACTAGTGGATGTTACTATGGCTTGTGTGTAAATGGACCTATTTAGAACATATTTGATAATGGAGGTTTAGGGAGACATGGTCTGACTGCTTTTGTCTCAAAGTGCATTGTTATTCCCACATCTTCCTAATGACTCGCAGTAGAGCACTCAGAACACTAAATTTCTTTATGTAGAAATATTTCTGTGTCTTTTATATAGCTGTGAATTGTGTTTCTCTTCATTAGGTGGTGGAGGCATGAGAAAAATCAAAAAGGAAGTCATGTTGAGTGAATGAATGTTGTAGTAGTCATATGGATGATACTGCTACAGCAACTCTTTTCTTTTTGCAAAACTGTCAAGCCCAAGGGAGGGACAATTCATAGACTCATTGAATTCTTTAGGTTGGAAAAAACCTTTAAGATCATTGAGTCCAACTGTTAACCTAGCACTGCTAAGTCCACCACCAACCCATGCCTTTTTCTTTCAAATTTTCAACCTAATTTTAGGAGAGACCATTTAAATGCCAAGAAACTTCTCGTGGCTTCAACCTGTATCCCTTGGAACTCGCATACACTCTACAGTGTTGTAACTATCTCTTTTAGGCATGAAAAGATACCTCTTCTAAATGTTTCATAATGGGAGTATTATGCATATTTTAAGTGCCTCTGTATTTAACTATCTTCAATAATACTCTTATTTATAAAGGATATGTTTTTGCTAAACAGGAGCTACTGAAAGTGCATTTAAATGGAGTGCAGTAAGCCCTTCAAAAACACTTTAAAAAGCACTGTCCATAGGCAAAAGTGGAATTTAAAATCCCTGAAAGGGATGAAACTTTCAAAGACTATTATGAACAAAAATAGTTAAGTTCAGAGAATTAAAAAGAAACAAAGCTACAGGGGTACACACAAATTACTAATTTTATGTTCACCACATGGTGCTTTGGGACATCTTATTTTTGCACAGCAAATATGGGCCATGATAAGCAATATATGTGAGGACTGATAGAGCCTGGGGCAATGCTGCCTGATGGTGCTCAGTCTGGGACTCTGCTCTGTGGAGTCAGGCAAGAGCAGAACTTGTTGCCCACTACAGTGTGCCTTACACTCTGTCTCTTGTGTCCAGGGCTTTGCAGTACTTCTACAAACAATAATTATTCTCCTGACATTGTTGGAGAAGATGAGGCAGGGAGTGTAGCAGTTCACTAATGTTCAAACTGTGTATCATTTCAAGAGCAAGAAATAAAACTCAAAATTCCTAATTTCCATTTTCTATTCATCCCACTAAATTTTGCTGTCTTACAGCACCACATAAAGGGAAAACTAACTAATTTCTATTTTTCTCTTTCCTATAGTTGTACTACCAAAAAATAACCAAGATCATTCTTCTATAAATGAGATTTTTAAAAGCGTAACTATAGACTGAACAAATAAACATCGCAAAATGCTTCTAATTTTTTTATTAATTTATACCACTGATGAAATAGTAATTTGATGCAGAAATACTGGATTACTAAATTTTTCATTTTACTGTAATATTGACTTTTGTACAGTCTACCCTGCAATTCACACAAACTCTGTTTTATCTTGTCACCAGTGTGGATGTATTGTGCTTATCTTGAAACTTAAACAGTAAATGCTGCTGTGGCTTGCTTTGTCTATTGCACAAAGAAAATAAACATTCTTCTGTTACCTTTGTTGCTTTATCTTGAAAGTGCAGTGGAACAGAATTGCAAAGTGTCCGCATTCCTGTTTAATGAGCATGTTTACAGCTGGACTACGTGGGTCTAGTGGCTTTATGGTAAAAAGTAGTATTACTGTTTATTCACACCAAAATCCTGACCTGGTGTAATATTAAGCCTCTGACAGTGCTCAGCTAAGACGAAAGTGGGGTTCTGTCTTAATGTGTCCATTTTTAGAAGACAACTGCATCTGTCCTAAATACTGTGGTGACCGAGTGGAACCCTAAAACAGTTGATATGCTTTGATAACAAAGGAGAGGATTTCAGTATTTCATTTTATTTTATTATTTCATTTAATTTCATTTTACTTTAATTTAACATTACTATTCTTACAGAAAGCTAGCATCTCCTGCAGATATCATTATTTGATACTATTAAACCTAGGGTATGGCCTTTTCCTAGATCAAAGAAGCAAAGATTTAAGTTCAGCAGTGTGGGTTTGAGGACATTTTATTCTCCAGCTGCACCTTCTGATGCCAAAGAATGTCCCAATGCCCTGTGCAAATTTGACAAGCAGAAGCCACCAGAAAGAATGAAATTGCATTCAAGAGAGCTTAAAATCTTCATAGGAGGACCTTGTTAACACTACTTCTACACCTTAAGATCTGAAATCATGTGTTTTGATGGAATATAAACTTATGGAAATCATTTGGAGAGACATAAGTGTGTAGCCTTACTTAAAAAGAGGAGCAGTGCTTTGCAAAATCCCTCAGGAGAGCCTGAGCTTCTTCATAGTAATGAAGAAATGTCAGTGGAAGTTGATGGTGCGTGTGTGCATGTGTATGCATGTTGCAGGGAAGGGGAAAAAGGAAGGAGGCAGGCTCCAGAATTTTTACATTTCAAATGTCTTTTGGAAATCACTTGTGTACTCTAACACATGGTCCCAAACTCTTTCTGTGCTATTAAAAATGGTCTGCATACAAATCAGTCTGCTGTAAAAAATTGCTTTGACAATGGCAGTTTTAAGTGGTTGATGGCTTCAAGTATGCAGGATCTCCCTTTGCTCTTGATCCAGTGAAAAAGGGAGAATGTTTATGTGTTATACATGCATTTGTGTGATGGTAAAATAGAGCATATTCTTCTCTTTTATTTCTCATCTGGTTTATTCTCCATGTCTTAGACTTTTTGAGGAAGACAAAAGTATTGTTTAGTTTATACACCATCCCTATCCATTAGTAACTCTGTAATGTCTCCCTCAAAACCTGGAAAGTTAATTGAAGCATTTCAGAAACTTGAATAGACTTTAAACCTCACTTGTATTCCCTTCCTCCCTTCTGTTCAGAAACATAACCATGTACATCACACTATACAGATATTTTTTCTTTCTATGAGCCCAGTTCAAGTCCTTAATACAAGCTGGTCAGCCAAAGGCAAAGACTGCTAAGCACCTCAGTTATGGCCATATATAGGAGCCCTGTACCTGAACTCAGACCCCTTAGGTTTGTCTGTCTTTTGATAATACTTTTGATAATAATCAGAGGTGCCTTCTCAAAGTTTTATAAATTTTAAAAACACAATTGTAAAAATGTTTAATATCTGGTGATCAAAGTCCTACAGCTTTTATACAGTAAGCTATGTATTCTACAGAGTAGCTAAAACACTTTAGAGAGACAAAAACTTGCTTCTAAAGAAGGTTGTTTGTTTTATAAATAAAGCATTGTGCAAGACATATACACTAAACTGAGAAACTTATTTCTTTTAATATGAAAAGAATCAGTGGGAATAACTGTAAGAAATAAAAATTTAATTTTGAGCAGTGAACACACTTCAACCCCAAAACATTGGATTGATTTTCCAGAGCTTTATTCTGATTTTTCTTGTTGTTCCACAGAGTGCTGTTTGCCTCACGGTGTGAAGCATGCTACCATACCATGTTGTTACCAGGCACTGAGCAGTTACTTGCATCAGACAGCTGCAGAGAGTCACATATGAGTGATGCAGCATAATGTGGCTGCTTCCCTGCTCTCCCTCCCTTACAATTCTCTAGGTGCCTGTTCTCCAAAAGAAAGTTGAGTGTGCCGTTAGAGCTTTTGTTGTTGTTGCTTTGGCTTTTAGAAAGTTAACTGAAACTTACAGAGCTGTGTGCCTGTACTACTTTATGACCCTTAAATCCCTGGTACTACCTTTTTGTTCTGCCTATTTCAGACAAAAAAGAAATTTGAATAGGATTTACACCAGGGACTTTTAATGCATCGTTTTGCCCCTTTTTATCACACCATGTCAGCCAAGCATGTCAAGTGTTATAATAGTAGGGTTGGTAAAAAGGGGAGCTATAAAGTTGAAAATAGTACTATATTACTAACTGTTGTGAAAGAGTTTTAGGAAAATGGAGCGAATGACCAATTTAATTTATTAATCTTGTGCTGTGATTGCTCGCATAGCTTCTGGTATACTGAAATTACTAATGTAATGGAAAAAATAGGCTCTTTCCGTCTGCAATTTATTAGTGCTCGTCCTCCTATTTTCTCATTTAGAGATGGCTTAACTTAAGGCAACATGAAAAGATTGCTGGATGTGGAAAGAACTTTGTAGTGCTTTGCAACGCGATTGTTCAGACTTCAAAGCAACCCTTAGAAAAACTGTAAATAAGGACTAAGGCATAAAAATATACCAGCACCTAGGAATATTCAGCACACTGCACACCAGAACTGAATCCAAGCCCTGGCAAAGAGCCAGATGCTGGGGATAAATCTGGAAGGGTTTAATACATGCTGAAGAACTGATCCACTTGGAAACAAACTAGGTGGGTGTACTTATCTCCTTGTCGCATACTATAGCAATTTTGCTACTTTGAATATAAAATAGGACTTGTCATCATGTAACAGACCACAATCTAGTGCTCCGGCTGCCCGGAGCTAAAACTTTGAATTTATAGGTAGTTTTCACACCCATCCAGAAAGAATTTTTCTTGTGTTTGTAATTTTTAATGGGCAGTTGGATAGAGACATTCAGATCTATGAATATAGGTTAGAGTAGTTTCAGTACAGAAAGATATGATATTAAAGGCTGGGAGAGGTGATTAAGTGAACACAAATAAGTCTGAGTCATAAAATAATATAAAACAAAAGTTCTGGATGAGTAATTTGTAGAAGTTGCCATAGTTATACTACAAAACATTTCTGTTTGTATATGCACAAATTATCTGTTTCCTGCTAACTGTAACAATACTGATTTGTACAGGTTGGCTTAAAATTGTTTTCAACCATTAAATCTTATGTGAAAAATTGGCAGATAAGATGCTGGTATTTGAACTTAAAACTACTGTCTCATGTCAGAAAACAGGCTATATGTATATTTTAGAATCTGAAGCAAGGAGAAAATATGGAGATTTTCAGTGTCATAGCTAAGCAGTAAAACTTTGAGATATAAAAGCTTTCCCAGTAAAAGGGCTCTGTAGAAAGTAATTATTAAGTACAAAATAAAATGTTAGATTTCTGTTAGGCTTGCTCTATATCCCAGTTTCTCTTTTCCTTCAAAATATATCTCTCTATTGTTGCAGGTTTCACTGGGGAAAAACTAGCTTCAAATTTATCCCTAAGCTAAAACCTATAAAATATTTGACAAAATATTAGATATTTTGAAAACTGTGTTAAATATAAACTCTCTTGTTGCTGGTGTACATTGTCTATGCATTGCACGTCCAAATGCTGTTCAGATATAATAAGAAGATAGTACTACCCAAATATACATTTTTTAGATCTTAGAGCCTTTTGAAGAGCTGCACAGTCAATGCCTATGTGTACATGAAGACCTCTGCAGATTTTTCCTTGGAACTGTAGGTTTTGCCTCTTAAACAGCCCCCGTCATCCCCTCTACTTTTCTTCTTTTCTTTCTCCTCTCATCCTCCATTCATACATACCTATTGCGCTGTTACAATTTTTGGCCAGTGTATGAAATTATTTATAATTGTGCAAATCTGATGTTCAATAAAATCCTTTTACTGCTGCAAACTCTCCTATTAACAGAGTCTGTTAGCTAATAAGAAAGCACGAGTGGTACTTGTACAGGATTGCTATCATACAAAATCTTTCACAAGGGAAGGATGTAGCTCATTTATTTCAGACAGATCTCTTCGAATCACAATGATTTTTGCTTGTTAACCCTTTCTGTCATGAGAGCTGTTCAGTAAAAGTCAAGAGATGACCTTCCAATATGTTCTACTGTGGCAGGCTAATCATTTCCTATGTGGAATGGCATCTTCCTTCTGAGTGATCAGCAAGTAGATTAATGCCAGTTGAACAGTGCATTCAAAATGGCACAGACCTGACAATTAATTAATTTGTAGGATCTTACATTCAGCTCTTGAAAATTAGGCAGCTCACTTTAGCCTGTACGTTGGGCATAACAACAGGTTTTGAGAGGAGTGGTTAGTGTATCAGAATGTAGTGGTGTGACACAAACATGGTTTTTTGTCTCTAATGCAATTGTTTGTGTACATCTTGTGTCATAAACTTTGTTCTTTTCTGAACTTGCTCCAGAATGCAAGACTGTGATCACTTTTTAATATTTGCTGTAAATCTCTACCTCTGCCTCTTGACACCAGGATAGGGATTAATATTATAGGGTTTTTTTATAATTACTATTTACTGTATTTGCAATATTCTAAATATCTCCCAATATGTAATTTTTGGAGGATAAATACTGTATAGAAACATCACCTCACTATGAACTGAGCAAAAGAAGACAAAATAATATTAGGAATGATATTGTCTGTTCTTAACTTTATTTATCTGCTGACAAAATATTTAGCACAAAATGAAACATATGATTTAGGTTGTTTTCACTTAATAGCTTATGTTTAAAAGAGGGGTCAAAAGCTAAACAATATTCAAATATTTTAATCTGATGTATTTCAAATAATTGATTACAAAGTTGGCAATATTTATGTCTTAATAAAGACTTCAAAATAAAATAATTAACATAAATCTGTTTCTCAGTGCAGGGTAAATTAAAGAGAGATCAAAATACTCATAAACACACACATACATACATAGCCTCCCTGTTTGTTTATGTATGTTTGGTTTTGCTTTGAGAGGTCCCAAATTAAATTTTTTTAATGCCCAGGCATAAAAACAATTTTTTTTTTTTTAACAATTCTACTTATAAGGGAAATTCGTGCTTTAATCTGAGTTATTTGGGCTAAGAAGCCAGAACTCCCAGTTAAAATATTTAGCATTTTATCTCTTTATGTGTTATTAAGTATGATCGTTTAATAATGGTAGAAAACAAATTGGCCTCTTGATGTAAAGATCAAAGAGAGAAAAGACAAGGACAAGTCAGGTTCCTCTAACCTGCCAACCTGTAGTGCTTGTTATTAACCACAGAAGACTCTCTCAGATAGTGCTAAGTACTCAACTTTCTTTGACTTTGTTAAATTTCTCTGGGAGCAGTAAGAGAGCCAAAAATGTGCTGGTAAGGACTATTAGGCATTTTTTGAGAATGCGTCATTTCATATAAGCCATCAAAATATCTTCTCCTTCCTACCTTCTGTTGGATGAATAAGTCAGACCATAGATCTCATTGCCAATTCAGTTAACCCCTTCATATTGTGTGCAATTTTTTACCATGCTTTATTGCAAAGCTCTCACAGTTAATTAAGTTGCATATAACAATTAGTCACTTAATTGCATTAAAATAGCAAACACACTGAGACATTTGGAGTTAGTATGCTGTCGCCCTTCTCAGAAAATAATATAAATGAGCTTGCAGCTCCTTGCCAGCAGTAGAAAAATTACGCTTTTCTGGAACCATGTATGCTCAAAGAGGGATTTGTGCTGCTCAACACATCTGTGTTGGCTCCAGTTAGTTTCCAATAGGACTCACAGTTTGGCAAAAAAATACTTTTTTACTTAGTGAAACCTTCCTTCAGCATGATAGGTGCAGGCAAATTCATAATATATTCCACTCTTCTGGTGGAATAACAGATGTGCAGGAGTCTCTTTCAAATGTGGAGCAATTAGAGACATGAATGGGCTTACAGTTTCTGCCCACATAGCTTATACCATAAAGACATTCCTGTATTGGCATTAAAGGACTTTGGAACATTCCCCAGTTCATTCCCCAGTTCATTCCCCAGATGTCTCAAGCTTTCACCTTACCTTTAGACATACCCTTGCAATCTCATATACTCTACAGATGGCATTATTGCTGTGGCAATGTAAAATTCCCACTCTTAAAATAGACCATCTTGACCAGTGCTGGTTTACTGGTTGCTCCCCATGGAAAAGTAAAGGGAAACTGCACTTCCAACTCCAGCGACATAGTGCTAATATTTCAAAAATGAAGAGACATACCCATAGGACTGGTGAGGTGCTACCTTTGTTTCTCCAGGCAGGAAAAAGCGGGGTGGGTTGTAATTGGAGCAAAGACTTCTTGATGAACAATAAATTCACTGAGCAATGCAATTTGTGGGGGGCGGGTATTTAGCTATCCATGGACATCAGTGGTGCTGAATGGATTCAGGCTAGGTTCAGAAGCAGGAAAAAAGAGCGGTGAAGCTGTGGGAGCCTTGGGTTCAATTCCTTACTCTGCTTAAGGACATCTGAAATCACAGCTCCTATGTCCCAGGAGAACACCTTAGCTTCTAGTCAAGCTTAAAGAGTCACTCACATTCTCTTGCTCAATTAATATTTAAATACATTATGGCAAGTGCCACTGCTCCCACAGGAGGGATTTCAGGAGCTCCACACTCAAACACCTAATAGTGTGGTGGTTAAGCTTGTCTCCTGAGTGGCACAAGACCCTGGTCCAAACCCACTCTGTCTGATTCAGGGAGATGCTGGGACCAAGAACTCTCTGGGGAAAGCTGTTCCAGTTTGCCTGGGGTACCTAAATATTCATGGAGCTAAGCAGGGAAAAAAAGGGCTTTCTGGCATTGCAGACGAGAAGCATTGCAGATGCAATTGCTGGGTTCCAGCCTCTGCTGTAGTTAATGCAAAGTGGAACAGTGCCTGGGGACTGGCTTGGCCCTGGCCCTTGACTTCCCTCAGAGCTTTGCTAGTGCTTGCTGGTCAGCAAAATCTCCTGGCAGGTGAGAGCTCAGGATTGTATCTCTCAATCGGAAGAGAGGTCTCACGAAGCTTGGGTGAGTTTCTCACCAACAGGGCTATTAATTAAAGTAGCTGCTCACTGGAACAATTGTGAATTTATCCCTTTCTTTGCTTTGACTTTTGTGGATATGCCCATACTACTGGGTTTTGAATGGAATGTTTTGTATTGGTTAGAAAGAGATTGTGTTATTTTCCCTCTTCTTTCAAAGAGTGTTCTTGCATATAATATTGAGCTGAATAATTTAATTTTTTTTAGTTCTTGGATAGTGATAATTTGCAAAACACCTGTTTGCATGCAGACAGTGAGTAAAAGCCTTTAAAATAATTGATTCTTGTATGAGATTGACTTTATAGCAGTACTCACCATAGGGATGAAATTTATCCCTGTGTGGTAAACCAAAGCAAACTGAAATGGAAATGTCTGCCTATAGAAAAGTCTGTAAATTGTCGACAGGTATGTTAGTGAAGGGTAAGGGACTTCACCAGTTCCCCTTCTCCTTTACTCTGTCTCATCCCCCAAGAAATGTCATGTCAGAAGCAGCAGAGATGTGGAACAGACAGAGAGCAACTGAGTGACTTTTCTTTAATTTCATTTTGTAGACAACAATTTTGTACTTCCAAACAAGAAGGTCAGACCTGAGGTTAGGAAGATATATCTTAGAATAAATTCTCTTTGCAGTGCATCAAAATCCTCAAACAAGTTTCCCTTCTTCTTGTTTGTCATATTTTGCAATTATCCATTTTGAAACTCAAGTATTGTTTATAGTATATTTTATGTAAAATGGTACACAAAATTTAACAAAAAGACAAAAGTTCATGGTTTCTATAAAACTGAAATCCAGAGATACAATTGTACTGCTGTTGTAACATGTTCTATAAGACTACAGTCAGATCATGCCCACAGTAAAGGTGATAGATCTGGGCCAGAATCCCATAATTTCTGAATCATATATATAATCTCTAAACTCTTACTTAGGTCATGCTATGACATTGATTTTTAAATAGGATGTCCACTGAAATCAATTTTTTGCTGTGCTTAAAAGAATAGGTGAAATATAAGCAATGGAAGTGTGTGTTTTGCACTGTATAACATTCCTCATTTTCTGCAGTAAGATATCCTCTCTTTGTTTGAATTTAGAAGGCCATGAAGTCCTCATTTTCTCTCCTCAATTTTTAGTTCATTCAGTGTAGTAGGAATAAATAGGTTTGTGCAGCATCTGAAAGTAGAACGCTTTTCATATTCTTCTGCCATTTACTGTACCTCTACACTTATTGCACATTCACAGTTGCATGACAGTTCCTACCAACATAATGAGACCCATGGTTGGACTGAGACATTATTAGAGATCTCTCTGAACTGGTCAGACAGCGTACTATTATAAAATAATAAAAAAGTATGCCATTTTTAACATGGTCAGTAAATAAAAGACAGTGCTCTCTGGATGCCTGCTGATGTGAAAGACCAGAAATATTTCAGTCCATTGTGATTTATAATCGTCAAATATGTATGAATAATACAGATAAGATGAACTCCCTAAGCAGTTCAAGTGCTTTCAAACACAGCGATTCTCACCTGATGACCTTTAGTTTAAAGGTGAACTGCAAAGGATTTGCTAAAAAAATTAGACTTGTGCCTTCTTTTGCTTCATTCCAGTGTATAAAACAAATGTAATGGTCTGTATTTTAGATGGCTCTACTAACTCCATTTTTTTTTCCTCCAGACTAGAGAGATTAAAAAATACAATTTGAGGTCTACTTTAGAGTCTTGGAAACTCTTTTGGAGCTCATACTGGAGTTTATCAACTCGTAATTATAAGGGGATTTTTTTTAATAAAAAGTTGAAATAATAATTGAAATGAAATGTTAAAATGAAACAAAATAAAATTAACAAATAGCATAGAGAGACAAAAGTAGCTGAAATCTGGTCTGTTCATGTGTCATTATTTGTGAATTATCTTTGAGTAATCACAGGTTAGAGACTACATTTGCTGTGCATTTGGACAAGGTAATGCACATGGAGTGATGTTCTCATGCATTATGACTACGAAATTAAATAATAATAGTAATAATAAAATCTAGAAAAAGGAGAAAAATATTTCAGGAATAAGATTAATACTCAGACATGGAAGACTGATGCAAAAGAAAATGCTTGATAATAGCAAAAGCTCAAAGAAGAAGGGAAATACCTACTATTATTGCAGAGATGGCTACAAGGGAAGCTAGGAGCTTTATGGCATCTCCTCATTCTCACACCAAGTGGAGTGCTGATCCTAATTACTTGTAAATGAGACTTTGATTATTGGACTATAATTATGGTGTGATTATTTTTCTATTCAAATGATACAGAACCAGCAACTCTTTCCTCAACACTGCTAAACCTCAAATTTTTACTCATAGCTTTAGTGTTCTAGCAAAAACATGGCAGATTAAACTTGCTAAATACAGGTGATACTTAAGAGCACCAAAAACTTTAAATTTCTAATTCTAATATTTCTAATTGCAGGATAGTGGTCTTTCCATAAAGATTAGATTCACTCTTCTGTGTCTTTCTGTAGTTGATCAGTAGTTAATAATAATTACTCCTCTTTTAAAAACACATATTAAATAGAGTTGACAATGATTTCACCAATTCTTTTTGCTTGGGATTTTAGTCAGTTGTCTCCTAGGCATGAAAGTCAGGAGTGTTATATGCTGATATGGTATCATGGGAATCATGATCAGAATTTTTGCTGGAGTCTGGCTTCTCATCCAGAACTGATGTTATGTCCCACTCAGCAGTGTCAGGATCAGCTGCATTATCATTATCGGTAGAAGCAACAGCAGTGTCTTCTGGACATAAAACTTTTCCCATTTATGTCTGTGGATGTTTTTGATTCCTGATGTTTGAATAATTGTTTGTTCTTTGCTATGACTTCCCGAAGCATACAGGAAGTATTAATATTAAATGGAAAAGATCTTATTTGATTTAGCTTATGGAGTCGGCAGTTTGAAGTCTTTAAGCTCAATTTTCCATTATGTCTCAGATTGTTAAGTGGCTTTCAGCGTGTCATTTAATACCCTATTTCTAATAAAACCTGACCAGAAATTAGTGTATTTCCCCACTAAACAGTAGTGCTTAGAAGACATGCTCTAAACTGATTGTGAATTGCTCAGAGATTGTTTTATAGGGTGCATAATTTTTTTAAAACTCCTAAGTTACTGTGTCCACTTTGATTGAGAAGGAATTGCAGAGCTACAGTGTCTGTATGTTGCTGTACCTCAGTGTCTGCAGGATAGCAATTACATCATTTGTATGTATTTTCATTATGAGAAAGGCTTAGTGGTAATGGTCTCATTAAGCTGAAGCATATCAGATCATCCTGGTATGGCTGATGTCAAGATATTTTTTCTCCCTTAATTTGCTCACTTTTCATAAAACAGTGAGAAACTAACAGTTTAGACAGATCTTATCATAAAAGGGGTGCTAACTTACTCTTAAAAGTGGTTCAATGTGTTGAAAACCAAAAATGTTCAAATTGCAGACCACTTGACCTCTTTGTGATTCACCAGCAGATGTTGACAGATGGCACATGTGGACATAACACTTCTTTTATGGAAATGTTTCTCTTTGCTTTGCCAGTCTTTAAGATACAAAGTGTGTGATTGTTGTTTGCTGTCTGACTTTCATGTGTGAATTCCTTTAGAACCATATGTATTTCACATTTCATCACTTGTGGTGAACATCTTGCTGCGTGATATGCTGTTCCTCCATGCTGAACACTCTGTCCTGAATGACATGCTCTCAGCTGTCCATAAGCTTCTTTTCTGTTGATAAAAAGAATGTTATGCTTTCCATGCAGCTGTCTTAATTTCCCACATGTTTGTTATAGAATATCTATATGTCTGGATTTTATGTTCAGCAGCCAACATTCCTTGTATTATGGAAAAAAAAAGAGTTTTCCAAGTTGAGTGTGGATGAAACATGCTATGAGAAGAGATCCATCATCCTGGACTGCATTCAATTCCATTGTTCAAAACAGTAAATGCAGGAGGAAAGGCTACTGCTTTAGTTGTAGTCTTTACATTTCACAGAGCATCTGAAGATCATTGGCAGGATGACTTGTCTCTAAATGTCAATGACAGGTATACGGTAATCAGAGCAATGTATCTGCAAAGGAGTGATCACTGAAAACACAGGTAAAAATGCAGAAGAAATTTGGTTTCTGTAATTTTTTTATGTGTTTCTAGTCCTAAGGTCTAGTCCTTTTGTTGTAATGCATGCCATATGATTTGATATTTTGTAATTGTTCACGTTAGACCTATGGATATATCTGCTCCAATATTTGATTGCAGTATTCTGGTTGATATGTAAAGGAATGAAAATGTCAGATTTAGTCAGAAGATGGATTCTGTTTTCAATTACTACACAGGTATTATCTGCCTTGTTCAAAGTGAGTCCTGAAAATATATATTGTAAGCAGAACTGTCTTTCTAAGTGATCTTGCATGGCTGTTAGGGCAAATGAGTTCCAAGAATGGAATGCAAAAGGTGTTCACTGACACTCAGCAGGATGTTCATTTATAATAGTGAGATCATTCATTGCTCCAGTACAGGCCATATTTTGCACGGTGCTTTTCTCAGGAACTTCTTAGTTACTATATATGTAAAGTTTTGGGGTTTTTTATTATTTCAGAAACAGTGTACTTGCTTCTTTTTCCTTCTCATCAACAGAACACATAGCATATGATAAAGAAAGAAATAGAGTTAATTCTCTAAGGAATGATGTGTCGTTGAAGAAAGGGATAACATAATCTTGGCCTTTATGTATATGTTTATATCCCTCTATGAGGAAAATACCCAATTTTTTTTTTGTTCTTAATACATTAGGTATTCATTTTATATATCAGTATTGATTGTAACCAGGCCACAGTTTTTTTGTTTGGTTGGTTTTGTGTTTGTTTTTTTTTTGTTTGTTTTTGTTTTGTTTGGGTTTTTTGTTTTGTTTTGTTTTTTTGTTTTGTTTTGTTTTTGTGTTTTGTGGGGGGTTTTTTGTTTTGTTTTGGCTTTGAGCTAAAACGAAAAAGAATTTTTTATAATCTTTTGGGTCTTGCATACTCAGGAGGATTCACATTGCCTAATTTTTTGATAAATGGTGGTTGTAGTGTCTAATGATAAATTGCTCTTTCCCTCTAATAAGTGACAAGAGTAAGTGACAATAGTTAATTATACTTTTAAAGGCTTTATCTCCTTGGCAAGTATTGCAATTAAGGAAAAGACTACTTTAAATATATGTTGACTATTGTGAAAGAAGTTTAGGGATCATGATGGCAAACCTCTTCACTCATGAACCCCACGGTTTCTTTCTACATTCAAATACTCTAGAAGAGAAACGTTAGTGGTGAATGAGTTGAAGTAGATTTTATGTGAAGACTTAGTTACACTTGTTAACAAACAGGCCCAGAATGAGTTTTTTTGGAGTAGAGGAAAGAAATTATTTTGGCATTAGGAACTTGAAGTTTGCTATTAAAAATCAAGTCAAAATAGCCAAAGTAGGATGACCATGTTTTTCATGAGTTTTAAGATCACATAACATCTTATGAAAAGATCAGGAAGAAAGATTTTCAACTCAGCAAACTTCATATCCATTTTTCAATGTTTATTTTAAAATGGACTTATTTCCTCCCTCTTTTTCTTCTTTGTATTCAGAGATTCTAGTAATTACTTTAATAAGGCAGTAGCTGTTCAAAGAAATTATCAATTTTTGACTTTGATCTTCATAGAAAGTTTTTGATTAACCTCCCCATACTGTTCCACATCCCCTCCTCCCCAAAACCAGTGCAGGTTATCCTGCGTTTCTTTACCTATAAACAAACCTTAAACAAAAATATGTCTGCTTCACTTTAATGTTCCATAGGAAAACCTCAAAAAGGGTGTATGTCCAAGGTTACACAAAAATTGTGGTATCCATGTTTTCTTTTTCCTTTTCTCCAAATATACCTTTTTGGGGTTTTGGTGAATTGCCTTTTTTAAAGAGGCTGAACTGCTACTGATTAATGACTCAAACATTCAGCCACCTGCAGGAACAGCTCAGACGCTGTAAGCGACTGGACTATTGGTGTTGATGGCTCAATCAGCTGTGTGCTTTGCTGACAATGTGCAGAGTGACCACCCAGGTGCAGAGGGTATTCACATCTGACACCTCAGGCCACAAGCTAGGTGTTAAACAAGGTAAGGGAAGAGACAAATCCTGCTACCTGAACTAATCTTTCTTTGTCCTTTTACAAATGACTTAGCTGTGATAATTCCCTTCTGGGAAGCACAAGGAGAATTCACACATAGCCTGAAGATATTCATCTTCGCTGATGAGCCAAATGAATCCACCTGTACTGACCTAAAAGGCACCTGTAACATCCTAGAAGATGTCAAAGACTGATGAAACATCATGTGATTCAGTATTACATCATCCAGTGCAGAATTCCCTGCTCCTGGGGAGGTACAGGGTGGGGGGGGCATTCCCACATAGCCTAAGCCCAGTAAAAAGACCACACACAGACTTCCCTCAAGAGTGGGTTTTCTTACCTGACTACAGGGGATTTTCCTTACACCCAGAGCTCTACCACTACCTTGAGAGATTCCAGAATGGGAGCTTCACTTCAACAAGACTACAACGACCACTTTGTCCAATGAACATTGGAATTGAAACAACCAAATCATGTCAATGGGTCCAACGAGTGTCTTGCTGGTCCTTCCAGTCACCTGGGGGGGTCCACAGCCCTGTTCTGGCTGCCTGTGCCAGCTCTGCAGGCTCACTTCAGTGCCATGCAAGTATCTGCTGGCATTGAATCCCACCTTTCTGCTGTTTCCTGCCAACACTGACTCTCCAGCCGCTACTGCCAGTTTTCCAGGTGTGGGAGAGGTGAACCACATGCAAGAGCGTTCATCATGTCTCTATCCTGTGGTCACATGTGTTTTTTCCAGGTGGAGGAGGAAATGAGAGTAGAGCTGCCATCTCTACTAAGGGACGTGGGCAGAACATGGGACGTTTCTCCTCATCGGGTGGTTTAACCCAGTTTTATCATTATTGTTGTCAGCATTTCTTCTTGGCAAAGAGTTCTTTTTTTTAAACTTACATCAGGGTGTATTTGGTCTCTTTTTATGCATTGGAGAAACCAGGGGTAATGAATCCAAGGGAGGAGACTTCAGTCTTGGGGTCTCCACCCCTCCAAATTGTCTTAAACTAAGACAGCATAGTTTCCTTTCATAGTAACTTTTGAAATACTTTTACCTTCCAAAATCTTTATCACTTGGGGATTTTTTTTTTACATTTTGAACATATTTAAAATCACAGAACATGCTGAATTGAAAGGGACTCACAAGGATCATCAAGTCCAACCCACAGGACCATCCCCAAGAGTCACAAAATATGCCTGAAACTATTGTCCAGTCACTTCTTGAACTCTGTCAGGCTTGGTGCTGTGACCCTAGGAAGCCTGTTCCAGCATCCAACTGCTCTCTGGTTAAAGAACTTTTTGTTAATATCCAACCAAAACCTCCTCTAACACAACTTCAGGCCATTCCCTCAGGCCCTGTCACTGTTCACTACAGAGAAGAGATCAGTGCCTGCCCTCTCCTCTTCCCCTCACAAGGAAGCGGTAACTGCAATGAGGTCTCCCCTCAGTCTCCTCTTCTCCAGGATGAACAGACCAAATGGCCTCAGCCACTCCTCACATGGCTTCCACTCAAGGCCCTTCACCATCTTCATTGTCCTCCTTTAGATGCTCTCTAAGAGCTTAATATCTTTCTTATATTGTGGTGCCCAAAACTGCACACAATATCCAAGGCGAGGCCACCCCAGTGCAGAGCAGAGTGGGACAATCCCCTCCCTTGTCTGGCTGCTGATGCTTTGCCTGATGCACCCTGGACATGGTTGGCCCTCCTGGCTGCCGGGACACTGCTGACTCAGATTCAATTTGTCATCAACCAGGACCCTCAGGTCCCTTTCCATCGCCCTGCTTTCCAGCATGTCATTCTCCTGTCTCTGTACAAATAACCATGGTTGTCCCACCCCATGTGCAGAAATGTTTTCCCAGGAGACCTTACTTATTAATTCCCTGAGCAGCCTGAAGTCTGCTCTCCTCATGTCCAGAGCTGAGGTGTTACTGGCATTTTCCCCCAGTCAACAGAGAATTTAAAGTTGATCCTTTCATGGTCAAGTGTGGCCAAGACGGCCACCACTCTACACTTTGCTCATGAGATGCACTCTGTTGACAAGCAGCAGATCAAGGAGACCATCTTTCTGAGTCAGCTTCCTTAGGATCTGTTCCATAAAGTTGTCATCCAGGTTTTTAGGAATCTTCTGGCAGAGGTTGTATGAGCTGTTTAATGTACCCAGTTAATTTCTGGCAAGTTGAAGTCTCTCATAAGGACAAGGGCAGTTGACTTGGAAGTGTCCCTTAGTTCCTCAAAGAACAATTCATCAGTTTCATTCTCCTGGCTGGGAGGTCTATAGCAGACTGCCATGATGACATCCACAAATTTGTTTGACCCTTGATTCTTGCCTGGAGGTTCCCAACTGTGCCACTGCCAACTATGCCATTGCCAGCTGTGAGTTCCATACATTCCAAATCTACTATTACATGTGGTACCACACCTTCACCTCTTTTATATATATAACATGATATCTTACAATCTTAGCAAATATATTTAAAAAACCCAAGAAGTGCACTTTTATTATTATTAATATTGTCCCAGGTAATTACTTGCCTTTGGTATTTTTTTTTTGTTTGTTTTTTTTTCTTTTTCAGATAAAAAATTGTTTCAATAGATTTTTTTGTTTTGGATGGAGATCAAAACCTCAAAACATTATAAGAGGAGTATTGTGTAGTTTCTCATAGAATCTGAGTGGTTTTATTTACTTTTTTTAAAGCTTTCTTTACTTATTTTTGCTTGGCCTTGACTGATTGGTGCAACGACTTGGCTTTTTCTGGTTAGAAAATGTCTGTCTGTGACGAGGTACTTTTGGCTGGTGGATTGTGTTGTCAGCTCCTCTCAGTTAATTTTGATGGATATCAGAGTGCTCTAAAATGTACAGGTACAGATCTCTTGCCAAGACTCCTTGACAGACTTTGGAAGGTTTCCTTTAAAAGGATCTTGTTCCCTGGGTTCACTAATTTTGGCTAGTTCTGTTTAGCTTTTTATTTCAGTCTGGACGGGACATATTTTCTTTAGAAACCACCTATGTCAATTAAACAATTGTTATAGATCCACAACAGCTCTAAATTTCATTTGACTTTAGTGCAAAAAATCAAGAACGTTATGCAGTTTCAAAAAGCCTTTTTTACAATTAATAAAAAGACAGACTTATTTGGCTTTTCCGTCACCTTAACCTCAATATAAGAAAATTTAGGAGGACTGGAAAAGTAGCTTTTCTCCAAAGGTTTCTGCTTCAACTTTAAATTATGAAATAGATGGAATCTGTGGTTTGTAATTTCTTTCTTCTCTGTTACTGTTATAGGGTAGCTCTTGATCCTTAGGCTTTTCCAGCTGTGCAGCACCAATCCACAAATTGTTTATGAATATTATAAATATTTAATTCTTAACAGGATGGAAAGCACATTTGGAAGCAGGCTTAGATATGGTTACCGTCATCACCCACGCACTTTTGTACATGTTTCAGCCATCAGCCTAACATGTTGCTGTTTCTTGCTTGGTGCTATAAATCCACATTATAACCACAAAGGTACTCAGTTAAATGAAAGGTATGTCAGCATCCTTGGCTGGGATGTGGAGGCAGCATTCCCAGAGTTTATCCTGACTCCTGTAATATCTACTTGCTCAGTGATAGACTATGTCAGTGATGAGGTTTGAACCCCTACTAGTGTTTTTTGTACCCAGAGAGCTTTGAAGCTTGAGCAAAGATTCTCTTTCTGAAAATCCTGGTAAAGTATCAAAATTGTACTTCACTGTAATGATGGACAGAGATTTTCCAGAGACATCTGGCACAAGCAGAACAACATAAGAAGATGCAAACTTGTGGAAGAGCACTCTGAAAACCCAAGGTGGCTTTGGTATTTATTTAATATTGTTCTACCTAATTTCTTTCTTTCATGCCTGCAAAAAATGAAGCTTAGGTGATTTCAAACAGCTTGTTCATCCTGTATTGGGTCCTTTGGTACAGAGTACATTTTCAAGAGAGACCCTTGGGTTGATTATAGGACTGTTACTTAGTAAAACAGAGAGGGGGACTGGGTAGAGAACTGCTTGAGGAGGGAATCTATGTCTGGTGTAAAATAATCTAATAAAATTTCCTTATCTTTTCCTTGAGAAAGAAATATCTAGATGATAAATTCTTATGCTACGTATCAAATAAATAGAATATAGATATAAGAAAAGCTTGCAGTCTGTTCTTGATGCCTTTAGACTTCAGTAAAACAGCTAGAGATATCTATATGCATTGATATATATATATATAAAAATGGAAAATACATAACACATACTATAAATGCTCCCACACATGTGCAGACTGCTACTTAAATACACTCATATGCATACATACTTTAGAGATGCTTGGCAGTAATTAGCTTTGTAACTCTGAGGTTTGATTTCCTACTAATATGCAATGATACAATCAAACTTCAGAATAAATTATAGACAAAATCTTTGTGTTTTCTAACATTTGACCCAACGTTTCTGTAACCTGCTGTTTATTAAGACATATGGTACAATTAGAAGCTCTGAACACTTACAAGGATGTGTAGCCTGGGGAAGTATGTACACAGCATCTCCATTAAGCAATTTAAGTATTGTTAGTATCAGTTTTAGCTCCCATTTTTTCCACTTTCATTTCCTGTTCTAAGTACATACTGTGCGTCCCTCTGCGTATTACGTGATAGCGGATAAAGAAAAATTGCCAGTAGAAGCATAGTTTATTTGAAACTGCATTTTGTCACTAGTGGTTTCCCTTCCCTGATTGTATAACTGCATTCCTTCTGGCCATGGACAAAGGTCAGATGTTCAGAGTAATTTTATTAGATCTATCAGCAGCCTTTGATACCTCACAAATGAGAGATTGCTGACCCACCCGCTGTTGGTGCTTTGTGCTTTCTCTTGTGGATAGTTTAGTTTAATGTGTTGCTTACTTCTTCTGTGTATTGTGGACTCAGATGTTAGGATGACTGGGTGTATAAAGCTCATTAAAGGTAAAATATTTTATCTGGGCAGCACACTATTCCTGTGCACAGAAACTTGTCTCTGTGGTGTAAAGTATGGGGAAATCAGGGTAATACAAAGAAAAACTAAGGGTAAAAGAGCCCCTTTGAATTTTTTTTCTTTGATAACAAAATGTCTCTTTTGAGTTCCTCTGACAGGAAAGCCAAATATACAGGTGACTGCTGTAGAAACGTCACAGATGGTAAACTCTAATACCAGTACTGCAATCTAGTTATCTTATGGTGGCATTTGGTGTCATGGTTAGTCTTTTCCTTGTTTCCATAAGAGATTTTTGTAGAGGTTTTTAAAGCAGCTGTTATCCTGCTTTTAAATTTTATTTGTAGATTGTTTTTCTTTTGCTGTGGTTTGCTAATCGAGCAGTTCATAACTGTCAACTGTTAGAGAAATTTCTTTGCATTATGGCCCAATTGTGCAGCAATGATTTCTCTCCATCTGCTATATTTCTCATTTCTAATTAAATCTGAGCACAGGCTCACATACATCCTGAAATGCCTCACATTGAACACAATTCATGTTAAGAGTAGGATATTAATGTTGACAGATCTGAAGGACCCACAACTACAAAGGCTAGACATTTATTGTGTTTTAAGTAAACCAATGCAGTCTGCAACCCATATTCTGTCTCAGCTGCCTTACTCTCAGATTTCCTACTCTGTGTTCCTTAGCACAATCATTCTTCACAAAACATTTTGGAGTTCCAGCTTTGGTGCCTAATATGTGTCAACTAAGGGCATATTTTGGTATAGGAGGCATTCACTGGAAAATTCTCATTTGCTTATGTATTTGATCCTACAGTGAGACAGTCTATTCCAAAGCTTTGTAATCTGGGATTTGGTGTGAGCTAAGATTTCAGATATAGAAGTATTTCAGGTGTTACACAGTTATTGTTGTGACAGACTTAGTTCCCTGCCACCCAACGTGCATGGATTTATTTTATATGGAAAACAAGATTTGAGGAGGGAACAGATGGAAAGTAAGTTCACCTGTTGGTGAATTAATGCAAAATGTTGTTAGGACAATGCATGACACCTGGAAGCACTCTGAGCTCTGTGATACAGGGGCAAGTGCTATAGTCCTTAGAGATACTTAATATCCTTTATCCATGTGTGGAACATAAAAAACCCCCTCATACTCTGAACCTGTCTATATGTACATATAAGTACCTAGTACAATGTAATTATACTCTCCATTTGTAAGACATTAAGCTCTCCCTAAATAAAAAAAGTATTTAAAACAAGAAGCACATTAATATTGAAAGTGCTAAACGAGGCATTTAATTTAGGTATCAAACATTTAAAGAGTCAAGAGTGAGTTAAAGATCTGTTCTACTAGCGTTTTAACATTGAGGTTATGGAACAACTGCAGAGATTGGAAAGTGTTAGGCACATTGGCTTCCTTGGATCTGTATACTAAAGAGATGGAAAAACAATACTAGGGGTCAACTATCTTTTTTTCTTTTGAATTCATGTCAAGCCACCTAAAGGAATAAAAAACACTGAAGGCCCTACAATACTAAAATCATCCGTCTGCTAAAATTGGCAAGTACATCTCAGCATCTGCTGACTGAGCTGACACACCCAAGGCATTCAATTATCTCAACAGCCACATGCCCTGTTGTGTTTTGGTTTGCACTTAATGTAGTCACTTGGTGACAATTAAATGAGGGCTAATTATAAACATTTTGCATATGAAACTGTTCCAAAATTTAATTCCTATGCATATTCATGTTGAATCTGGTTTACATACAGAGTCATCAGTGGAGTCATTGTGATTAAAACCTATGGCACAGTTATTACACTGATTAGGCATCCACTAGACACACATCCATTATACAGTAGTTCTTGATCTTCATAATTTTTTTTCTTCTACATTCTATTTATTTTTGAGTATATTATTTGATTAAACTTGTACAAAAAAGACTCAAATTTGTGAACTTTTCAGAAGAGGAATCTGTTTAATTTATGTCTGCTCTATACAATATAGATTTTAACTGTTGCTTCTTTCTGGTTTTCTAATCAATAAAAAAAGTCAGCTATTAAAGTTTAAAAAAGTAGAACACTGTGGTTTTTTTCCTAAACTAGAGTGTATCATAGTTTCAAATTGTTTTTACCTTTGAGCAAAATCGCTGCCTATTGAACAAAAAATATTTTTTTTTTGTGCAACAGAATTCTTTGCAATTGATGCCAAAAAATAAATCAGCCAAATTATTATCTTTTGGCTTAAAACTTCTATAAATCATGAGGCCCAGATGTTTAGTTTAATAACACAATGCTGCAACTTTAACAATGACTACATTTGTCTTTAAGTCCACATGATAGTGAAAGCTTAATATGAAAAACTTTTGTCTAGCACAAGTGATTTGAAGATGTTTTGCTCCATGCATGTGAACTCAGCAGGTGATTCTTGCCTATCTTTGATGTCAAACAGCACAAAACTTCAGTGAGTAGTAGCTTCAGAAATGCAATAGACATAGCTGAGTCTTCATATGAAGCTCATGCTTGAACTACATCAGAAGAACTGACATCTATTATGGTGAGCAAAGACAAGTGTTTGAAAAGAGATTCAAACAGAAGTGTCAGAATTTACAGTGCATAGTTTTATATAAGTTGATTTTAACCAAGCATATCTCTATGAACTCTGCAGGATAGAAAAGAAATTTCAAAAGGCAGAGAAATTGTTGTCATCTAAGGGCATGGAATGTTTTAATAGCTTAAGGAAGAACATTTCTGAAAGGTTATATGGTGATCCATTTACTTTGAGTGAGTAATAAGGCTCATCATTGTCATGGTGAAGTTTTTAACCCTTAGAACAATGGAAATGNTAGAACTCCTTGGCTATTGTTTTAAGGTTTTCTTAATTTGCAAGTAAGATGTATGTGGAGAGTTGTTTCATTATGCTCTAAAGTGTAATGACCAATGCTTTATGAACTTGCCTACTTTCAACATGGGTATGTGAAATCTCTAGATTTTAGAGAAAACAAAACAAAACAAAAAAAAAGAGATCACTTGAAATGAACTTTGTCTTCACTTTTGACCATAGGTCTCTACCAGCTAATTAGTTTAATGCTTTGAACTGTATTGTATTCAGATGCTGAACTCTTCATTGCATGAAAAAGTTAATTATTTAGTTATAGTATAAATAAGGTAGTCCATACTATGTTCCTTAAAAAATTCTGAGAAATGTTACTCAGGAGATTGGGCAGCCATAGTATATGCATACCTAAAGACTCTACTTTTTTATTTAGCATGCAAAATTATGCAGTAATTTAAATCACTTNGCTCATCATTGTCATGGTGAAGTTTTTAACCCTTAGAACAATGGAAATGTTCCAAATGCAGTGCTAGAATTAAAAAGCTGAGTGTAATTGGCTGTTGCAAAACAGGCTTTCAGAGATTTTTAGTATCTTGAAATACATATTTCACATTAAGAAATATGAATAAATAAAATGCACTTTTTCAATTGTCATATGTCTGATCCAGAGTTTCTTGCTTTAGTTTAGACTAAGATATATCTTAGGATAATGACTTGCATTTATTCATTACCACTTTTAAGGGCAGAGCATTTAGACAAGAGTTCCAGTAAACACCATTAAATTTGTTTATTGTTTTTCTTCCATTTATTCACTTTCTTTCCTTGTCCTGAATAGATGTGTATTACATAGCACAGGAAAAAATCCTTTGTAGAAGGGTAGTTTGTCTGAAATTGTGTATTGCAAGCTTACTTACAACAGTGCTCTGAAAATATCCCTAAGGAGTCCAGTGTCACAAACCAATCTAATTTTTCTTCTGAAAATGCTGCTTCTTTCATTAAAAAATGGAGAGGGAAAAAATAATAATAAAAAAATAAAATAATAAAAAAAAAGGTAGAACTCCTTGGCTATTGTTTTAAGGTTTTCTTAATTTGCAAGTAAGATGTATGTGGAGAGTTGTTTCATTATGCTCTAAAGTGTAATGACCAATGCTTTATGAACTTGCCTACTTTCAACATGGGTATGTGAAATCTCTAGATTTTAGAGAAAACAAAACAAAACAAAAAAAAAGAGATCACTTGAAATGAACTTTGTCTTCACTTTTGACCATAGGTCTCTACCAGCTAATTAGTTTAATGCTTTGAACTGTATTGTATTCAGATGCTGAACTCTTCATTGCATGAAAAAGTTAATTATTTAGTTATAGTATAAATAAGGTAGTCCATACTATGTTCCTTAAAAAATTCTGAGAAATGTTACTCAGGAGATTGGGCAGCCATAGTATATGCATACCTAAAGACTCTACTTTTTTATTTAGCATGCAAAATTATGCAGTAATTTAAATCACTTTGTTTTAGAATAAACTATTAAACATGCATTTGGATCAAATATAAATCTATACTGGTATATTATGTTTCATATGTTATATGTTTCTGAAGAGTTCTCACAAAGTTTTATTAGTTTTATCATACTGAAGACTGTGTAGTAAGGACTTCTGAAATGGTTTGGATCTGTTGCAAGATGTCATTATATTTTTTCTGCAAGACTCTTCCTAGGTATAACTAGCATGGCCCTGAGACACAAAAGCATACAGCATCTTCAAACCATAGAAGGAGTTTCAGAGCCTAACCTCAGAAGAGAATTTTTGATTGGGGACCAAGGTAAAATCCATCACAGAATTTCCTCTGTCTCTCTGTCTTTCAGGAAAACACAAACAAAAGCCTAACTCTTAATGACTCCTTGGGAATATTTTGCAAAATAACACCAGGAAAGAAAAGAATTACACAGATGTCAAATACGGCTCATGTTCTTTCTGCAGTTTTAGTTCTGGCTTAAGGCATGCAGCCACAAGGAGTAATAAATTGTTTCTAAGCTTAGGTAGTAATAAGAGTGTCTTTAGGATATGAAGGCTTTCAGTTTCTTTTCAGAAAAGCACAGAGAGGAAAGTGTTGTCACATCATTGTTTGGTCTTGTGCTAGAACAGCACAATTTCTTTTTTTCAAATGCTCTCTTCCGAAGGAAAGTAAAGCTGACTGATTTGAAGTTATATCAGTTTAAAAATATAGGTTAGAAATTCTCTAATGTGAGTAACTTCACAAAACTACTGGAAGAAGATTATCACTTTCCTGCATAGTTTCTGAGTAAGTACAGGAAGATCTGGGATCTGATCCCTCCTTCCCGAGCTGGAAGATGTTTCCTGACTCCTTGAGAGCATTCTTAGCCACCATCCTATCAGATACCTTTGGAAAGGCTGTTCTTCGCCTTCCTTGTCACAAATATTTCATGTTATAAGGAAGAGTTATGTGATGCATTTAGATAATGTATACATATTCATAAATAGCATGCTCACAGAGATTGCTCTGGCACCAGTTGGGTGCCATTTCCTCTGGCTTTGTGCCTCTGAAATAGAGATTGAATATGACATATCTGTGTAACTTTTTTTCCATTATAAATCAGAACAACACAGTGCAACAACTAACTGTGATGTATTTGGTAGCTGTACTGACTCAGTTAACGAGAGGCACTTCATTTCTAATGGCAATTATTTGAGAACTTTCTAGGCTACTCAAATTTCAATAGATGGTGAATAATCACCAAATCTATCCTTACAGACATCATGTCTGTTCTTTCTGCAATTGGGCCCTTGCTATAAAAGTTCTCAGGGAAGAAATTCCCCTCTCGTACTTGAAATACTGACTATACAGGTTTTCTGGAGTTTTCTAGAATTATGAGGCTACTTATAGCTGTCTTGCAGATCCCTGGATGGTCAAACGTCTTTCAAGGGGAGGGACACTGCATTTCTATAGAGAAGACACATAACTAGATAGTAGCTCCAACTGAATCCAGGTCAGTGTCCTGTGTTCAGCAAATAGAGATATTCAAAAGCCTCCTATTACAGGAATATCACAGGTAAATAATATGTATCCTAAAAGGAAGTCTTCACGTTTCACTATTTAGGCCTTCTCATTTTTAGTAGACCACATCTTCAAGTATCATTAAAAATAGTAACATGCTTTAAATGTCTATTAATATATGCCCAATTATAATGGAAGGCCTATAAAAATCCTTCTGACAGCCACATGAATAGCAAAACATTTACACTTGGTATAATTACAATGAATACTAAGTGAAATAATAATGAAGTAAATCTTAGAAACAAAATTGCAAACAAGGATGTTCATCTTAATCTAAACTAGGTCAAATAATTTATAAAACTTTTAGAGTATTTTTTCATAAAATTAATGGACCATTTTGCTTTAAAACGATAATAAAAGCTGAGTCACAATACTTTCAGGTTTTTATGAGAACACTTTAAACTGGAAACCCATGCAAACTTTTATTTCCAGAGGGAATGAAGTTAAAAAGTCAACACATGGTGATGAATTTAAGAGATAGTCATGTTTCCAACAACTGTTCCCTCCAAGTTTGTGTCTAGAGCAGAGAAACATTTGAAATACATGATGGAAAAACATACTTCATGAAATATTAAACAAATTTACTTATAAGTGAAAAAGTTATTGCTAACAAAATTTTTAAAGGAAAAACACAATTGAATTTATGAATAAAGACAGGAAGTTAGTGTGGGTTTATCATTGTTTTGTTGTTTTGTTGTTTGGTTTGGGTTGGTTGAGGTTTTTTTTCTGGTTTTGTTTACATTTTTTTAGATAATATTCAGTACTCTAACTTTAGAGGTCCTTATTAGAGGTACCTGCATATCCGAGAATATTTTATATTCCCTCTGTAATCAGCATAAAAAATACTACTAGTATAATTCTAAAGAATACAACTAATCTTCTCTCAAGACAGGTATGGAATATAAGTCAAATGAATCATTGTCTAGAATATCCATTTCTCTCCATGGGCATACAAGGACTTCAGCTGCTTAACAGCAAGTGAGATGAATCCCATTCTCTGTGCAACAAAATTTGCATGACTCATATATGCCATGCTTTTGGCATAGTCTTGTGAATTCCAACCTAAGGAGAATTTCTAGGAGAGCAGTGAGTCCTTCTGGACTTTGGTTGAGGATGGAATAGGAAGACCATGGCAACGGAAACTGTTTGCTGCAGGATGACTCTCATCCATATGAGGATATGTCCTTCTGGAGAGAATTTCTATGAGCCTTCTGAGGCAGGAGACACTGGGTTCACTGACTTTCCTAAAATCAAACCATTTGAACCAACCATACATGAAACATAATGGAAGAAGAGTTGCAATCTTAATCCTACACATTTCAGCTTGTTTTGGTGTGTTTTCTGCTAGACTTCAATTTTGTCTAAACATGGCTTATTCGCATAGGAATAACTACTGAAACATTAGGATATTAAATCTGATAACATTATACACAGCAAAATGCTAAGGCAGGAAAGTCATTTTTACAAACAGTCATTTAAAAGCTACACCTCTAGTCTGCTAGGCTCTAATGTCAATAGGCATATTCCCTATCACAAAAGAGATATTTAGGTGGGTGGAATGATTTGCTTTCCAAATGTGCCCATCTCTCACTTAACAAAAGTTCTGCAGGAGTTTCAAATGAACATCTAATACAGTATTAGATTAATAATTTCTAGCTGCATTTAAATGAGAGGAGTGGATCTTTCAAGGAACTTAACGAAAACTAAGGTTACAAAGGAAACTTTTCATGGGTACTTCCTATAGTCTTCAGAGCCTTCTCCCCCTGATTCTCAATGTTTGCATCATGATAGTTCCCATAAAAGAATATTTTGGGCTGGAATATGAAGGACTAGAGTAATTCTGTATTTATAGTAATTTTAATCATTATAAAGAATTATTGGTTATTATTAATAACATTATTGTCTATATCTTTGTTATTCTTTACTACCAACAACAAAAATTAATAATAATATAGTAAGACCATCACTACTGTCAGTTTTAAAGCAAATGAGGCATTCAAGATATTGGTCATTTTTTAAAGGATCTGTACTTATCTTGAATTATCAAAGACATGTTCAATAAAAGAAATCAGACTTTTTTCTAAAAAAAGACCACTAGCCTAAGCAGTGAAAGAAACAACAGATTAAAAAAATGAGCTTTGTTATATTTTTATCCACATTATTGAGTTTTTATCTATGGTTTTCTAGTAATTTGAGGTGTTGGATTAATTATCAAATCTGAAAATTTATTTAGATATAATAAGAAAAATAAAGCAAGAAGATGCTTTGCCTGCACAAATGCTAATTTTCACAATCAAGTAAGGGATTTTGGTTTTATTACTATTGAAATAACTGTATACTTTTATGAATGTCTGCAACATTCATTAGTGAAAGACGATTCTTCTTTAGTAATGAGTGTTAACATTTATCCAAATGATTTCTTTTCACTATTTACAAAACATTACATCAGAATTTATAAATTATCTTTTATTGTAATAGAAGTTATTCCACAGCTGAAATTCTCCATATCAAATGTTGAACCAAAGACAATTTTTATAAGTTTTAAACAGCTGAAAATTGAAGTTTACAATGGAAGTTTCACTACCTACTTAGCAACAGAAATATGAACAGCCTGCTATAATTTAACATGTAGAATGAACCTGCATGTATCTGTGGCAAATACAGACTTTCCTGCCTCAAGGGTTTGGCATTTTTAGATAAAAAAGAATCAATGTCATTATACATAGTCTCTCTAGAGCATCATAATTATTCTGCATGCATACAATATTTATTTAAAACTTAAAATTAAACTTCAAGAGGTGGTCATTTGAAAGCTGGCAGTCAGTGAACAGTTCCTGTCTTCATAAAAAGAGAATATTTCTTCTAAAAGTTAAGAAGTAGATCAAAACGGTCTTTCCAGTTACTGACACTTTAGTCATACAGATGCTTTTTATGTGTCAGATTTATTAATAAAGAAGGTCCATGGGAATGAACAGAAGAGAATCTTGAAGATGTGACTGTCAGTTTTTGATATGTCAGGTATAATTTTGTAACTGTGATTTTTGGAAAGAAGTACACACACATCACTGTACTGATGTTTGTGTACTTCTTTGTACTTTTCATTTGCGATGACTGAGAAAGAAGATGAGGCGGAGATGTTTTGATACAGGATTGAAACTTGAAACTGCAGTCCTTCAATTTGAACAGCATTTCTTTTTCATCTTTCTTTTCATGTTACCTTTTTAACTTTTGCCACTGATGTACAGAAAAAAAAGAAAATTTGAAAAGATGCCAGGTGTTGGTTCTTATCTAGGTGAAAGATCACAGAAACTGAGAATATAGTTTTATTTTGTCATCATAACAGAATTATGAGACAGATCAAATCATTGTCAACAACAACTATTTGTCCTTCTAAAGCCAACACAGAATAATTTAAACTGTGATATCCCTTCCTATTGCTCACAGAAAATATGCACGTTATTAAAATTAACTGAAAGTGGAATATGTTACTCCTGCTATTCTGCAAATAATAGTATCTTCTTTGGCTACTCTTTGTGTACAGTTGAAGTATTTTTAACTTATGAAAGCATGTGCAACAAAGAACTGCAAAAGAATATCATAGTGCACCAGCTGAAGAAAATTAATTGAATGAAGAAACGGTCTTTATTTCCCTTCCTATTCTACTCATTTTATTGAGTAAGTTATACTAGAAAAAAGCAAAAGTGAAAGTATTTATTTTCAATAAATTTAGAAGTCAGAAGTTTGATTTATTTTGTTTAGAAAATGGCTTATAAACAACTCTGTTACTCATGGATTTAATAATACACATAGAGAATACTGTTACAGTACCTAACAGCAGTACTCAAGCTTCTAAATCTAGGCATCTGCATAAGAGTTTTATTGTTTCAACTCATAAAGAGAGGCAAGGGCTGGCACTGTAGGAAGTCTAATGACCAGAAACCTGCTCCTTGATCTGTAAGCAAGAATAGCGTGAGAAAAAGGAAAGTTCTTCCCATTACCTAAGAGATTGCTATAATTAATGTTTGAATGTAGTGAAACTGTTCATTGTGGTCCAACAAAGCTGGTACTTCTCTTCATATTCTTTACTATTTAATACTTAATTTTCTTATGCACCTTGAACAGAAGTTATTCCTTGTTTGGCTTATCAGAATTTCTTTTTTGAAAAAGGTGATAAATGCATTTTATAGTTGATGCTTTTCCAGTTTTGTTGGTTCTTAAGACTCTTCCTTCTTAACCCTTAAACTGTTCACAGTTCTCCATGTGGTGCTGCTTCAAACGCATCTACTTTTGTAAACATCAGTCAGAGCTCAGCTGCCCTGTCTACTTAAGAAAAGTCAAAGTTCATTCATTCACTTGTTCCTTCCTTCCTTTCTTGTGAGGTACAGCAGTCTATTAATACACTTCAGCCTCCTAACATTCAAGCATTCTGGTCCTTTCGTGTGGCTCTATCAGCCAAACAAAGATAAACAAACAGGATGTCTTGGAAATGTCTTAAAATTGTACCAGGCTATTGTCATGTCTCCTTAGAATCATCTGTTTTTATAGGATCTGAATGCACAAAATAGTGAGGATTAAGCTTGGATGCAGACAACATTTTTTTTCTGCACAAAAACTGAGGTCATGCTTGCAGTCTGATCAGTGGAAGTGGTTAAGAGAAGCATCATGAGCTCCCCACACAGCCTACTGAACTGATATAATGGATATTGAATCAGGGAATTGAGCAGCACTAACAAATTTTCAACTCTTATCATTTAAAGCTGAAGCCACTCAGCCTCCTCATGTGTACAGGCTTTTCCCAAGATCATTCTTCCCTTCTGCCCTCTGGACTTGTGGGGAGAGGTCACCATGCACCAGGGAAATCTGAGTTGGCTGCTCTTTTCCATGCCTCCCCAAACAGTGTATGGCCATTGAAGCTGCTCTGCACTCCATGCTCTTCCTCTGACAAGGGCGTTCATTCTTGAATGCCTGCTTCCCAGTTTTAAGAGCCCAGATGACTTTTCCAGTTTAGCCCTGATTCCATTTCAAGATTATTTCACCTCTGGCAGTGGTGTAGATGAGTGAGTAAATAAGTGTCCGTTTTGAGCTGTCACATTGCAAAATGAGTTTCTTTTGGCTCCATGGGAAGCAAAGTCCCATCAGTTTTGGCTCTCTGCTTGCTCCCTCTTCCTTGAGGTACTTAAAATTTTTCTTGGCTATGCATCCCATCGTGACTTGAGCTTACCACTCTGCCAATGACAGAATTTTGAGGCTATATGCATACTCATCCTTGTTCTTGGTGTGGAAGCATACAGGCATCTCCTAGAAGAAGCTGGGGCTTCAATACTCACCTTTAATTTAACTCACTTGTAGTAATTACTGCATTCTCCTGGTCTTCTGATGTACAAAGGATGATTACAGGGACTGCACAATACATCTCCCAAGAGCATCTGCATGAGTTAAGAAATGTTTAGAGGATAAGAAATCAATATAGCTGAAGGAGAAGGAAAACTCTTCAGGCATCCAGCTTGTGCTGGCTCTTAGGGCATGGTAGGTGTTAACTTGAATTTTTTTCTGAACATTTTCCATACGAATAAATATAATTGAAAATGAAGAAAATTAAGCAAACCTTAAGTCAAAGAACAGCAAAGATAACTTGGAACAATTTTCAAAGTGTTTTAGCTATTTCAGGAAGCATTAATTTCTTACCTGGAAGGAATTCTGACCTAGTACTCGAATAAAACCAGAAATGTTTGCTCTAATTGCCACACTGTCTTTCAAATATGTGGGCCTGGGTGTCAGGGGAGTGTATATATGTGTAACAGAAGCCTTCCTGGCAATTGCCTTGCTGACATCTCTGCCAGTCAGCAGCTGTACATACCAGCCAGTCCTCTTTTGTGCCAATCTGGTGGTGAGTGGTGCAGAAACATTTTAATTAATGTTGAACTTCTTAAAGTTGAAGTGAAAACAATTACAGCTCAATTTTACTTTGCCTCCTCACTTTCATCACTTATATTCTCTCTTCCTCCTCCCTCTCCATTAAAGGGCTTCATTTCACAGACTGTGAATTATAATCTAATTATTATATTTTAAAGAGGCGGACAGGGCATTGTTTCTTCATCCTCCAGTTGAAAAGCCCTGAAATATCAAAGGAAAAGCTCTTTCCTTCTTGAGTACTGGGAGCATAGAGTCACTCCCACCTCAGACATCTCATTCTTCCCCATCTGTGACTTCTTTTTTTTTTTCTTTCTTTTAATACAGAAGGGATCACATCTTTCCCTTAACAACGATTTGCACACCAGACTCAGAGAAAGTTCACAGCACACATCACGTATACGTTAGATATGTAAGTGAAGTGATCTGTAGCACAGCTAATTAGACCTAAATTCTTGATTTACTATTTATAAAACAAAATTGATTATTACTACATCAACAACATTTAAAGCATCATTAAGAGAGGTCTGCTCCAGCAGCCTCAGGTTAAATTTTTTAACAAGCACTTTAGTTGCTAATCTGTGTTATTGCCAACATATGTAAACTTCCTAATGCTAATTGCATTCAGCTGTGAATCAAACAATGTCTAATTCTCTTCAGGATTAATTATGCACATGTGCTGCCTGCATTCCTAAACATGGTTCTCATAAATAATAAGAGATATATCTAGGCAGATGGGATTTTTCCAACTAAATGATCTGTTTATCATGAATAAAACAATTGACATATACTAGACTTCTTATGCAAAGTCACCACAACATTCACATGTTTTATAATTATAAATAATTGTTGTGACAGTTGTTTGTGTGAACAGTTTTTGTACAGCCAAGCACTAAGAAGCATGTCCCTCAGTAAGCACTGTTACCTTTGTGTACACCTTTTTTTTCTTCTTTTTTACCTTTTTTGATTTGAAGGTGCATAACAGATTGGTTTACATAATATGTTTGATGAATAAACTACCAGTTTCCACTAAATGCACAAGTTTTATGAGACCTGGGGAAATCTGGTTTAAGTACAGTGCAAGAAAAATTATTAACATGTTGTGTACTCTGCTTGTCTCAGAAGAAGCAATGACTTTCTGGCATCCAGAGCCAAACTGGGCAGTATCTTCCTTTAGAATTTCTCTTTTATTAGTCTGAAAGGGCTGATAATTAACTGAACTAGTGAAATTAACTTGAAAAAAGCCTTCCAATGCTGAGTACATAGCAGATAGAAATAACTATTTTAAAATTATGTTTAACAGCAACAGAAGAAATTTGCCCCTTAAAAAGGGGAGACCAAGGTTTTCTATCCTTTTCTATTCCTGTTAATGAAGCTATTTTTGTGAGACTTTAAACTCCAGCCTCAGCAAGCAGCTCCGTAGCCTTTCTCTTCTCATACAACACAGATGTCTTGGTTTCCACTGAAAAAGGCTTCCATGGAAAATGCATCAGAATAGCAAGAACTTGATGCTAGTAGAGATTTGTAAAATTATGCTCTTCAACCATATAGTATTGCACCTATTATTTTCAGTCTTACTGTGGAATATTTTACTTTGCCCTAACTGTCTGGGTCGATTTGAATTCTGGGTTTAGTCAGTTTTTGTGGTTGTTGTTGTTTGTTTGTTTGTTTGTTTGTTTTCCCCTCAGAAACAAAAAAAATGAAATAGCATGGTATTTAGGAAAGGCAATAGACTAATAGCTTAAGTGTCTGAAATCTTTTAACTTCAGAATAGGTAGAACACACTTAAACTCTGGCAATATACCCTTAAACTTATTTTCCAGGTGCCGGTTGTTGATGCAAGGAAGTGATTGATCACCTGTGTGTCATTTGTTTCCTCATTTGTCAGCAAAGTCGAGTAGGAGACGTTATCAGCTGGTATAATGGTTTTTATAATAAGAATATTTGTCCACTAGTTACTGTACCAAGATCATCAGCTAATTTCATAGGGCCATAAAAAACTCAGTTGGTTATCAATGGTGACCTTTGCTGAATTTCAGCTGGTGACATAGAGATGAAAAGCTATGCTTTCTATTATTTGTCAGTGAATCTGCCTGCCCTTGGCTCAGTTTTGACAAGATAAAACTTGATGAAGCTATGGCTTATCTGTGTTAAAGCAAAACTCTAACATGACAAAAAACTTGATAATCTGGAAAACACATTTTAAGTAGCTTGAACAGCTTTATTACAAAAGGGGACATTTTCTGGTCTTTGGAACCAGATAATTCATAATAACAGCATGTAGCTGAAAGAATAAAAACAATTGAAGAGCTGAGAGAACTGAAGCATCCAATTGGTTCTCAGCAGTAGAGATAGCAAAAAATATGTTCAGCAGTGTAATGTGCTGTTCTAGAGTGTGAGAGACAAGAGCATGTGGGTAGGGCTCTACCATAACTTTCCAGAGCATTTATTTCTTCTTTGTGTTTTTATACAAAGCCTAGGAGCTGTGCTCACTGACGTTGTTTGAAAACAACTCAAATGTTTATTTATGAAAGAAGAATGCCTCTCAGGAGTTGAAAGCTTGTGTTTAAATATAATTTGAACTTTCAAGTAAAGGTGGATTTAATTTTTATTTCTGAAATTAAAAATTAACTTAATCACTTTGCCATTAAAGGAATCAGATAGTGCATCTGAAAGGTCTTGGATACTTGAAGACACTTCAATTGTTGGAACTACTCACAACTGAGCTGCTTCACAGCCTAGAGTCCCAAGCAGACAGGCTAGTGTCTTATTTTGGGTAGGGAAATTTGGCCCTAGATAACATGAGTGATATCCTTTCACTTAGAAAAAGCGATACACAGAGAAGAGACAAAGTTCTGTGTAGGGGAGAGTACCACCTTTCCTTGTCAGTCAACAGTAGGACCTACCTACCTTTTCCTCTCAATTCCAGCATAAAGAGGTAAATTAAAAATAACTGTTACCACAAAAAATGGAGCTCCTGACAAGCAATTCTGCAACTACCTGAAAGAAGATTGTAGTCAGGTGTGGATCAGTCTCTTCTCCCAGGCAACCAGCAATAGGACAAGAGGACACAGTCATAATCTGTGCCAGAGGAGGTTTAGGTTAGATTTTAGAAAGAAGCTTTTACAGTAAGAGTGACGTGGTGTTGACTCCCTAGGAAGGTGGTGGAGTCACTGTCCCTGAAGGTGTTTAGGAAAAAGACTGGATGTGACACTCAGTGCCATGGTCTAATTGACAAGGTGATGTTGCGTCATAGGTTGTACTCGATGATCTCACAGGTCTTTTCCAACCTAGTTGATTCTATGACTCTGTAAAATAAAAACATCAAGAAAACAGACCACTGCTAGCTTTACTTGCCCAGAAAATTAAATAATTTGGTTGAGACTGTTCATCTGTAACTTGGAGTACAATTGCTTACAGATTTTAAAAAAAGGATTGTTGACATCATGTAGTCATCTTAGAATGCAGTTTCATCATTTAGGATGAAACTAAACTGCAGTATATTCTCCAAAAGTGGACTAGAAATGCAGGTGCCTAACTCATGGGCTATACCAGGACATCTAAATTAATGTCCCACTGGAATATTTATAATGGGGATGCTAGATCCTCTGCATCAGCTGTTTTTCAAAGGCTGAACTTCTCTGACAATCTATGTACAGAAGTGAGAAAAATAGTTCACAGACTGTAATTCTTCCATGTGCAGGTAAATGTAGGTGTCTTATCAAGAAGTCCTTTTGGAAATAGGTGGCATCATAGGCAAAATAGACCTTGGCACATTCTTATTTGTCTAAAAGAAGCTGTAGAAGATGATTTCATTGTTAATTTAGCACGTAAGCATAAAATTGCCCCATGAGCACAAATGAGGGAGAAAGGTACTTCATAAAAACTAAACTCAAGAAGTCATACTCTTAGACCACATCCGTGCAGCTAAACAAAATAGGACAAGGGAGACAGTGCAGGCTCTGGACGGCTGGGCTTGGACCCTGTTTGACTCCCAGGGGTTATGAGGTCATCCTCACTGTGACTGACTGGATCAGGTTTGGCCACCCCCTGGGCAGTGTTGGTGAAGAGGCACCAAGATGGGCTCTCTCCATCTTCCATAGTCCTCCACTTCTGCTGCAGCTGACTTTTAGGTCCTCCAAACACTCCTACATGCCTTCGTTGCTGCCCTCCAAGGCACGGAGGTGTATGGGCTGCAACACATTGCACAACAGGTTTAAGATCACGCAAGCTTAAAAACACACAAAATATATCAATCATATTTTAGGACCATAAAGCAGTACATCATCTTGTCATGGCTAGACTTCGCGAACAAAGATTTGGGAGGGGTTTTACCCATGCAAAGTGGGTGAATCCCTCAAGCCTGTGCAGTGGATTTTTTTAGGTGAGGCACAGCGTGCGCAGAACTGGCCCCACCCTTTACTCCTGAGGTTCATCTGCCAGGGCCTAGCAAGCTTGGACGGTGACAGCGAGGTCCTCAGGATGTAGGTTTGGTTAGAGTATCTTTCTCTTAGATGGATGGCCTGACAGGGCTAAGCGAGCTCCATCTGCCCGGGTTTGGAGTCAGAGTTGTCCTTCTCCTAGGATGGCTGCCAAGCGGCTGCCGAGCCCATCCTGCCTGAGGCGAGTGTTGCATTGGCTGGGAATCGAACCTGGGCCTCCCGCGTGGCAGGCAAGAGTTCTACCACTGAACTACCAATGCCAAAAGCGGTATGTGAAACCCAGTGGAAACAGTCTGTTTTCACCCTCACTGTGATCCACTTATTATTTCACCCATGGCTTCCTTCAATCCAAATGTCCTCTGCCTTAAAGAGTGCAGACCTGTGTATAAACCCAGTATAAGAGAGAGAATTTCATCTTGTGTACTTTCCATAATAGGTCTCCTGGAAAGGCATTTTCACATTCTAGTGTCCCCATTTCATCGGTATTGTTGGCAGTTATGAATATATTATTGTCAGATGTGGTTTTTCTCTCCTCACCAATGATTAAAAGATATGATGTTTAAAGAGAAATCTCTATACTGAGTGGGAGGGACTTAAATTAAAAGTGATTGTTTTCTGATCAAATGAGGAAGGAAGAACATCTGTTTCTGCACCTCATCCTCACAATACAAAACACATTTTGAAGTGCTTAGTAGAGTGCTGAAAGCTGGAGAATTTTTACCAAGATGCAGTGCTGGTGTTTCTTTACTATGTGCATAAGATAAAACATCATAATCTGCCTCCTAGTTAAAACTTTGACTTTAGTAATTTTGTCAGTGACAAAAATATTTTAGTTTTCTTGCTGGTAAAGCAATTGAAAGTGCTTTGCACATGGGTTTACTCCTCACTTTAAAATAAATACCTGATTCTTCAGCTTTTTTGGCATAAAATCAGTGTGTCATTGTAGACCATTTCCATAGATTCTTCTTGAGTTACTATAAATTATTTTCAAACAGATAAAAGAAATAATGGAAAAGTGTTATAAGCTGATTTTCTATGTTCTATTCATTAATAATTCACTATTTTCTGTTCGGAGGAATTTTCTAATGCTCCCACATGCAAGGCATTTACTGTCAAGGCAAGAGCTCAAGCACTTTTTTTTTCTTTTTTTCTTCACAGCTTTGCTTTGCCAGCAGGCTGTATTATGTTATATTTTGTAGGTATAGCTTCTGAACCCAAGCTCATAATTTGGGATTTTTAGGTGAAGAATATCTCACAGCTCCTAACAGAACTTGAATCTAACAGTGCTTCCATGCTTTATTAACTTAAATATGAAATTAAACCCTGTTTTAGAATGCAAGAAATCAGTAGCTTTCAAGAAGTATAACATTGCTGCCACCCTCACATCCTGGCCTGCCCTGAAGACAAGCTGAAGCACACTATGTCTGCAAGTCCTCAATGACATTCTCTGATTGCTTCTGAGAAACAGTTTGGATGACACACCTAGATTGATTAGGTCATCACTAAGGACATTAACATACTTGAATGTTTGAAAAGGGCTATAGCGTGGCCCCTTTGGTTGCTAGCGACAAAAAGCATGTTAGAAAGGATTGTTTGTTTGTTTGTTTGGGGTTTGGGTGTTTTTGGTGCAGCTGAGCTGTTTCCAACAGTTAATTTTCCATTTACTACAACTTAAGGTTTTGGTGGTGTGGTTTTTGGTTTTGTTTGTTTGTTTAGGGGTTTTTGTTTGTTTGGGTTTGGGGTTTTTGTTGTTGTTTTTGTTTGGGTTTCATAGTTTAGTATCATCTCTGTTTACTGTAAGAGTTAACAAATAATAAGATTTTTCTGTTGGGTACTATAGCAAAGCAGGTTTTTTGAGGATTGTAGTAAATGTCCGCTGTTTTGAGATAATGGAGCATTTCAGTCAACTGTTTACTGCCTGTAAGGAGATGTCACCAGCAGCAGCAAAACTAAAGTCCATTTGGAACTATCGGTATTGTGTTTGCTCCTCATCAGAAGCTGGTTGTCAGTGGAAAAGTTGATGCTCTGGCTGGAAGTTTGAATTGATAGAATAACATGTGAACTTCCCAGAGAGGACTTTGTCTGGGGTTAAGAGTTTGCTAAGCTCAGGGAACATAGTTGGCTCAAACAGCTTCTGTTACTGCTACTAAGTGATAGAGAAATACTAGGTAGAAAAAAGACTAAAGATAGATTTGTGTGGTTAAAGACAGAACAGCCATGGAGGACACAGGAAGAAAGTCATGAGACTATTTTAAAAAGAATTACTAAAGGGTTTCAGGAGAAGGTCAATTGCTGAATGGCAGTAGCTACATATTGTTTGCAGACAGATATCCAAACACTGAGGTTTGTCCCTACACTCATTGTCCATTAAGTGCATTAGTCCATTCATTAATCTCTATTATTTTTATATTTCTACTATATCAACATTTAATAGTCATATTCACTAAATCATATCACAATTTACAGCACAGATAAAGTTACGTGGCAAATTCTACCCTTACTTCAGTGGTTGACAGCTTAATTACTATAAATAGAACATGGGTGGACAGGGCTGCTAAACAGGACTGGAAAGGAAATGGAAGTGCAAGCTGGAACCTGTCATTAAGAAAGATTAATGTCAGGATTGTGAAGGAGTCTTAATTCAAAGGTCTAGAGAGAAAATACCTTACACAGAAGTCAGGAGAGAAGCCCAGAAGACAAAGCATCTGTATATTCCAAGCCTAAAAAGCAAGGCAGAAACCTAACACAGATTCAGACAAAGGCTAAGGTGCCAGGGATTTTAAGTCTGAGGGAGGGGACAGGAAGAGGAACAGGAAGTGCAGGCTAGGTGAGGATAGATACTTGGGCAAGTAAAATGGAAAATGTACCAAGAACTACAGACCAGAGTGCAGCTGGCAGAACTGAAAGTTAGGAATCATGGATCAGAACAAGACTCAGGGGCTCACAACAAGCTGCTTGGGAGTGTTTCTTATAGCCCTCTGAGTCCATTCAGAAGCATTATTTTGGTCAGGATTCAAATACAGATGTTGCCTCTGAGGTAGCCATCTTGATCCCCTTTATAACCAGCAGGGAAAAATATGTGCCTGAAGGGTGAAATTCATCTCTTCCTAAAGCAGATGTTTAAAGTAAGACTGATGAATTGCGCCCTAGAAGTGTCTTTTTCTCTCCATTAATTATGAAGGGGGGCTATAGTAACAAGCTGAGATATATGCTTTTGTTATAAATGTTGGATGCCTAATGTTGGATGAGAGGACTCCTACAGCCTCAGGTGTCCTAGTCATTCCACTGCACTGCAGCTCTGCCCTATTCAGTTAAGGCCCTGATCCATCAAGCAATTAAATATGTACGTAGGTTTTTGAGAATGAATGTGATTAAATGTTTTAGGGGGTTGCAGGCAGATGAGTAAATGCTTCAATGTAGAAAATGTGGATCTTGAATTAACTACTTAGTTTGTCTTCCAGGAGTCTGACTCTCGGTTTGTAAAAATCTCTTGTCTCCTCTGTACTTTAAGCTGCATCCTGTCCCTACCAAAACATACCAACTCTGCTATAAATACACTGGTGTGCAAGCACACACTTGGTTTTCTGATAGCAGTTTAGCAAAATCCAATCACCCACATGTTTGGAAGAGCAGTCACCAGAGGGCTGGAAGCATATCCAAATGTAATTAGTCCCTGAATATTCAGGTGAATATTCAGGCTTACTTTATGATTTCTCTCTAGTTATATCACAAACCAGTAGGTGAAGTAGTTTAATCAAAGTTTTAGACTGTAGACTGCATAAGGTCTACAATTGATGGGATGTAGCTCATAAGGGGAGCTCCTTATCAGGTAGAGCAGCTGTCAACTGGGAGGAAGAAATACACAAATGAGACTGAAAACATGATATTAAAATATCTTTACACCATTTCTGGATTACTAAATCTAGTCGTGGGCCCCTCAGTACAGGAAAGAGATGTTGGCCAACTGGAGGGAATTCAGCAAAGAGCCACCAAGGCAGTGAGGGCCTGGAGCACTTGTTCTTTGAGGAGAGGCTAAGGGAGCTGAGCTTGATCAGCTTGTTCAAGACAGGTAGGTGAGGGGGACTTTGAGGACTACTGAGAGTACAGAGCCAGGCTCTTTATTGAAGTGAATTTAGAGGAGGCTTGTCTCCTTCTTTAGTTTCTAGTCCAAAAAATTTCTTGATTTCCTCTAAACTTAGACACTTGTGTAAAGGGCCTAGTGTTGAAGGCTGTCTTTAACTTGGTTTGTCTGACTATATGTCTCTGTGAAAATGATACTGGAAAATGTAAAAGCATAATTAAACTAATGCTGTAAGTAAAGAAAACAATAATTAATAATTTAACATGTTGCAAATATGGGGGGTTTGGCCATAACAATTATACACACCTCTGCAATGTAGTGTGTTTATGATAACATAATAAACATATTTATTACTTTGAAGTTTTATTATTCTTTTTGAGATATAGAGCACCTTTTTAAATTTTATTTATAATTGAAATATAGCATGCAAACAATGCAATACTCACAAAGCTGAATTCATTGTAAATCTGTGAAATACAGGTTCCCGCACTTATATGTGCAGCAGAATTGAACATCACCATCTCAGTTTCTGTTTACAATGGCTAAAATAACTAGGAGAATGAAGTAAGCAGGATTATGGAAATGGAAACAGTACAATGAAAATTTGGAAATTCTTCTGTAGTAAACTGATTTTAATGACTTTCTGATGCTACCCAGATCTTTTTTAATAAAAAATTCTTGTTTTGAGAAAGTGAAAAATATGGAATGAAACCTTGAAGTATTTGGTTCTTAGGGCAGACAACTTTTTTTATTCTTTATAAAGTATGCCTAGAAGAGTGGCTCCTGGAATGTGCCAAAGTAAAAGAACCAATCATCATCACCACCACAAATAATAACAACAATAACTTTGCTTTCATATAATTTAGCAATTATCATCTGATTTCACAAGAGCTTTTTGGTCTGTGCTTATAATTATATACACATCAGTACATGATTATGGTGATTTCTTGTAGACAAGATTTTCCTCTACCCTCTAACAACTAAAACCTTTCTCAAACTCAGCATTTTATAAAAAGTTACTGTGATATGGTGATTTTCTAAAAATAAAATAAAAGAAATAAAAAAAAAAATAAAAAAAAGAAAAAATTAGCAAGCTCTAAGCAAAATTTCAGCTTCCTCCATAATTGCATGCCCTCTTATCTTCTCTCCCTGTGGACATCTGGAACATCAAATTTCAGTTCTTGCTGACTATGTCTTCAAGGTCTCACAACCAGTTATAAAGAGAAATTGGCTATTTTTCTACCACTGCTTCCTGGCTTCTTCACCACCTCTACTGGGAAAAGGCTTGGAAATTGATTATATGCCCATAGTTTCTGACTGTTCACCATTTCGTGGAAGTCATGAACAAAAAGGTGGCCATAAAGAAATAGGAAAGGAGGTGCTTTGGTCAACGTTGTTATTTTAGAGTTGTAGATTTAAGGTATATATTTCTCAGGGTAAACTGTAGAATAGGCCATGGAGAAGCAACTTGCCCCTCCATCTCCAAAACTTCATTGTCTGTTCCCTGCTTCCTCTGTCAATAAAATCTTCCTTGGAAGAGGACTGAGGCAAAGGCAGCTGAAAGGAAAAGCAGTTTTCACAGTAGCAAAGTATCTTTCTTTTCTTTTGAAAAGACTGTGTATAATTTTTGTCCCTTTCATACTGGCATCTTTCCTGCATATTCATTGCTTTTTTTGGCAAATGAATGATGATGCAGCATCAAAAAGAATTGCTCAGTATTTGTTAAGTGCCTTAAGATGCATTGGTTAGTGTTGCCTTGTCTTTATAAATGCAATTCTATGAAAATAAATAATAAAACAGGACTTGACACTGATTCTGTTTGACTAGTCCATATATCTGAATATTGAAATAGTTAAAACAGTTAAAAAAATCTCTAGAATCTAATCATTTTTTTTTTCTTGAAGTTTGAGGAATCCCCGCAATCTTGCCTCTCCTTTAGGGTTTTTCTTGCAGGGTTTTTTATAGCTTTTGATTTAAAATTATTTATTCCCCCTCCAGCACAATATCAATTACATTTTCTATGTTGTCATAAATATGAGCTTCCTTATTTCTCTTTTTATAAGGTAACTTTTTAGATTAGATTTCTATTTTATTTTGTTTTCCAATTGTCTTCTGTTACAAACAGGTTATTTCAGTAGAGATTCAAGTAGTTCTCTTCTCTGTTATGTGTCTGGTATGCCTGAATTGTTATTTCAAAGATGACTTCAAAAAGGGCATCATACAGTGTAGATTACTCTCTCTTTACTTTGTATGCAATTCTCATCCAGAAAGATAAAATTGACCAAAAGCAGAAGAAAACAGGGATTTCACTGGCAAGATTCCTTTTTTCATTGCAGCTCCAGTATCACTGACCTCCACTTCGTTCCCTATCTACATGTGTTCTTTCTAATTATTTTAAACAAATGGGAATTCCAAACAGAAACAAATAATTTCCATATTGTCAGCAGATAAAAGGAATATATCCATTACTCTGTGTGTTTATTTTGGAGTTTGAATGGGCTTTTATTGCAGGTTTTGTTGTTCGTTTTAATCTACTAGAAGAATTTACTTTAGAACTGTTACATTAATACAAGTACTGAACCCCTTAACTCATATTTAATTTGAAAATATCGTATGCAGTTAATTAAATTTTGGTTTTAGTTCTTTGGAAATAAACTTCTTGTTATTGATGATGTCATTAGTGCCAGGAGATGTTCGTTTCCTGTGAAGGACTGTAATAACCCCCTGGGATTTTTTTCCCTTTTTCAGTCCCTGCATGATAAATTAATAATTCAGATAATTTGTTTATAAACTAGGCTGTAGGGGGACATTGCTGAACACTACAAATAAGTTTTTGATGTAGTTATGAAATTATTTCCTATGCTATTTATCATCTCTTAAACCAGACAGTGTAGATGAATATTCAACATCTGCATAAAGCACAAGGAAACCTTTTTAATCAGCACTAATACTGAAGCGTGAATTTTCTAATCAGCATAACTGGTGTGTGGTGTGGGAACCTATAGGACTGGTGAATTTTTCAGATTAGGGAGTGTTAATGGATGGAAGAAGGACAGGTGCTGACAGCCAGGAAAAGCTCTTGCTCATTTTTAGCACATGTCTGGCTTTCAGGAATGAAATCAAGCCATAGGGAAAGGAACTGGCTTCAAAGGCATGGGCTACCATTCTCAATGGATCCCAAGCTCCCTTCGGGTAGCAGGCTGTTTCAATGGGCTTTGACCCAAACAAAACTGCTTCCTTATAATTTGTGGATTTGCAGTTTAGCAAAATGGTGTGTTAGTGTGGGGCAGCTCTCTGGATTTAAATGTATGACCCAACAATGAAATCCAAGTTTTTAATGGTTCTCTTGAACTATACCTCATCCTCTCATGCATTTGTTTTCATGGACCATAAATATGCAATTAGATCTGATGTAATTTCACACCGCATTTTCTCTGTCAGAAATAAGTGCTGATTTTGTCAGACTACAAGGTGGTTGGTGCTCCCAGAGAACTAGGAGACAGTTTGAGGAACCTATTTTTTTCTCACCTGAGTTAACTAGATGATATTAAAGGCTGGTCTTTCATTCTGTCCGGTATTTTTTTTTATTTTTTTTATTTTTTTTCTTACAAACAGAACTGTTGTCACTACAGCTTTTCTTTCTGAAAGCAGCTTCTCACTCTAGCAAAGATAAAGCTTTAGGATGCAGCAGTTTTGCTGTGTCTGTTCCCATATAGCCCAGGGTCCTCGTTGTCTAAACAATGCAGTCCTGCATAGTGCTGTCTAAACAATTATAGTGCTGCAGATCACACTAACTGCCCTTTGCTGGGGACTCCCTCTTCCATGTTGGGAGTGTGGAATGGAAAACATGTCCATGCTCCAAGAGCTATTTTCACAATCTTTCAAATTTAAGATGCTCCTGTGTGCTGGCATTGGACTACAAGCTGCAGCATTGGTATGCTACTTATGCAGCCCCTTCTGGTCACTGCCAGCAGCGAGGAAACTGTCTGCAAGAGAGGACTAGGAAGAAGTGGAAAATTCCTTTATCAGAGCTGGTCTATGGGAACCCTTAGAAAAACACTTTACAAAGAAATGTTGCAGACTAACTGTATGACTAACTGTATATTGTGGTTGCCCTAACGCAGTCCATCTTTGTATTTACTTTTATGTGATGGCAAGAGATATATCATCTGGAGCACCATAAACTGCACCTGCTGTTAGTCTGAGTTTAGGCTAATTCTAATACAAGCATGTACAACTCAATTGAAGTCATGCTTGCTTACACCTGTAGTGAATTTGATACTGGGTGTATGTATTGAATTGTACTAAATAGTTTGCCTGAAATGATTCAGCACTAAACCAGTGTATGGCAAACCTCTAAAGCCTATTCAAGTTACATGATTTAGATAATTTGTGTTACAATTGCCCTACTCTGTGCTTGTCTGTAGTATCTTCAATACACTCTCAGACACTCTATCTCTGCTTGTGTGACTGCAGCTCACTTAGAATAAGCTGCAGAAGCTTTGCACTAGATAACAAAAGTACCAGTGGCAGGACATTTGCAGCAGCAAGGAGATGAGTGAGTGTTGGCTGCAGAAGTTGCTGGAGAAGTAAATTAATTAGTCAGGTGGTTAAACCAAGATTCATGTGACCATGGCTGCCTGTTGATACTTCCATTTGAAGAAATTCCAGTTTAACCCCGGTGTGTTCTCAAGAGAAACAGACATCCCAGGAAAGAAGCAAATAACTTCACAGCTGATGAGGCTAACTTTTAGCAAATCCATTGTTCATTTTATCAACTTGATATATATGATTCTAGAATTTCATGTTGTTTTATGTGTGCTTACTTTGCTATTTTGTAAAAAGAAATATAAGAAATACCTAATCCTGTTAAGTTGTTATGCAGCTCTTTCATAATCATATTAACTGCTTATGAAATTATAATATTGCAATATTTTTTAAAAGGCAAGGTAGTTTAAGAATAGTTCATGGATTGTACACACTGTTGACAGCATTAATGGCAGTTCAGATTTAACTGCATGTAATTTCAGCTGGAAACACACTTTGTAATAAGGTCAGAAACGTCATAAGAAATTTTTAAAATATCTCTTCATCATTTGTTTAGTAATACCAGTTTTGTTAATAAGTAGGAAAAAATAACAGCAACAAAATTAGTACTGCTAGTCTGTTTAATTCTACTAGGAGACAACTTCCAGACTTTGTCAAAGTATTGGCAGAAATACAAGGCTAGTCAATCTTCGGCACTGCTTATCCTGCCTGTAGACACAGAGATAAGATACGGGTATTAGCATGAAACAAATTATTTACAATAAAATTATTTGGTATTGGAAGAGCTTGGTTTTCTTTCATATATTTTTTGGTGAAGTGCTTTGCCTACACTGAATGGGAAGCCCAGGGAGATAAAATCAGCACTAGATATAACATTTCTGTTTTGATTCCCTGACTGCTGGTGCAAACTTAAGTATGAAATCTGGACATTTCAATGGCAGAATAGCCATGTATTTGCACCATACATCTTGTAGTTGTAGGATGTAATCCTTCACCACATTTTTTTGGGTCTGATGGTTTGTATGTTTTCTTTTTTTGGGAGGGGGTTTGTTGGTTGAGGTTTTTTTTATTTTTGTTTGGTTGTTTTTTGTTGTTTTGTTTGTTTGTTTCCATTTTATTAACAGTCATGCTTGAAAAATAATGAAAGAATTGTTTAGCTGAGTAAATATCATAGCATACCAAGTTTGAATGGACCTCAAGGATCCTCTGGTCCAACCTTTTTTGACAAAAAGCACAGTCTAGATAAGATCATCCGGTGCATTGTCCATCTAAATCTTAAAAGTTTTCTGTTTTGGAGAATCCACCATCTTCCCTGGGGAGATTACTCTTAGGGCTGATTGTTGTTATTGTGAAAATTTTTTTTCTGTGTCCAGTTGGAGCCTTCCCAGGAATAACTTGTCCCCATTGTGCCTTGTCCTATTCTTGTGACTCCCTGTAATAACAGAATCTCCATCTTCTTTGTTACCACCCTTTACATACCAGAACATGGTGCTAAGGTTTCCCCTAAGCATTCTTTTTTCAAAGTTGAACAAACCCAGCTCTCTCAGCCCTTCCTCATCTGTCAGGCTTCCCAGCCCTTTGTTTATCTTTGTGGCCTTTCTCTGGGCCCTCTCCAGCCTGTCCACATATTTATTTTTTTTTTTTAGTGAGGAGCAAAACTAAACACAGTATTCCAGATGTGTCCTGACCACACTGAGTAGAGTGGTTCTTCATCTTTGCTGGTGATGCCCTTGCTGATGCAGTCTAGCATTCTCTTGACTTTGCCAAAGCAGCATCACACTGCTCACTCACAGTGACCTAGTTGTCCACCTGCATCCCCAGGTCCCTTTCCACAGAGCTGATCTCCAGCCAGGTAGATCCTAGCCAGTGCTGCACTCCTGGATTATGTTTTCTCACCTACAAGTCCTTACATTTGTCTTCGTTGAACTTCATGAGATTTTCAACGACTTGAGAACTAAAATATAATCAAATTGTAGAAACCACACCAAATATTTATGACCATTTGTGTTAATGTAAAGTTGCTTTAAGCAGCTGTTAAGGCTTTCACAATTTATTTTTTTTTAATCCTGTGTAAGAAGTAAAAGCAGAGGACCTGACTTGTTTTATACTCTGACAAACGTCTCTTGTCTTACAGACATCTGCAAGAACAGATTCATAAGTGATAATAGTCCATCCAATATACTGAAAATACTATGATCAAGTCTATTCTTTTGTTAACTATTTCGCAGAATTTTATTTTTCCAATGCTCAGACATTATATTCTGAATTCCCAAGAAATATCATATAAACTATCAAGCCTTTCCAGAACAATAAAATTCTTGTAATGATCTCATATTTTCTAAGAGGTATTTGTCTAAGTAATAAATCCCCACATAACAACAACAATTGTCAGCTTCTGTCCAGGGGAAGCAGATTAGAAAGGAAGGTCAAGGTTTACACATACTAGCAGAGCATTGTGGGGAGATTTGCAATTCTTGTGACTTTCCATTTCCAAAAATTCACTTAACCTTATTATTTCAGGATTCACAGTTTCTGCTTGCAAGTTACACAATAAGCTAGATAAAAGCTATGTCTGTCATGGTAACATTGTAATAAAATGTAATCACTCCATAAGTTGTATGGAAATAGTATGTATATAATAGTATATATACCATAGTATAGCAAAACAGTCTATACTCCCTTCTCATAGCTGTTGTAGGTAGTTCCTGTGAATGTTCTTTGAGCGGGTATCTTCACAGTATTTCCTCCCTATGTCCACTTTAAGCAAATTATAATAGCTCTGGCCTCTCTGAGTCTTTTTAGTCCTGTGCTTCTCAAATATTCTTTAAACATCACTAATTCATCAGTGCAATATTTTTTTCCTTTCTTTTTCATTTATGAATTATCTTTAATAGCTTCAGAGTCAGATTAAGCTCAGGATTTGCTTTGCAATCAATGAGAAATAACAGACTGAGTATTGAGTAACAATTGTTACTCAATAACCATGACAAGAATAATCCATTTTACAAGTCCCAGCATTTGGTTTGTCTATGTTCTCAAAATTGCTGATAGATAAGGGCACCAGCCAGTTAACAGAGGTGTGAATAATGACTACAGCTAATGAGACATACCACAAAACCTGGACTTTTTCAAGTAGTTGGCTGTTATTATCCAATCAGAATATAGAGGACTTTTTGATATGGAAATGTTTCATAAGCTATCAATTAGTGAGGGCACATTTTTCGTCCTTTCTGACTGCCTGACACAACCCTTTCAAGGACATTCCATATGCGGCTTTTCTCACTCTACAGGCAGTATACAGTGGATCTATTTTTTTCCCTTAGAAATTAGCTGTGTTCACAATTTTGAAATATTTCTAGAAAATTATTACTTCAACACTGATCTGTATTGCATTTTGAATGGGGATTGATTTTTTGAGTTAGCATTGTTGCAGTTTTTTTATCATATAGTTGTTCTGCACTTCTATCACAGCAAGAATCTAATAATATAATGTGTGTTCTGAAGAACACATTAGAATGGCATTATGTGATCAGGATGCCAATTATAGTATGACTAAAGACTAGCTATCAAGCTTCAGAAGGTCAGTAATTGTGCTGATATAAACATAATGTTTATATGTTCTGAGTAGAAAAAATTAATTCCATTTTATTACTTACATACGATTATTGACAAAACACTTAGGCATACATTTTCAAAGTGTTGTATGCATTTTTAGCTGCATGACTCCCATTTAAGTCAATAGGAGTCCCATAGTTAAAACCACATGCAATGTTTTGAAAAATTACCACAGAGAAGCCTCTCTTTTATTGCTTAGCTGCACAAACCATTTTTTTCTCCAATAGCTCTTCCACATGGCATGTTAGTAGTGTTGGCTGCCAATAGTCTCATTAAAAAACCCCACATCTACAGGCCTTCAAAGATGGTGATCTATTTTTATGCAGATTTCAAAAAATAGTAGCATGATTTGTTCTTCTATTGTTTCTTTCATTGGTAAAGGCTGATACTTTAAAGCTATTATTTAATTATGTCTCACATCACTCCTCCAGGTAGGTGCGCTAGTAGCTGCCACCTTAGGCAGCTCATACAAGGGGATGAGGTGAGACACTGGAAGAACAAAGAATTGAACCAGCCCAGCACCAGGTCCTTGGTCCCTTGTTCTAGCTATGAAATGCTCCCAACTCACAAAGATTCATCATTCAATAGTATGTAATGCATATGAAATGCTAACATTAATTGGAAATGGCACCAGAGTGAACTCACTTCAGTCTACTGAGGTCTGATATTCCTTCTTTTCACTCATTAATTCATTAATTAGTTTAAAAGGGCTAATGGAAAACAAAAATATTCCATTTGCCAGGGTAGATTGCTGCTGAATATTTATATAAATTTTTATTATTCATACGGGATCATAAGTGCTTAACAGACAAGTCATTGTGGTTTTTCCTTGTTTTTGAGATAAACACAATCCAGAATCTTTAAAGCACATCAATTTAAAGGACTTCTGGGATATTTTCCATAATTTGTCTTTGTGAGGCTAAAGAAACTCTAGTAAAATAATTTTATGAACACCTTAGTAGATTGACAGACATATAACTCAAATACTTCCATTATGCGTTGAAGGCCTCGGCAACTTGCAGCAAGAGCAGAATGGTATCGTACGAAATCTTTATGTTTAATATGGTTACCTCATAGGCAAAAGAAAAGATTTGAACATGTTCTTTGTTCAAAATAAGAAGCAAATGAGTAAATTACTGATCATTATTAGTAACTATGCATAGAAATAGCAATTAATGTTTTATGTACATGCTTGAGAAATTGAAAAATTTTTGAAAAAATTGAAAAATTGAAAAAATGAACCATTTGCTAGGGTATTAAATTCATTAATCTGGAGTTTTGGGTTTAGAGCTCTTTGTTGAGACATATATTACATTATGTGCTCAAGAAGTATTTTTTAGATTCATTTCAGTTCTTCAGAAACATAGACTTCCCTGAACAAAAGAGGGCAGATACCAGGTTATTCTTCTGATTTGTGATGCATCCAGGTTATATATATATATAATATATTATATTATCAAAGTATGACTAGTCTACTTACAAATAGAAATATTAGCTACACCCAGGTTTTCTTAGAATAGAAAGTATAAATTAGTGCAAAATAAAGGTTGTAATTATTAAGAATGTTCACAAAATAAAAACTAAAATTCAAAAAGATTCCCCTTACCATCTTGAGATATTTAGCAGCAACACATTTTTCTTATTTCATGACAATAGTATTGCCATGTTCTTAGACAAGAATTGTTTTTCCTAGTCGATTGCACCCTTGTGCCTTTGTTGCTTGTATTTCTATCGACATTGAGTGCATTATCCATTGTTAAATGATTGATAAAAATTGTTAAATAGGGCAAACACTAGATTCAGTGTAGTGTAATGAGGCCTATCAAGCAGGAGAAATACTTCTCATCATGATATTAAAATTAAATGTAGCATTTTAAAAATTCTTGACATAAATAAAGAGGTTATTTATCTGGACCAATGCTTTTTCTGTAAGCCCAGTGTACTGTATAAGTCATCAGCAAAGCACACATTTTATTATGTAGAATACCTTAATTTTCTTCTTCTCAAATGCATTTTGAACTTGCAGTCATTAAACCTAGCATAGTCCACAGCTGTATGGTTTTCCTATGTAGGGCTGTAGCAGCTATTGCAGTCTTATTTTGCCTGTGGTTTTGGCTATCCATAAGAATTTTTTTTTTCACATGAAATGTGATACACTCACTCATATTTAGTTGCCTATAGTAAACAGAGTTTTATTTCTGACTACATTAAAGTACTAAATTTAGCATCTGTCTCTGTGTGCAGTTACCCACCTACCCTTCCTTTCCCCTCCAATCCCAATCAAGAATATTCCCAAGCTAAAGGAAACTAACAAGCTAACAGGCAGAAGGCATGCAGTACCTGTAACCATCAGAGTGTACAAAGTGATGATGGAATGAAGCCAGTATTATATTCAGTTGTCTTTGGTTCCTTTTCCTCAGGGGAAGATAGCCATGGAGAGCTGAATTCCTTGAAATGAGTTTCCATTAGGACTCAAAAGCAGACTTTCGGGCCCATATCTATATACTTGCCTGCTGTAATTGCATAGCAAATATAAGATCTGCCTCTGAATACCACCAAATCTTTTTTTTTTTTTTTTTAAATTATTTTAAATCCATGGGTTTGATCTTTTTCATGATGTTGCCCTACACTTTTGAAACTGCCCTTAAATATAAAATTATCTGTCATGCCTTATTTAGAATGTGACAGAGACTTACCTGCCATGCTTTTTGCAGAAACTTTCATCTTAATGTAATTGGTAATGTTTCCTGTTTTGTTAAATGATTCTCTCTGTTTTCAATACATTATATTTATCAAAAATATTCCTCCAAATGTTGACATAAGAGCACGGATCAACACTTACTTACTCACCTTAGCTGCTAGATTATGGAATATAATTAATCTGTAAAAGTAAAGACCATGTATTGTTAGCAATGTCTTTGAAAATCTGAAATAGTCTTCTACCTTACCTTATATACCTGTTCTTCTTGCTATTTGTTCACCTCCTCAAGGATGCCCCTTAATTATTGGGTGGGTTTGTTTGTTTGTTTGTTTCCTTGTTGTTGTGGTCGTGGGTTTTTAGGTGGGTTTTTTTGTTTTTTTTGGTTGGTTGGTTGGTTTTTGTAGTTCCTTAGCTTGTGGTAAATAAGACTTCAAAATTTGGCTCTTGATAAATTGTCATTTCTCTCTTATCTCCTTCTCTCATTTATCTGTGATCTTATTTTCTGAGAGAATTTCAGCTCCATAGAAGGGCAGATGGTTCACAAACTCCTTTTCTTATGGTATATTTTCATTCAGTCCTACAAAGGAGCCTATTTATTTTACATGTCCTCTTTGTTCCTGTTCATATGAAAGCACAATACAGTGAAATTGAGATGGTTAACTGGAAGAATGACAACCAACTAAAATCAAAACCATATCACAACTTTTGTTGTGAAAGACCAATCTATATTCTTAATTTCAAACTACCCAGGGACTTCTAAGCAACATAGCAGCAAGTAGGTATCATAACATGTCCCAACAGGAGCGCATCATATCAAAAGTGAGCATTCTTTCCTTTTTATTTTTTTTATTTTTTTTTTTAGTGTAAATTACTTGCTTAATCTTATCTAACAACCTCCAAATCTGTAATGTATTTAACTTCACTAAAACTTTGTGAAACGTGCATCCTATAATTTAAATAAGTTTCAGTGAGATTAATTGGTTTAGGAAAGGCCACATAGGAAGATGATGGTAGAGAGAGTAACCGATCATAAATCCCTTAATTAACAACGTATAATAACATGTATATTCTCTGTTCATAATTGCATATACACAGCAGGCCTGCAATCTAATTTTCTTTTTTGGTTCTGAAGAGGGGTTTTTTTAGACAGTAACAATAGTCATTTAATACAAGAAACCTTAAGACAGCATCGATATTTAGTTTCTTTGAGGGTTATGCAGTGGAAGATTCATATTTTTTTCAGAACTGAAGATCTAGAGCTTAAATTTCTAGTGCTTCTTATGAATGTGTACCTCAATTATTAAAAAAAATTAACTTTTGGTGTAGGGAAAAAAAAAAAAGCCCAACAAAAACCAGAACCTAAGTCCTTTTGGCTTTCAAAAAGAAAATTTTAATGCAGCATTCATAAACAGCATCATAGTTTTTGATGGCATGCTATTATCTTTAGGTAGTCAACAGTTTTTGAGGAGCAGACATTCCAACTCCAGATAGTAAGGAAATGCTTATCTTCACTTGAAACCCAGGACTCATAGCCCTCAATCCTCTCCATGTTCTTAAGAAATAAAATCTCCAGAACCTCACAACCCAAGGATGGTTAGTTCTATATTCAATAATAGAGGTTGTCTGGTGGTTTATTTAAATGTAGACAAGTAATTTAGAGTAGTGGAAGCACATCATGCTTACACTTCAGTGAGATATTGTGACCCAAGGGCACTTTACCTTGAACCTCTTGCATCTAACCTCAGGCCATCAATCCAGTCTGTCCAGATCTCTCTGTAGAGCCTTCCTGCCTTCCAGCAGATCAACACTCCTGCCCAACTTAGTGTCATCTTTAAATTGAGTGAGGATGCATTCAATTCCCTTGTCCAAATCATCAGTAAATACATTAAACAGGACTGGCCCCAAAACTGATCCCTGGGGAACTCAACTAGTGATCTGCCACCAATTGGATGCAGCATCATTACACCATCCCTCTGGGCCTGGCCATCCAACCATTTTTAAATTCAGCAAAGAGTGTACCTGCCCAAGCCATGGACTGCCAGCTTGTTCAGGAGAATGCTGTGGAGGACAGTATCAAAGGCATTACTGCAGTCCAAGTAAATGACCTCCACAACCTTTCCTTAATCTGCTGAGTGGATCACCCTATCATAAAAGGTGATTAGATGGGTCATGTAGTACCTGCTTTTCCTAAACCCATGCAGGCTGGGCCTAATCCCCTGGTTGTCCTCTACATACTGTGTGATGGCACTCAAGATTATTTGTTCCCTAACCTTCCTCAGCACTAGTATAGGCTTGTAATTCCCTGGATACTTCTTCCCACCCTTCTTGCAGGTGGGTGTGACATTGTCTAACCTCTAGTTGTCTGGGGCCTCTCTGGTTATCTAGGACTGATGATAAATGATGGAGAATATCTTGGCAGGCCGTTACGTCCGTTCTGTCAGTACCCTCAGGCGAATCCCATCCAGTCCCATAGACTTGTGAGTGCCTGAGTGACACAGTAGGTCACTATTTCCTCCTGGATTACCATGGGTCTATTCTGCTCACCATCCCTGTCTGCCAGCTAAGGATTGTTCTGAAGATAAATGATCCTTCTGCTGAAGACCATGGCAAAGAAGGTCTGAGTACTTCAGCCTTTTACTCCTCCTTGGTTACAATGTTCCCTCCACCCATCAAATAAAGGACAGAAATTTTCCATAGCCCATTTTTTTCCTTGACAATGTATTTATAAAGACCCTTTTTATTATTTTACACAGTGGTGGCCCAATGAAGTTCTACCTAAGCTTTTGCCTTTCTAATTTTCTCTCTACACAACCTTACAACCCCCTTATACTCTTCCCCAATTTCCTTCCACTTTCTCCCAAAGTCGTAAACTCTCTTTTTTCCCCTGAGTTCCAGTGAAAGATCGCAATTCAGGCAGGCTGGTCTTCTTCCCCACCAGTTCATACTTTAGCATATGGGGATGGCCTGCTACTGAGCCTTTAAGATTTCCTTCTTAAAGAATATCCAACATTTCTGGACTTCTTTGTTATTAGGGACTATTTCTAAATGGGCTCTCTGAACCAGTGTACTGAACAGGCCAAAATCCTTTCTCTGTAAGTCCAAGGTAGAGGTTTTGTTGACTCTATTCCTTACTTGACTGAGAATTGAAAATTCTTTCATTTCCTGGTCACAGTACCCAAGACAACCTCTGACCACCATATCTACCACCAGCCCTTCTCTGTTTGTAAGCAGCGGGTGTAGCAGGCCATTGCCCCTGATAGGTTTACTTACCAGCTATGTCAGAAAGCTATTATTTCACACACTCCAGAAACCTCCTAGAATGCCTTCTCTCTGCTGTGTTGAGTTTCCATTTCATGACATGTCAGCTAACCACTTAGAGAATGCTTCATCTGCCTCTTCATCTTCATTGGGTGGTCTATAACAGACACCCACAAGAATGTCGGCCTTTTTAACCTACTCCCTGGTCCTTACACATAGGCACTCAACCTCACCATCACTATCCTTCAGCTCTACACAGTTAGAACACTCTGTAGCATACAGAGCCACCCCAATGCCTCTCCTTCACGTGTCTCTTTTGAAGAGTTTATAACCATCCATGGCACCACTACAATCATCAAAGTCATCTCACACGATTTCCATGATGGTGACTTCATCATAGTTTTCCTATATCCACAATGGCTTCCAGCTCCTACTCTTTGTTTCCCACACTGTGTGCACTGGTATAGATGTACTATAGCAGGGCTATTGATTTCATGCCCAGCACTGGCATGCCTCCCCCAGGCTGATCTCTAGTGACCCTGGTCTTATACCCTGGCCCCTTTAAACCTAGTTTAAAGCCCATTCAATTAGCCCTGACAACTTATAGGCTAGAATAATTTTTCCCATTTTATAAAGGTGAACTCAGTCTGTCTCTAGCAGGTCTGATACCATGTAAACAGCACCAAGATCAAAAAAAAAAATAATTCCACAGATGGCATCAGACTTTAAACCATGTGTTGATTAGGTGAATTTTCCTTGTCTTGGTGGCTAGACATTTTCTGGGGGGTTATAAGTTCATATTCCTTAAGAGGACCAAATTGTAAGAATTATTTTTTATCTTGGATGAATTCTAGAGTAGATTTTTTTTCCTTCACAAAACTTTGATTTAAATAATGTGAGTTTTATTATTTTGAATTAATATTTGCTTATTCATTTTTCTATAAAAAGACTGATTCCTAATGTTTGGTGAATAGTAAAATACATTGTTGAAACAAATTTTTTTATTTGATGCTCCTCTTTGCTAGACAGTTAGATATATGAAATATTTGCATATTTATTTGAATAAATATACTGCTAATATGCAGTTATGTGGATTTTAATTAATATTTCCATTGTACTAGTATATGATTGTAGATATGTTTTTTTAGTCTGGTTAAGCTGAATGAGTATCATGTTTTTATACTTGATTTCTGCAGAAAAAGTTATTTTAAAGAAACTCAAAATAGTTCATATTTTTTAATATAAGCAAAACACTCTTGCTTCTAAATAAGAAATGCATAAAGTTCTCTTACAATTTTTCATTTTAGTTTTTCATTTAGCCAGGAATGTTAAATTTAATCGTGTAAATATTGCTTTATTTGATGAAGACCAGAGAATTGTATGGGAAATATATTTTCTGAGTCCCATAAGGAATTGTACATATGCTACATGGCAACAAAACTGTTTGGAGCAGATGAGAGGACACTTCAAATACTTGAAATGACACTGTTATTTCTAACAATGAAATTTAGACTTTGAATTCCTAAGATAGTTTCAAAATTTTTATGTAAGCACTGTATACAACCAAAAAATGTCGGACAGTCCTGTGTTGTCTAAGGATCAAAAAACAGCTGAGTAAACTTCTTGGAAAAGTAAATTAATAAAGGAAATGCATTTTTTGTTCAAGAGCAGAAGCCTTTCTATATAGAATTGCATGAGTTCACTAGACAATGGGACATATGACATAAGAGCCATCTAAAGAAAGGGAGCACTTAGTACAGAAGTCATTGAACTATGTGAAAAATAACAGCTTAACATTCAAGTACAGGTTACAAAATCCTGGGATCTATCAAAACAGAATAGATACACAACTGGAACGAAGATTCTGTTGTGAGTGCCTGACCTGTGTCGCATTCATTTGTACATTTGAAAGAATAGATTTGTCTTCAGTTGAAAAAGAGGAATGGAATTGGCACAATTAATTTTCCATTATTTTCTAACAGAATAACTTTTCTTTCAGAAGAAATTCCAGGATTTCTCCAAATTAAACCAACATTCTATACCCACTCGTATGTCATTGGCATTGTAAACCTCCTCAGGTGTATGGCTCTAAAAGTGCTCTCTGTTAGAGGGTGAGCAGTACTCCTGCAGGCTTTTGGATAGTCCAAGCACAGCTAACTGGATCCATAGGCCTCCTGAATGAGCAAGAGCGACAAGAACCTCTGGAGCTAAGTAGAAGGCAGACATTTGTTGAGCTAATACTGTGCAAGTACCATTACAAAATTCTCACAGAATTCTCTTTTTTTTCAAAGAATGAAAACAACACTGATATACTATAAAATTCTTAGAAGAAACAGATATTCTGAAAGTTTACTCATTTTTGACTTCATATTACTTATTAGCTAAATAATGACCTTTGTTGTTATTTTAAAATTGTATCTATTAAATGAAGTGCTAAAAATTATTCAGTCTTATTGCAACTGTAGTCATTAGCTACAGACTTTTAAAAGAAACTGTCAGCTGTCTTTTTCTGAGGATACTCATGTAGTATAAATTTCCAGTAAGTATACATAAGCCAAAGTACCTGTTTATCTGTAATTTTCTCCGTATATTTATTTGAGTGATATTGGCTTAGGTGTGAAACATAAATAGTCTCAGGTTGTCAGAGATATCCTGTTGCTTGAAAACATTGTATTTTATTTTCTTGTTCATAAGAAAAACAAAATTCAAGGAAATTTAAATGTTTTCATTCACAAAATATGAGCATCTCTGAAATTACTCTTGATGAAAGAAACCTGGGGAGTTTCTTCTGCTGACCTAACCAAACATGCCAGTATTGCCAGCAACAAAGAAGCAGTTGTGTTTTGCAAAGTGTTTTTGTTGCAACTTAGAATTTTGTTTGGGCAATTGGACTGTTGAACATTTAACTTCTGCAAGGTATAACTTGCACAAAATTCAAGAGCCTATACATGCAATCAAATACATCTGAATACATCCAGGAAAGATTTAGAAACTCCAAGTATGTGTATCAAGAATATCTGTAGATTATTTGCTTGTAGTGTACTACAGCCATGCTCTAAGTTAACACTGTCTTAAGCAAAAATGTTGCCTTATTACTACATACATGTTAAATTAAGGTCTGAGAAAAATGATGGATGTTGACAGAAGATGGAGTAGAGTGAGGTGGCTTTACCTGGTTTCAACACATAGATCTCAAAAACTAGCAAAGTCATCTACAGCACAGTCAGCCTAGCAAAGGAACTGCCATGTCAATACTGTGAAAATGATGACAGATAACAAAAATGTCATCAGGACAAAAACCACATGGTTCACAATTTCTCTGGTCATTTTGTACACAGGTCTCGGATTTATGTAGTTGCATGTTCTTCTTCCAAGTCACATTGACTCCACTTTCTAGTATTAAGACCAACAATTTTTTTTAAGATTCTGTTAAAAAAGCAGTGCTTCTTGTTGTAAAGTTACACTTGTTTTGGCAGATTTTATTTAGCACAATCAGGATTGACTTTGAAATAAAATCCAACAGTTTTTCCAGTTGATTTTGATTTAATGGATGCCTTTGGTAGAGGACCTCAGGGTATGCTGGCTCTAGCTATTTATCTTTATACTGTGTAGTTTATATATTTTAAGAAAGTGACAAATGGCAGCTTTAAAAAAACTCATTATGGTAATTGATTATTATAGGAAAACCTCAGAAACTTTAGGAAAGAGAGGTATATTCTCTAAGTGTCTTAACTTTAAACCAGAGTTGTAATTAGAAGAATCCATAAACATTTATCACATTAAGAGAGGTACAGCCAGAAGGTTTAGAATAAAACTCTGGAGTAGTTTTATTGTTCTGTGTTAAAATCACATACTTTAGTGATTTTCCCTTACCACAGAGAGATTAATTTGCCCAGCTGAACAGAGGACCACACACACTCTCAGGACACTTCTAAGCTGAGTCTCACAAGAATTTTCCTGTGCATGACTGTGGGAAGGGTGACTGGAATCTTGGACTAATACATTTCTGAGTTTTGTTATCAAGCCATAGAATTTGTTCTACAATTTGAGCTATCTGTGGTCCCTCCCCTTTTTCTCCTTGGTCTCTCCGTATATCTGAAACTTTGGATGTTCCAGCAGGAAACTCACTGATCTCACATTTGCCTCCTTGCCTTGCCTTTTATTTTAGCTATAGCTCATTCTGACCAGGTTCTGAGAGATACCAATCCTGAATCCATATATAAGATGGCTTTTAGCTCATATTTAATTCAAGACTCTATGATTTAATGATTGATTTATTTAGGCAAACAAACAAAACATTTTGTTAAATTATAGCTAATGAAGCTAGAATTTTAATTTGCTTTCTTTAATGTGATAAATCTTGCAAACATTAAAAAATGCAAACACCAAAATTTGAGTATCTAATCTTATATTACCAATGCCTCTGGAAGACAGAGACAACATTTCTTGATTTTCTTTTTCAGAGACAATTAGCACTCAAGAGACTTAATCACTGTTTTCAGAAATGTTGAATACGAAAAATTATCTCTTTGACTTCAAGTTCTTAATCATGTCCAAACTTGAAAAGTTGTTACTGTCTCTGTGTACAGAAAAGTAAATTTTAAAAAGTAAATCAACTGCAGTTGACTCTTTAAGAACCTTTTGTTCCTGATTTAGGTCTGCAATATAATATGACTTAGTTTGGTTTCCAGTTTATCTAAGGGAATATACATTTCATTTCCTTATAAGAAAGAAAGGGATGGATTGTTCAGGATAAACTATAACTGAGACCAAAAGACAGAAAATACTTGCAAAGCCATACCATGGTACACATACTTCAATAATTTTCAGTCCAGAGGCTTTTTGCGGCATGGGCTTTTACGCATAATCTACCATGTATGTAGTAGTAGAAGATATATGAGGTATTATTTCTTTTAACCGGCTTTCATTGTGGTAACCTCCAGCACTTACAGTGTTTTCTCTTACAGCATCACAACCTGCAGTCAAGGCAGTGTATAAGAATGTCATCTTTCAGTTCTAAAAACTAAGCCTCTAGCCTATAAAGTTGGTGAGAAAAGACTGACTTTTCCACCTCAGTTATATGTAAGGCTCAGAAAAAAGAATTCAAATGAAAGAACTATAAAAAAATTTCTTAAACTTTCTGTAGTTTTTAACAAAAAATAATGTTTAGAAGTTTTGAGACACTTTCACATACAGAGTTGACAATGCCATCATTTATCTTTCTTTAAATACATTTTATTGCTTCAGATAGTGTCCTACATATAAATTTGCATATGTCTGTAACAGGAGCAAGCCAGAAAATCTGAGAAACAAAAGTTTTCAAAAGAAGAGTTTTTGACTCTTCTAAACAGACATGTTATAAAACCAAGCCCATAATAGCTGCATCTATTCTTTTCCCACAGTAAGCTACATATTTTAACCATTAAAGTTTTTCTTATTCCAAGTTTGCTTCAGCCTGTAAACCCCTCTTTAAACATGAAATAAAAATCATTGTTCCTTTGGCAACTATACAGTTTCTTTGTTGAAAGCTGCTTACTTCAAATACTCTGCTCACAAAGATATGTTACTTGGCAGCTTGATGTATACAGTAAAAGTGAAAGATATTTGTTAATAGCTGAGAATAAAATTCACATTCTTTGTGTTTCCCCATAACAGAAATGTTTCAAGGTAACTAGTGTTTCAGTGTTTATTTCAGGCAAACAATAAAAAGTCTAAAGGTCTAAGCCTCTGAGTTCTTTTATCTGTATGGTCAGAGACTAAAAGCATGTGGCAGCATCTGGCCATAAGATTTCTGGTCATAAGTCTGATGCAAGCATACCTTGAGGTGCAACTGAGCTGCTTCAGTGCTCATATGCAGTGTTGTCTCAGCACAGAGACATTGTCTTTCTCTGTTTTTATTTTGCTTTATCAACTGCTTTGAAGTTATACCTGCAACAAAAATGCACTCAACTAAAAGAAAAACATGAGGCAGATAACTTGCAATTATAGTTGAATAAGGTGCCTAAGGGTTATGGATCAAGGTCATGGAGCAGAACGTCTTGATGGCCATCACATGACACATATAAGATAACCAAGGGATCAGACCTAGAAAGCATGGGTTTAGGAAAAAGCAGGTCCTGTCTGACCAACCTTATACCATTCTATGACCAGGTGACACACCTAGTGGATGGGAGGAAGGCTGTGGAGGTAGTTTACCTGGACTTCAACAAAGCCTTTGACACCATCTCCTGCAGCATACTCCTGGAAAAACTGGTAGACTATGGCTTGGACAGGTGCACTCTTTGCTGGGATAAGAACGAGTTAGATAGTCAGGACCAAAGAGGGGTGGAGAATGATGTTGCATTCAGTTCATTCCCAACCAGTCCTGTTTAGTATCTTTATTGATCATCTGGATAAGGGGATTGAGTCTATCCTTAGAAAAGTTGCAGATGATGCCAAGTTGTGTCAGAGTGTTGATCTGCTACAAGGTAGGAAGGCCCTGCAGAGGCATCTAGACAGTCTAGAAAGAAGGACTGAGAGCAGTGACATAAGGTTCAACAAGACCAAGTGCTGGGTCCTACGCTTTAGCCAGAATAACTGCATGCAGCACTTTAGGCTGGGGGCAGATGAGACTGGATGTGTCACTTAGTGCCATGACCGAGTAATCACAAAGGTGTCAGATCAGGTGTTGGACTTGATAATCTCGGATGTCTCTTCCAACCGTGTTGATTCTATGATTCTATTGTACTCCTGTAAGTTACTAGATTTGGCTGGTTGGGAGCCTGGAGTGATGAATGCCCTGTATTCATTGGCATAAGTGAAAAAAAGAAGACCCACAATCCTGACTTTTGGAATATTACTCATCTTGCATATTATCAGAATATTAAAAGGTAGATATCTGAAATGTAGCTAGTCTTCCTTTGCTTCCTCAAGGGATAGGATTTCACACCCTAAAGCAGTTGGTTTGACCAGTCTTGAGTCATGATGGCTGGTATATTTAAACTGAAAGAGGGTAGAGTTTAGACTAGATGAGAGAAAGAAATTCTTTACTGTGAGGATGCAAGACACTGTAACAGGTTTCATGAAAAATTTTGAATGCTCCATCTGTGGAAGTGCTTAAGGCCAGATTGGATGGGGCTTTGAGCAACCTGGTCTAGTGGAAGGTGTCCCTGCCCATGGCGGTGAGTTTGGAACTACATGATCTTTAAGGTCGCTTCCAACCCAAAGCATTCCATCCCTCTATGATATAGAAAGGTGACCAACAGGTCTGATCTGCCAAGTGTTGTGTTCTCAGCTGGGCCCGTACATTTCTGTGGCAGTGTTATATTTACTATGTAGTTTAGAGCAAATTAAAGAGAGTAATTTCAATTCAGTCTACAAGCCGAATAGGAACAAGTCTAGTGATTGCAAAAGGAATGTCAATGCATCTCCTGATTGCTGAGAGCTATGTTAGTATGGAGACACTTTTTGCCTTTCTTCTAATGTATACTGGCAGAAAAGCTAGCAAAAATTCAATCCAATTTTGCTGCAGTTTCTTGTGCATATATTTGTCTGTACTAAACAGCAATATTTTATGCTTAAAGGACAGAATTTTCTCTCATTAACCCTGCAGAGGTCAGCAGGATCTACAGAAACTATACTGAGCATCAAATTTATGTCATTAACATACAGCAGTTTCATCAGGCATTTCCAAGATGCAAAGCACTGTCATATGGATATGCATTAACCAATACGCTTTTTCACAGTATAAATGTTATTAGGAAAACATGCCTCACGGTATACGTGTACCTGTGTTTCTATGCACATTTCAGAGGGATTTTTCTTTTTATCCTGTTATTTTACCCTTTTGTTTTTATAAGTTGATTCATTGTCATTAAACAAAATCAAAAAGGTGAAGAAAACACACGGCAGCTCTTTTTGTTGCTATCATCTTGTTTTATTGTCTGTGCGGCTCAGGAGGTGTTTATTGTACTTTTATTGATCAAGACATAGAATTCCTTTAAAACCTGGGTGCTGACTACTTTGTTTATCAGACTTTCCACAAACAACAAAGAGTTTTTCAATCCATATCTGCTTTCTTGCAAAAATCCAACTGAGTCTTGCAAATATGTTAATCTAGGTCTGCAAAATCTTCAAGCTCTTGATCTGATTCATATATGCTAGCAAGGGTCAAACTGAGGGGAAGTAGTAAAGCAACATTTCCTTTGAGGTGATTGTTTTGCTCATACCTTTGTATATTGCTACCAGCACAGAATGGTGGCAGGTTTTCACTGCTGAGGATTAAAACTAATTTAATGTTTCTAAATTAAACATGCATAGGATGGAAAGTTCAGACCCAAATTGAAGATTTATCAAATTAGGTGTTCATGATTGGAGTTTGCTTCAAATATAAAATGTATTCAGTTCTAGCTTTTCCGATTGTTCTCATATTTGCTAAACACTGATTTTTGAGCATACTGTGAGGCTGAAATAGAACCTTATTTTTAAAACAGTTTTCCTATTTTGTATCTCTTCTTATCACATTCCCACTTGCAAAGGCAATGAATTCCAGATGGAAAAAAAAAAAAGGATTTTGGATACTCAACAGTAGTTTTCTGCTTCTAGGAATCTGTTTTATAGATTCCCTTATTTAATTTGCAATACTTACATGAATATACATAATGTAAAAAAGAGAATGCTGAAACAAAACATTGTAAAAAATATGGATTTTTAAAATAGGGAATAAATGAACAAACATCGTAGGTCTTGAACATTCTGCATGGATGTTTGTAATAGTAAGAATCATGATTTAACAAATCATTAATCTTCCTACAGCTCCCAAACAGGTACTCTACAATCATAGAATCAATTGGGTTGGAAAAGACCTCAGAAATCATCAAATCCAACCCTTGGTCCAACTCCAGTCTCTTTACTGGATCATGGCACTCAGTACCATGTCCAATCTCAGTTTAAAATCTTCCAGGGATGGTGAATCTACCAGCTTTCTGGGCAGGCCATTCCAATACCTGATTACTCTTTCTGTAAAGAATTTTTTTCTAATATCCAACCTGAACTGCCCCTGGCAGAACTTAAGCCCATTCCCCCCCATCCTATTGCTGACTGCCTGAGAGAAGAGACCAACCCTCACCTGGCTATAACTTCCTTTCAGGTAGTTAGAGAGAGTGATGAGGTCACCTCTAAGCCTCCCCTTCTCCAGACTAAACAACCCCAGCTCCCTCAGCCTCTCCCCATCAACTTGTGCTCTAGTCCTTTTATCAGCCTTGTTGCTCTTCTCTGGACCCGCTCCAGCACCTCAATACCTTTCCTGAACTGAGGGGCCCAGAACTGAACACAATACTCATGGTGTGGCCTCACCAATGCAGAGCACAGGGGAAGGATCACTTCCCTGGTCCTGCTGGCCACGCTAATTTTGACACAGGCCAGGATACCATCGGCCTTGTTGGCCACCTGGGCACACTGTTGGCTCATGTTGAGCTTCCTGTCAATTAGTCCCCCCAGGTTTCTTTCTGCCTGACTGCTCTTCAGTCACTCTGTCCCCAGCCTGTAACACTGCAAAGGGTTGTTGTGGCCAAAGTGCAGGATCCAGCACTTGGCTGTGTTAAACTTCATCCTGTTGGAATCAGCCCATCTCTCCAGTCTATGCAGATCCCTCTGCAGAGCCCTCCTGCCCTCCAGCAGGTCGACATTTCCTCACAACTTGGTGTCATCAGCAAATTTGCTGATGATGGTCTCAATCCCCTCATCTAAATCATCAATAAAGATGTTAAACAGGACTGGACCCAACACTGACCCCCGGGGGACACCACTGGTGACCGGCCGCCAGCTGGATGCAGCTCTGTTCACCAGCACTCTCTGGGCCTGGCCCTCCAGCCAGCTCTTAACTCAGCAGAGAGTACACTTGTCCAAGCCATGGGCTGCCAGATTTTCCAAGAGTATTTTATGGGAGACAGTGTCAAAGGCTTTGCTGAAGTCTAGATAGACCACATCCACAGCCTTCCCTGTGGAAGAAAGACATCTTCCCCTGAAATGACTGTAAGAGAAGCAGATGAAATTTTGAAAGAGTAAAGCAACAAAAAAGGTATGTCATTGTTTCTTTTTTCTTAGTTATGTTGGCAAGCCAGTATCTTTACAAAAACATATTGTCTTTCTTTCTTTCTTTCTTTCTTTCTTTCTTTCTTTCTTTCTTTCTTTCTTTCTTTCTTTCTTTCTTTCTTTCTTTCTTTCTTTCTTTCTTTCTTTCTTTCTTTCTTTCTTTCTTTCTTTCTTTCTTTCTTTCTTTCTTTCTTTCTTTTTCTTTTCCATCCTTCCTCTTGAGTGACAGTAAAAATCAGTGTGTTGTAGAACGCATACTTATGTGATGGTTGCAAGATCAGGGAAATTTGGGATGAATTTATATTATATTTGGTGCTTCATAATATGTGAATATGAGAAAAAAGTTATACTACATTATCTATTTAGCACAACAAACGTTTCAAACACTGTTAAAATTTAATTATGATTCTTTCTTATTAATTTGGAGTAATGTTAGGGGTTTCTTTATCTTACAATTTGTTTATAAAAGTAGTTTTCCTTAGCTCTTGGTGTTTATTTCAGCAAAGAGTTCCAGTGGATTAAGGTTTCAAAAGTAGTGCCTTAAGGTATTTAGATGTATGGTTTCAGGTTTTTTAAACAAAATCACTTTATGCTGACAGCTCAGATTAGATGTTTTTAAAAGCAATCATTTGTTTGGTAACATGCCAATTTTAAGTTTTTGTTGTAATGTTTCCTTGGATTACTAAAGGAATAAATAAGTGTAATTAACATTTATAATGCAATTCATTGTCATTATTTTAAAAATAAGCCATCATTCAATAATCATATGTATCAGCAAAATAGAGAGCATAGTGAAGGATTGGCCTGATCTTGACGCAGATAAACTGACATGTACCTGAGAACTGTAAAAATCAAGTGAGTAGTGGTGATAATGTCTTGATGAGTTTGGTTCTTCCTTTGCTCTTTTGAGCAAGGTCATTTCACAGGGTATATTTTGACTCTGTAATCTAAACCTTTGCTGATTAAGGATAGTTATTCTAAAATATAACTTTAGAAACAACTTTTTCAGTGTAGGCAACACCGAGCGAAAATTGTAGCTATTCCTTATGATTTAGGCTTAAACTCCGAGTTAATTGTGAGCACAAAAGTCTTTGGACTAAAAGGTAGAACTAATGTGGGGATTTTGTTTTGTTTGTTTTTTGGTTTTGTTTTGGTTTGGGTTTTTTTGTTTTTGTTTGTTTGTTTTTGAGGTTTTTGTTTTGTTTTGTTTTGTTTTGTTTTTAATCTATGGCACTATGTCTTCACTTCTGAAAAAAGTAATATTTTCTACAAAAAAAGTGGCCTGTTGGATCAGGTTACATCACGTTATGTTGTGCTACATGATATGACATGCCCTGCAGTGACCTGAGGCAATGTCATCTTATGTTACCTTGGAAGGAAATACTGTTCTTTTTTAAGCAAGTGAGGAGGAGGCTAATCATCTCGAGCCATGAGGAATTTCTGTGCTCTCTGTAGTTAAAAGCAGTTAATGACAAGTGGTATGTTCTTTTGATTTTCTTTTGGCTAATTCTAGGCAGTCTAAACCCCACATGAATCATGTCTTCCTATTATTTACTAGTTGGTGCGTATTTTACAAATCTAATTTAATATATTCCAGAGTACACACTGTAAAGAAACTCCTGTAGTGCTACAAAAAGTTGTAGTACTTGGAGAGAGGATAGACAACAGCACTTATTTGGTTATGGAAATGAGAAATTTTGCAAAAGTAATATTAAGTAGTCTTCTTAGATGGAAATGCTTAGTTTTGTAAGTCTAACTATGTATACATTTCTATGCATAGACTGGTCATTATTACCCTTCAACAGTTCTTATAAGCTTCTTGCTTAAATAGTACATTATGAAAATGAGCTATTGCAACTGCAAATTATGATAAAACTGAATCTATAGTGTGACCCTACCCGTGACTCTATCAGGATAGGTAGTCTCAATAAGTAAGTCTTGAGTTGTTGAGTTATGGGATATTATCAAAAGAAACTATTGTACTTGGTCATTCAGTGTAATGATCTTTTATATTATTTTCTATTGATACTTTCAGTATGTAAGTTCACTTTTAAAAAATTTGCACAAAGAAGTGAACAGTATTACACAGGCACAGCTATCTACTGATTTTACAGTAAATTACTGGTGCGTGCTACAGAATGTAACCTTTTGGTTATATTCTACAGTGAAAGGAATGGGTTAGAGAGGTTTTTATGCAAATTAGTAATGCTCTGTGTTGGAAGCCTAATTGTACTTTTTATTGTTGGACAAGTCAATACTGCTTTAATACACATTTTATAAGCTTCTTGCTAAAATTGTATATGAAAGGGATTAGTTCCCATAGATGAAAAGCATAATCTTAACAATGAGGCCATGGAAGCAGAATGGTTGAAGTACTGATAAAGGACTTGTTAGCTCCAACATAGAATAAGTCTTATTAGGGTTATTAGTCACCACTATTTGACCCACTACAGTTCATTGTGCCAGTCACATGAACGCAGTGATGGAATGAACATCAGCTATTGATCCTGTCCAGATAAAATAAATAGAAATGTGTGAAGTACTTTGCTGTAGATCAGAAACAACACAAATTCATTTTTCTTTCATTATGTTTGAATGGGAAAAGCAAAAAAATTTTTTTTTCAAAATCAGCTGTTTTAAAAAAACTACTAGGTAGCATGTCTTGAAGGAGGCTGGAAGAAAAGGTCAATGTTCAGGTTTTGCTTGCTGTCTCACTTGATCTAAATCTTCCCACATACTCAACAGTGCTCATTATTACAAATAATAAAATTCAGATGTTGAAAAGCAGGAGTTCAGTTCATCAGAGGGAAATCTGAAGAAAATTATCTTCAAAATAGAGCTTTCACATTAGGAAAAAAAAAAGTTTTGTTGTGTGTTTTCTTGGACAACCCTTTTTTAACTGAAAACCTATACAAAGTTGTTTTTTTTTTTAGTTTTGTTTTCTTTTTTCCTACTTATAGTTGTAACAGCAGTGGTGACAGAGATAGTGAAGAAAAATGGAAGTATAGAAGCCAACTTTTAAGTAAGGGCTTCCAAGAAAAAAGAAGCTGGTCTTATAAAACTAAGATACTTAACAAAATCTTTTGGTATTCCCCAGCTTTAAAGAATTAATTGAAATATATCAGGCTGACTGAATGATGATAGCATAAAAATAGAGACAAGTGCAAAGTGTTACTGCAAATCTGATGAGGTTTGTGTGGTCTTCAGTTATGTCATTTTTGTTCCCCATGTACTGGATCATGGATTACCAATGGGAGGATGAACAGATTCTTAAACCTTATCCCCTCCACCAAAGTTATGCCTAAAAAAAAAATGTATTGATGTATTAACATTTCTAGTAAATCCAAACTACAGATTATATACATGGTCCTATCTCTGCAATGTATTTATTAATTCCTACTCATCTCTATGCAACCTTGTGCTGGAGAAGCATTTTCCACTCTTTTTTAAAAATATCAATAAAGCAGTCAGCAAAGCAAGTATTTATGAGAATGAGATAGAGGGGGACAAAGGGGAAGATCAGTGGAGCTTGCTTAAGCCTTGTGTCACTTCCTCATAATGCAAACAATCATTCATTTTATTTAACTTTAGGAGTTAAAAAGGCAGGCATTCAGGTTAAGCAAATCAACCAGATTTCCCCTAGGGTCAATGAGAAGATTTAGGCTCTTCCAGAGATAACTTTTTAAACATTGAAGCTACAATAACTGTATCAGCATTTTAAAGCATGCTAAATTTTATGGATCTTGAAATAGTGTCGAAAAGTCCCACAATAGTGTTTAACTTGGCTCAGTTTTTAGTGTTCAATATTTCATTTGGTTATCTGTAGTTTGGATTTTTTAATAGATACAGAATACTAGTAATAATTACATTATTTATTGTTGCTGTGACTAGTTGGAATAACTAAGATTTTTGCTCTTATTTCTTTTGTAAACAAATGTTTTCTTTGGTTTTGTTTTACTTTCTCCTAGTTAAAAGCTTCATATTCAAAAAGGGTTTCTAGCTAAAACTAGCTTACTTTTCCAATTATAGAGGAGCAGAATTACTATGTTGGTCTTGAAATTCTTCATCTTGTGAATGCAAAGAACTTATCAAATAACAGGCAGATTTGGGAGGAAGAAGCCTCCTATTACAGAGCCTGCTACTGACCATGCAATAAATAACTAGGAAGTTAGCAGGTTCCTCCACTCCTGTGATATCTATATCCATCAGAGTCTCCAGAGATGGTGATGAGAGGTCTTCCTTACACAGTTTAAAAAATCCTGCTTTGATGGCTTTGCCTTTAGTGAAAGGTCAGTGTTTGTGCCCTTGTTTGACATAATTGATGGTGTAGTTAATTAGAATTATACTGTACTTAAAATAGCCTGTGCTTCTAAGATCTGTAGTGGAAGAGCTACCTCCTGCAGAGTTTCTGAGATCTAAAGAACAGCTTCCTCAAGCGCTGTTTACAAGCTCCTTTAGCATGATTGTAGCATTTACAATCTGTAGCAGAAAGACTCCCTCCTGTGGAACTATTAATATCCACAGAAGAATACTGTGGATTTCCTGAATCCTCATTTGTCTGCAAGAATTTCATAGACTTACAGCCGTCTTTAGGTGTGAAGCCATTAAGTTCCATCACATACGTTTCAGGTCTACAAACATGGACCCCTGTTATCATTGTGTTACTTCACTCCTAAAATATTATAGCTTTTATGGCTTGGGGCCTAACACCTAAAACGTCAACATTTGATCAAGTCTGTTTAATGCATATGCTAAATAATATCTTTAAATAGCCCTGAATAGTCTAAGCACTAAAAACAGGAGTATTCTGGAGAGAATATTGTTTAAATAACCACTGTTGAAAGAACCCTACTATTCACTTTAAAAAACATACTACAGAAGTAGTAAATTCATATATAGACTATAATAGTTGCCATAGATCCACACCCACTTTATTAAAAATTGCTTGCAAACCCAAGTGTTTCGTATATAAAATATTTAATACATGCCTCATCTATTCCAAATCCCTCTAAAATGGTTTTGGAAGAGTGGTATTCAGAAAATGTGGCTGATGTGCCAAAATTAGTGGAGATGACTTGTCAATTAATTTTATTTTTCTATTTTAATATATAATGGAAGAGCATCACCAAAAGACAGTCATTTCTATAACAAAATATTTTTTTGTTTATGTCTTCTAAGAAAGAAATATGGATTTTTAAATTACATTGGAATAACTGTAGCTGACAGGACAGTAACTTAGATCCTCTCCTTTAAGTAGAATAGATTTTAAATTAAAATTACTGTATCTTCTGGTATGCATAAAATTCATTGCTAGATACTGTAGTTTCAACACCATCTTAGCTTCAGAATCTCAGATATCTTCATGCTTAAAATGTATTAATTTAGGAATGGGAAAAAATTACAATAGAAAACAGTCTTCTTTCAGTTCTTTCCTTCTGAGCAGGCTGCTTACTTAAGTCAGTGCAAAAAGCTAGTGTGAGTTTCATTGTCTTGATTTAAAAAAAAAAAAATCAAAGAATAATGGATAGGATGTCTTCATCTGACAACATCTGTTGATCTTAAACAGGAGAATAGCCAGTGTGACAGTGAAGGTGTTCTTTACTTTTTTTTCCCAAGCTGAAAAAATGGGACATAGAGCTGTACAACCCATAGCAATGTGCATGTCTTTATATGATGTTGTTCACCAGAGACTTGTCAACAGACTGAGCCATATTGGTTCTGGCAGTCTTTCTATTGGGACAATATTTGCCTTGAAGTACTATCTTTTCTCTTTTTCAATGTCAGCCTGAAGGCTCTTAGACAGCATATGTTCATTTCATGTCTTAGAGATATTGCTTCTGGTATTGCAAATGCATTACCACATTGAGCTTTTTTTTTTTTTTTT
>VXAU01002296.1:997943-1013304 GCA_013399695.1 Formicarius rufipectus
TTCCCTTCCCTTCCCTCCTCTCTACAGAAAAGCAAGTGAGAAAAGTCTAGTTTCTGGAGTTTTGGGATTTGTGGATATTTTTGTATTGTTGGGATTTTTCATCATCATCATTACCATTGTTATTATTAGCAAATATTACAGTGTATTAATAAACATACAAACTTGACAGAAATTTGGCTGTGTTGACACAGGTTTGTTCCAGTTTATGAAACATTACAATTCACTTCAGGTCTTTTACTCCAATTTTCTGCTGTTGTTATTGCAGTAGATGTTGAGAAATATTTTGTTTAGTCACTAATATGTTTCTTTTTTTCCTCTATCACAGAATCTCTTTAAAAAATGACACATAGTGCTGTGTCTTTAGGACATTTCCCAGAACATAATAAAAGCTAAATTCCGGAGTTGCTCCTTTAGGGATAAATATTGGTAATATATTTGAAACAGTGTCAAATTAGAATACCATTCCATCTGTTGACAAATACTGTTTGTGCAATTTTTCTATAGTTTTAAATGTGTTTTTTAAAAAACAACCAAAGCAAAACTAAGTAGCACACCTATAAATGCACTTTTCATGAGCTTTCCTAATATTGTTGCCTTTCATGATGTAAATAAGTAAATAAAAAGTATTGATATGCTGTGTATTTTAAAACACATATGTGAGGATTTCCCCCTGTGATTTTTTTTCATGCATTTTCTATATTTCACTAGCAACACTCCAGTATATATATGTGTGACACTACAGTTTTGAGAGCTGCAGTGAATGGCACCATTTCAGAGGCTTGTTGGCAAATAAAAGTCTGAAGATGTTTATAGTTAGTAGCATTCCAGCCTCTGAATAAATAGTTGACTAGTCTTCTCAACTCCTGGCTAAATAGGAAGTGTTAAGATTGCTTCTAGTGGGGCACAGGTATTCATAACTGGCACATCTTTGTCTTGTTTCAATTCTCTGCAGTCCAAAGAGCTGCTTTTAATTCTTATATGAATTTATAGCCTTTCTGCTGAGACCTTGGATTGGCTCAGGACTCAAAGCCAACTGAACATGGAATCAGCAAGTCATCTTATTTTCAATAATTTTTAAAATTTGTTTTAATTTTATTTGCTAACACAGCTCTTTTTAAGAGTATTTCTCTAGCCTGAACCCCAGAATTATATGGACATTCAATATGTTTACTGTTCATGATTTTTATCCTACTGCTCTTCTTTTTTCTCTCTTTTTTTTTTTTTCTTTTCTCTTTGATCAATGCTGTAGTATACACATTGAAAATGTTTTTGGTTTTTTGTTTGTTTGTTTTTTGTTTGTTTGGTTTGGGGTTTCTTGTTTGTTTTGGTTTGGTTTTTGGGGTTTTTTTGTTTGTTTGGGTTGGGGTTTTTTTGGTTTTTTTTGTTTTTTTAACCAAAAGGATGATGTTTGAGAACATTGTGTTCACTGATATGTAAGAAGTCCAAGCGTGTGTTTAAAAATTTACAAGATTACCCAAGATTTTTGGAGTGCATAGCAGTTTTCTAAGCTATCATTACTGAAAGTTTGGCCAAGTTTGTGAGCTCTTTTTCCTTTACACTAATGGTTTAGCTGTCTGCATGCAAATCAGTAAACCTTGTGGGCTGAAATGGGACCTGAGATAATGTATGTCATTTGGCACTGTAAATTGTACCTACCTGGCAGCAGCCAGGGTTGCAACTTGAGCAGTGCTTGTTTATGACCCCTTTTCCTGGTGGACTAAAAAAACCACAAAATCAAATCAGAGCAACAAGAGGAGAAGGAATTTTTTCTCATGGCTACATTTGGGAGGAGTGACTTATGGGAAAGATTTGTTTATATCCATTTCATGATACCTCAGGGTAGGTGACTAAAAGAAGACAAGAAAATGAAAGATTGTTTTCTGCATCTGATTTCTATCTGCAAATGGATTCTAAGATCCCTTGCAGCTCACCTTCTTTTTGAACTCAAGTGATCTCTAATCCAGCTGGTCACAGGTGGAGCTCACACTGATCAAGTACCTAACTGGCTTCCGTGGCGAAACTGCTGACCCAGCAATTGTAATACTGCACCTTCTGGCTACCAAAATCTCACTCACAGCTGTCCCCTTTTTGCTCACCTCACTTCTGGTGGGTGGAATGAAAACTGAGGGAAGTGAAATAAAAAATAAACAAAACTATGAAAAAAGACAAGGTAGCAAAAATACTGTAGTTCAGAAAAATTAAGGACAAGAAAAAGATAGGTTATGAATACTTATGTTGTCTTTTTGAATTTAATGCCTTCTGGGGAACATGAGGGTGAGCTTAGGTAAGAAAAAAATGATAGGGACAGGACTAAGGTACCAAAAAGTTGACTGACTTAAAGGAAAGATGCAGTTCAACCATGTGTGGTTAAGTATGTTTCCTGTTTTATTATTTTTGTACCATTTAGGTTTGCAGTTTTTTTCAGTCTTTGCTGATTGAGTTTTTAATTAGCTCATGATGAATATAAAAACAATTACCAATGATACCCAAAGCATTTGGGCAATTAACAGTAAATAACAGTATATGCCGCTTTGTCCATGCTTCCCATACTGCTTCACATTCTTCCTAAGAATTTAGCCTAACTCGTGGTGCCCCCACCTGTGCTAATTGTTGCTTCTCAGCTGTTCTTCAGACCACAACATGTTGCAGTGTCCTGTTTTGCTCAGAAAAGCTCATTACGGTGAATACCAATTTCATACAGTGAATTCAAAACATTTCTGAGTAAACTACCTAAAAATACTCATGTAAATATTGTATGTTATTCATTAATAGATCCCTAAGGTCCATATCCTCCCACTGCATGTGAAAAATAAATTGCACAGTGTGTGTCTGGAAGGTGGGGGGAGCACAGACAGGGAGGTTCATCTCAGAATACCAGCAGCTTTTAAGCTATTTCCAAACTGCCACACGGGCCCTTTGTCAGAAAGGTCAGCATTGTACTCTGATGTCTGGGGGTGTTGCCAAGAGCTCTCACGGAAGAAGTCTTAGAAACAACAGAGCTCCTGTCTGTCGATCTTTGCCCATATATGTCTGAAGTATCAACTAAGACAAGTTTATTACAGCTGCTTTACAGAGTGTTTCCAGATTCTATTCACAGTCATAGAGTTTTTGACATATTTCAAAAAAGTGCAACTCCTTGCGAGAAGTATAATACTCTGTCCAGAACTCTCAGTAGCTTCTGAGAACGTCTTTTTTGACCTACTTGTATTCAGAAATGCAAGTCCCTACCTGTCCTCTGCACAGACTTCAGGTCTGCCTTTATCCACTCTTTCTTTAGTGTCAATTCAGTTGTGAACAGGCCTGCAGAAAACTGGAAAGTTACCAAACACAAAGGAAAAGAGGCCAATTACAAGTGACCTGGGGGAAGCAAAGTGTATATGTGAGGGGTTATGGTGGAATGGCTGGCATGAGTCAAAGGTAATTTTGCACTACAACTCTAAAAGCTTCTATCAAAGGGAAGAAATTATACATAGCGGATTTTAACCAAACAGACACACCTATTTCATTAGAGTGTGCACGTATTTATTTTTATCTTATTCAGTTACAGGAGAGATGAAGCTGAGATTGGAAGTCTTGCTAGGTGTAGATCTGGTTCAGAAGTCTTTCGGATGAGACCTACAACTTAAAATGTACATGTGAAAGAAAGCCCTCAAGTTTTACATCATTATATACAGTTATCATACTAAAAGTTTGAAGGAAAAAGGTAATAAAAAAAAGAAATGGTAGCTCTAAACAAACAAACAAACAAACAAAAAAACCAAACCAAAACCAAAACCAAAAAAACCAAAACAAAAACCCAACAGAAAACAAAAACACACAAACCCAAAACATTTTACCATCTACCAAGGCATATTTGAAAGCATTATTACTGAAAATCAAAACATAAAAAAGACAAATGTGGTCAGTTAGTGATTGCTGATTTTTCAGTCTCATTTAGAATATAAAACTTCAAATATTTTCAGAAATTCATATATATATGTGTTTATTGTTCTATTCCAAAGCATACATTGTGTATAACTGACACATCATTTTGTAGTTCTTTCTTGTATGAAAAAGAATCAAAATGTTAGTCAGCTTTTGAAAGCCAGTAGACTATTGGATCAATATTACAGTGAGCCAATAATAATAGTGACAGGACTTCCTCACATGACTTTCCTACATTTGCAAAGCAATCTCAGGGGGCCAAGTCACCTTGGCATTTGGTGCCAATTTTCCAAACCATCTGCTTTCCTAACACCACAGAGAAGGATGTGTTTCTTAAGCTTTAGTCCCTTTCCTTCACACTTTCTGCTTCAGATCAGGTATCTCATAGAGTGGGCTCTGCACTTGTAACTCCAAGGGAGTTATGATAACATTGAAGGTCTTGATGAATGTGTGTTAATATTATAAAGGGTAGTTTTCCCTCTTTCCTGAGGGCCCTATTGTTTCTGCTATATTCCCCTTTGCAGTTGGGAAGATACAACTGGGATTCCTAACCCCCTGGCATGACTGTATGGAAAAATGAATAAAACTGGGTTAAAGATCAAAGTCTAATTCAGAAGTAGCTCAGCTTTCATGTTGGATGGTAGGCAGTCAAAATGAGCTAAAATAAAACGGTCTCTGGGTATTGCTGTGGGTTTAGCCAGACCTCAGCCTGGCCTCTGTAACATCTTCTCCCACTGCAGTATTCCCAGCACAGGTCAAGCAACACTTTGCCCTTCCGTGAACCATGCTTTGCTGGCAACCAGTCATCATTGAATAGAGGATGAGCCAACTGCAGATCCAGTTCTCTGTGGAACTAGCAGGGAAGAAAATAAAGGAATTTCATGCAGATCCATACCTAAGCTGAGAGGGACCTGAGAAATGTCTTGCTGAAGGAAAAGGGGAAGTTGTCAGAAATACTTCCTAACTTCCTAGACAAACACCTTGGGTAGCTGTAGATCTGTTTTCTCACAATTACTGCCAGCTCCGTGCAGGTAACTTCACAGGTTGGTCTTAGTACTAGAAAAAATCTATCTAGGTCTGGAGTCATGGTGCAACCTCCAAAGCAGCTTACTAGTTTTGTTAGTCTGGAAGTGGCAACCACACGAATGCAAGAGCAAACTCTTTGCTATGTTTTTGAGTTTCCCCCTACGAAATCCAGCTGCGGTGAGCACTCTCAGCATTCACTAAGCCACCCTTTTGGAAGAAAACTGCTAAGGAGAACAGCTCAGGCAAAGTAAAATGGCCATCAGCTATAGCCAGAGCAACTAGTTTTGTGGAAAAGATTATACAGCCTGTAGCACCTTAGAAAACTTACAAATTACACACTCATGGGGTCACAGTCAGTCTATGGCTTTCTGAGATTAAACTATCTTTTCACAATATACAGAACTATGGTTTCTGACTGCATGGGTATTTTGTTCATACATTTCCCTTCATTGAATAGTAACATATTTAGTGTATCATGGTACTTGTTTTGATCATTTGAAAATGACATTGAAAAATATGAATTATACTGGCCATCACTACACACTGAGTGGCCAGATAATCAATAGAGGTAGACTAGATTCTCCTGAGAGTGATTTAGAGTGGGAAACTACTTTTGAATGGTCTGACTCCTTCTCAGCAGAGCTTATCAACCAACACAGAGTATGGAGGAGTTTATGAAGATTAGTCCTTGTAAACATATTCCGCTTCTGTGTATTTTCATGCTTCCAGTAATTATTTTGCAATAATGATGTTCAAAGGTAAGAAAGGGTGCTCAATGAAGAAGTTACGCAAAAATGCAACTGGAGATACACTGTGAAGTCCCACATTTTCAGGATATTCACACTGATAAAAGAACATTATAAATATCTGTTCTTCCCCCTTTGAGCATACAGATTTATAACAGGTGCAAAAGAACAGATTCTATTTTAAAGTCAATTGGTATATGTACTAAGTATTCCTTCCACAAGGTACAAGGCAGATGAAGATGCTCAGAATTTAATATTTTAATAATAGATACGAGATTATTTTATTACATCTCTCGCTATCTCTCTTCCACCATCCCACTCAGAATTCATGATGAGTCACTGAAAACTTATTTCAAGGACTGGAAAACACCTACTTATCTCTGGGTGTTTAATATTATTTGATTTTTTTTTTCTTTTTCTTCAACAAAAAGACAATTGTCTTCTCCTTTGGAAAAATGTGATAGTCACCCCCTGATTAGTAGGAAGAGGAGATATTCAGTGAGCTTTCATGTCACATGACAAAGTGATATTGTTTTCTTATGCTGGCCCGAGAGAGTGGTTTTCATAGGGTCAGGGCATGTTTTAGACTGACCCATCATGCACATAGGGAGGACTTTTATAGCTGCATTAAGCAAACCTACATTTAAATGCACAGTCTTCGGTGTGAAATGAATTTTATTTTTTTTATAGTCTCTATTCACAAAAGCCTTTTGTGTAATTTGATATAATTTGAAGGTTCTAACAATGACCGATAATTCTAGGGGTAAAATGTACCCCTAAAGACAAGAACTTTCATAGGTGAAGGTTAGGATCCTATATCCAGCTGTGTTGTCCAAAGCGATATTAGTTTAATAACGTGTAAACTGTGCTAGAAAAATGTAATTGTCCTGCATTACAAGGGTACTCCTTTAACTGCACAGTTTATTCAAATGTATAATCTAAATAATTGAGTACCTATGCATACAATAGAACATTGCTTCATATGCAAACATTATTAAATAGACAGTTATATCCAAACAGATGGATAAAAAAAGATGCCTGAATATAATTGGTTTGCTTTTGATTATTCCACAGATACAAATTTACTTAAACAATAAGTCTAGATAAGGTAGGGTTTATTGTCAGACAAAATTCAGTTTGGTAGAGTGAAGCTGAGGGATTTATAAGGCACTTAGGGGGACTGGTTTTTAATCTACTTCTCACCTTGCTGTTTAATAAGAGTAATATGAGAAAGAAAGCAGACTTATGTCTTCGGACCCATAATTTATTTCTTGCTTTGAAGAGGATACAAAAAGTTGTTATCAATATGTATCATAAAGTCATGCCATATAAGTCTGCATGTGGATACAAACATCTACATGTCTGAACTATAAAAATATAACAAAATAGTTTGAGATTGGAAAATAATAATAGGGCAACCATAAAAGACAGCTGAGTTTCAAAGGTTCTGGGTACCCTGAAAGGTACTCAGAAGTTTCAGACTCTACAATTGGCATTAAGCGCAATTTTGGAATTTCTCCGGGAGCTTCACACTTGCAGAAAAGTCCTATTGAAGTCAGCAGTACTCTGTGTGAGCATAGGAGAAAGTCTGTGCCACAAGTAGCATTCAAGTGGTTATAAGAATCTGCAGTTACAAATGGATCTCTTGACATCCATGTCTGAAGACTATGACTGTAAGTTCACAGACCATACTAAATTCTAGTCAAGTCTACTTTACTGTTTCTTAGGCAAAGCCTTAGGAGAAGCTTCAGAAAAGGCAAATAAGGAGTACTACATAAAGACACTGCAGTGAAATTTCTGCTCTACAATATTTTACTGTTTTGGATTTGTGCTGAGTATGAACCTGTGGAATTGTACACATCTGTGTATGTACAGATATGTATAATATATATATGTGCACATTATAATGCATATCATACATATACTCAACAGAGTTATCTAAAAGAAAATTAAAGAGCTTTTGCTTAAATTTGATCTTCTGAGACACTGAATTTTACTGGTGTCAGAAAAGATTGACTAATAATCCCCAAATGATTGGCCACTCTAATATCTGGAAGTCATTTTGAGACAGAATTTAGGCTACCCTCACTGGTGCCTAATTTACCCATTACTAATGTAATGTTTTAGTTCAAGTGAGAATGAGCAATTCAGACTGCTTCACATGTAGGGCTATTATATTCTTGTTCCCTAAACTGAAAGGAGGGAAGTAATGCCAGTGCCTAATTTAGGCACCTATGCTATGTGATTTGAATACAGCCTTTAATCACTTAAAAATAATTTGCATTTATTGCCATTGTAGTCAAATGTCCAGATGATGTTCTGTTAATAACTCGTTTTGTATCTCTTATTGCTTATAATAAAATTAAGTCAACAATAGCCTGTCTCGCAAAATCTATTTTTGACAGTTTGTCTTTCGCTTTTTTCCACCTTTATCTCCTTTCATTTTAATTCAGAAAAGCTCTAGGTGTGGAGAGTTTTTTTTAAAAAAAAAACAACTCAGCAAATCGAAATAAGGCATTTCNAATAACTCGTTTTGTATCTCTTATTGCTTATAATAAAGTCAACAATAGCCTGTCTCAGAAAATCTATTTTTGACAGTTTGTCTTTCGCTTTTTTCCACCTTTATCTCCTTTCATTTTAATTCAGAAAAGCTCTAGGTGTGGAGAGTTTTTTTTAAAAAAAAAACAACTCAGCAAATCGAAATAAGGCATTTCCACAGAATTCTGCCAACTCTGAAATAAGATTTAGTAGCTTTCCAGAGAGCTACTTGCAGTTCTAGTAATAATTTTCTTTAAGTGTTCTGCTTTAGAAAATGTCTTCTTTGTTACTGAAGTTGCCATATGTACATATGAACTTTTTCTTTTTTTCTGAAAATATTCCTGGGATTTTATTACCATTAATCATTTCTGAGGGTGTATATAATTTATCTCGCAAGCCATCAGAATTCCCAGAGGGTAAATTACTCTAGAGGTCTCTGTGCCCTCATACTGTATCAAATTGACCTGCTTCTTGTTTGCCATTTTTGTGTACTACATTGCTTATTTAACAAGAAACAGAATGATTGTGATTCTGAGAAGGTCCTTTGATAGTAGTTTTGACACTCTGCCTGAATAATGACCCTCATTATGGAGCCCATGACAGGCTCTGAAAGTACTGATTTATGAATACATCACAGGTTCAGCATTAGAGCTCCCCCTACTCACTCCTCATATAGGACTAGATATGGATACAGACTCTTGAAACACAGTGAAGATGAAAGAATTGCATGATTATGACCATTCAAATAATCTATTTTTCTAATTTAACAGAGCACTGTCAGTTAATTTTGATTGTTCTCCCAACTTATTGGAAGGATTTGACAAAATGTTTGTTAGAAAAATGTATTTCATGTAGGGTTGCCAGACATGTCTTAAAGGACAGTGAGGCAGAACTTACACATAGTCCTTTTTTTTTTTTTGCTAGTGATGTTTTTCTATAGCAAACATTCATTACAAGTTGATATGATAATAGACTGTTAGCAGCAAACTTAGCTAAGAGCTAGAAGTCTGTGTCCTTGCTAAAACAAATTATAAGACACTTTGTAAACACATTTTTGTGAGGATTCTTGTTGATTTATTGTTTCCTCCATAGCAGTTATTTAAATAAATTTAGCTAATTTAGTTCATTTGCCGCACTATATAATTTTGTTCTTTGTGTGATGGGGTTATATGTAAAAGCCTGAAGGAATCACATCCCCATTAATCTTTTTACAAGTGTAATAAATAAATAAAGAGACATGGTTTCATTTTGCTAGTTAGGAGATTTTAAAAGGCAATGCTAACAAACTGATTTCTTCCAGTTCCCATTGCTCTCCATGTCCTCTTGAAGACACAGAACATATTCTTACTTAATGGGGTAATACCTCTTGGTAGGAAAGTATGTACATGGACTACTAAATCTAGCTATGAAGATGTGTATTTGAATCCACACCTAGAAAATGCCTTTTCTCCCCAGTGTTCATTCTGGAATGTGTTTGTTCCCACCTACCCTGGAACATGACGGAGTTACCTTCTCAGACATGAAGTTTGGTGTGGCGCTGAGAGTTCCCATGATTGCACAGGGCATCAGTGTGCCGGAGGAAAGAGCTTCCTCCAGGCTGAGTGAGTCTTTGCTACCTCAAGTGTTGAGTCAGATATCAGCAATTGAAGCAGAGTCAGAGAGAGGTACACTCAAGTATACATCTGGGAAGAAGGTGTAGAAGCAGTGCAGCATGGATGCGCAATGTGTCATGTGGCAGATTGTTGGCAAAGGAATGTGACTTCTCTGTAATCTCAAACCCTGCCTGGGGTACCACCTGTTCATTTGCATATAGGGATTCTAAACCAGAACTTGAGGGGAGGAAGTGACTAATCTGAGTGTGCTGAATTAAAAACTCAGGCCAGACTAAGACAGCTGCACTGGCATTCTGAATTAACTCTAAAATTGCAGGTATGCAGTGGTGGTTAATGATCTTTGGATGCATACAAACACACATGCAGGTACGGAGGCTGACAGGTTTCTATGCTTGAACCCAAAATGAATGAGACTACCTGAACCTGAGCTGCTTTCAATTGCTGCTTTCTAAAAGAGACAGAAATTGGTTGGATCTGACAATTAGCCCATTGGAACAAACATTAATGTAGGAGAAGCACATTATGTCATGAAATTGGGTAATCCATGTTAACAGTGGTGGTGTTGCCATCTGCGTATAGACCTTATAAGTCCGCTGTAATCTCCTACTCTGTTTTATTCTCTGTTCACTCTGTCATTTCTATTCATAAGAAATTCTGAAAAAGAATATTTGCTTGGAAGCTGCTTTTATAGTTAATTGTTAATTAAATAAAATTCAATTTTGATGATCTGTGTAATTTGTGAAGTTTCATCATGAAAAACTGTAATCAAGTAGAGATATAGGGGGTTTTGGTGACTGCCCATTTCAAGGCTGTCAAATTCACAATTATTTTTATGTAAATTTGGTCTGTTTTAGGGCAGTGGCTTAATATATTGTTACCTAGTTGGACTGGTTTAGAAAGTCTGGTGATTAAATATATTAAAATGTGTTTGTGGGTGCTTCAAAAAGTAAGCCTGGGAAAATATTTTTTGAAAACTCTGAATATCCCTTTCAAAGATGGCAAAGTTAATTGTTGACTTTATTGCTTGCCTGCTTTGTAAAGTTCATTCTATAGTATTGTAGCTCTATAAAAGTATTTCAGAGCATAACAAAACCTTCTAGACTTTAATAACTATATATGACTGATCTGTCCTCTCTGGCAAGGTTAACTGTTTCTCCCAAGGAGTTAAGTGGCATATAAACTATTGTTCACACCATTTGTGCTAACAGCCTAGCATGACCTCAAATACTGTAGTGGTCATACAAGGTATCCTATACAATACATTTATCAACAAAGGTAAAAGGACCACAGGGGCAGTGCTGACTTTAAGTGTATTAGGGATCTATAAGGATAAATGCCTAACCTCACTCCACAGCAAAAAGTAATTACTGAACCATTGTTTCTATAGTGTTAGTATTTTTTCATGGTTCTTTAGAAATATAAGCTATTTAGTTCTTAGGTTGACATCTGTACTGCATTATATTTCACACAATGCATCTAGACTAAAGGGTAGAGAAATCATATAACTGAGATAATTGTATTTTTACAAGAAGTCATCAACAGAAATAAAGCAGAGAAAGTGAACAGATTAGATTCAGTAATTTTTAAATAGAATTAAATTATATAATTAACAATAGGCTAAGTAGCAGAATTTTAGGGTTTTATTTTAAAATCACATGTCCCATTTACTGTGTGTATAATCTTGCATATTTATTCACACTTTTTTTTTTCATCCATTAGCTCTTGGATGCAACTGACTCTAGTCCTGACTCTTACCCTGTTTGTGAGTGCCCTACTGAAAAAAAAGAAAAGAAAAATCCTCTCAAGGAAAGAATCACCACCCTTGTACTTTTTAAGAGAATTGAATTCAGGACAGAAGGAACCAAATTTATCAAAATTCTCACTTGTAAATAGCATGCTGGAAAGCCTCGGCATAGGCATTTATGATTTTTAAGGTATTTGAAAGCAGCAATTATTCTTATAGTTTTGAATGATGAATAATTATCATAACCACCACATGGCAGAGATGTTTACAAAGGTCATAGTCCCACTCCTTACTTCAGGAAAATGTCCTCTGATGCAGATAAAAAAAAATTGTAATAAAAATTTTAAAAAGGAAGCTGGCTAATCGGAGCTGGAGTCAAATTACTCTGTTCTCTTTTAACTCCTTGGGAAATCAAAGCAACTATTAACATATGAACCTGTTGGAGCAAGTCCAGAGGAAGGCCACAAAGATGCTCAGAGAGCTGGAGCACCTCTCCCGTGAAGGCAGGCTGAGAGAATTGGGGTTGCTCAGCCTGAAGAAGAGAATGCTCCAGGAAGACCTTAGATCATCTTCTACTACCTAAATGGTCCTCCAAGACACCTGAAGAGAAACATTTTACAAGAACATAAAGTTCCAGAACAAGGAGTAATGCTTTAATGGGTAAGACTTTAGGAGGGTAAGCTTAGATGAGATATTGGGAAGAAGTTCTTTACTGCAGGGCTGGTAAGGCACTGGAACTGATTGCGCAGGGAAGTCATTGATGCCTCATCCCTGGCAGGTAGGGATGCCTATAATGGATGTGTAAGAAACCTAGTCTAGTGGAAGGTGTCCCTGCCTTTGGCAGGGGGCTTGGAACTAGATGATCTTTAAGATTCCTTCCAACGCAACCCATTCTATGAATGTTGATCAATTCTACTATTAATGGCTAAGTGAAATAGTCAAGGGATTTTGCTATCCAATTTCCAGGAGGGACTAATACCACATGCTTCACAGGGATGGTCGAGAAGTTCCTAACAGACAATTACCATGAGTCCCCAAAGGGAAGCTTCTGTTTCAGCAGCAGTTGGATTTTGCACTGAAAGTCATTCATGGAGTTTTCTGCTCTTTGCAATGTTTTATCCATTGCAGTGCTACTGTGGAGTATTTTGTAATTCATTAAATGTTCTGATCCTGTAGATCAGGAGTCCTATGGATCATTTTTTGAAAGCTGACATTTTATTTATTGGTTTCAAATATACGGTTTGTTAATTTCTCAGAGTTCCCCTCTTAGCACTATTACATCACAACTAAGTCGACTTGATATTTCCTTGCTTAGATACATACATACATATATATGTATATATACACACATATATACACACACCACATTTATCCCCTGTACCCATTTCCCTTCTTAACTGTGTAAAATAGATCTTTTCTCTATCTCTGCATGCATCTCTGCCTTCTCTCAGGACATTGCATCATGTGTCAGCTGTCCCCTCCTGGGAACGGGTATGGTGGGAAATATCAATTCCACTCTGGAAAAAAAACAAAAACAAAAAACAAACAACAAACAAACAAACAAAACTACTACTACTTTTTTTCTGGTTATTTTTTCATGCCAATAAAAACATTTTGCTTTTTAGCACATGTGCCTCATAGCATTGACATCTGCCCTCAAGGTGAGGTGTCCTTTTGCTGCACTTCTGAGCATATCGAACATTTCAAGTTATTGCCAGTTTCTCTTACTTAAGCAGGAACCTTCTTTTATATGTTTCCTATCTAACTGACATAATGACAATATGAGGGCCAGAATTTTAGCCAGGCCTCACATTTTTGAGTCCACCACCTTGGAGGCATAACATAGCTAATCTGGACATTGAACATCTGGAGTGCAACAGTCATTGTTTCCTCTGTTCTTTATGCCATTATGGCCATATGCCATTATGAGAAGGACATGAATTTAAACTGTCAGAAGGAGAGAGACCCATGCTAGGTTTTTTACTGTTTTCCCATAGTGAACATGGCATTTATTTCTTTTTTCTTTTTTTTTTCTCTTTTTCTGAGTTGCTACTTCCCTTCTAAGAGCTCTTAAGAAGTGTGTGCAAAATCAGAAGTATATTCTGCTTTACACAGTGAAAACAGCCTTGTTCAGTATTACAATATATGTAATTCCAGACAAATGGTGATTTTGCTTACATGAGAATAACCTTCATACAAAATGCATTTACTCACCTATATGAAGGGGGGTTTTGACCAGTGGCCTAAAAACTGCATTAGGCAGCAACATGCAAAGCAACTGTAGAATCATGGAGTACAATGGAGGTTAATATTATCCAATATCCTTCTTAATTTGAAAGCAAAACAGACTATAAAAATACTCATATATGGTGATCAAAGTCCATCTACATTAGTAATTATCAAAAGACTTCTATGATGATGAATATATTAAAAAATTAAAGGGAAAATCTTTATGAATTAAAATCCAGTCTTTCTCTAGGGACTACATTATTGGGCTTTTTTTAGGCATATCACTGGCTATACACTATTCTTTTATGAATTCAAAAGTAGTTGAATTTGGACCTCACATTACATGGCATTATATGATCATCACTTCAGTTGCTCCTATAAGGTCCTCCCTTTCTTTTACTTGTCCTAACATTTGAGCTTGCTGCTGTGCAGCAGGTTTGTTTGGTACGTGTGCTTAATTATAGAATATATTTGCTTGGCATCACAGTTAATTCCTTAGATTTTCTCCTATTCAGCCTCTGCCTTGGCCTTTTGGTTGCCTTTGGTTCTAATTCTTCTGTTAACTGTGAAACTGACTGTAGGGCTGCTGTAGAGTCAGACTGTTATGACCTATTTTTTCTTCATAGATGCATTTTATGGAGAGTTGCTCTTCCTTTAGAGAGAGGTGTGATTAAAAATCAAGGTACTGAACTTTCTAAATTTTTCCAGTATGTCTCTGGGACTCCCCTAAACATCTGTGGAAGAAATCCCACAGAATTTGTTAAATAGATGGGGAAATTCTTTTAACAATTTTCTTTTTCTGTACCAAACAATATAAATATCTCTAAAAGATATTTAGAAACAAATTACAAAATACTGTTTTTATCATTTATTCTCTGCATAACTTTTCCCCATGTACACATTATTGTTATTGACAGCAATTCTAAAGACCTTTAAAAAAAGAAATTAAATAGTGAATCAATAAAGATTAGCTATTTACTGTAGATTATTACTTTATCATTCCTATAATTGCAATAATGGTTGCTGATGGAAATTCTATTTATGTGAACCATTTTATACTTGTTATTTATTATTATTAATGTTACCATTATTATCTTCTTACCCTTCAGTTCACAAGATGTATCTTCTCAGTGAATTTTAATTTCAATATCTTGCTATTATACTGTACATAATCCTATCAAAGACTGTCCTTCATGCAACATTTTCAGTGATATATTATCACAGAAACCATTAATGAATGAGCTTCATATCTTACTAATACTGTTTTAGATACTATTTTTATTAATTTTCTATGCTGCAATTCTTCATACAGTACCTATGTCTGTCTTCTATTAAAGTTGTGGTTTTGATTTTAACATGAGGATTTCAAAGCGAGACATGAAATTTGTCTTTAAAAATATGTTTCATTTCATACTTTCTAAATAATATTATAAAGTCTCTGCTTTTTTCTTTCAGACTTCTTTATAAATTTATTTACATATTTTCCCCTAGTTTTTTTGCAAGCAGATTCCTGTTAATAAATATTTACTTTTTTTTTTTTT
>VXAU01002296.1:1013370-1037978 GCA_013399695.1 Formicarius rufipectus
CAAGTGATAAAAACAACTTAAAACTATAAACTCTAAGTTTCTATTAACTGATTTTTCAGATTAATGACAAATTTATTTTTAAGGAAGTGCTACTGTGACCAGTTTGTATATTTCGCTGTTTCGTTTCTTTATTCTTATGGTTTGCCGTTCACATTACTGGAAGAAATGCCATTACATAGACTGTGTATGATATTCAGCTCTTCAAATATTTCAAATATGATGTCTTCAGTGCACTGCACTCTTAAAGTTGAAAAATAGCATTGATTTAGAATCTCAATGTAAGGGTAAAACATCCTTTTTGGCATTTCGAGACGTGATTTGACTCATCTCATACTGTTGTTTAATCTTTTTTACATATATTAAAGCATTGTGATGTTATAGGATCAGCAGCCACTATTAAAAGCTCTTTCAAGCTTCAGTATGGATAAGAAATGTAAATAAGTCTTATAGACTCTGAAGAATATTAAATATACATGTACTCTGCAGTTTAGATTAATAACTGAAGAATGATGCATACTTACAGTAACATAAACCTATGATATATTTAGAATACAAGATACCATCCTGGCTAAACAAAACATAGCCCTGTGACTGCTTTGTAAATATATACTTCATTAATCTTTGTTCTGAATGTATTTTATTTGCCTAATTTTTAAGTGAAACACACTGCTTTCACAAAAATCAAAATCTGTCACCAAATAGTAACTTGCTTGTATGGCATACTGCAGACAGTTGTACAAAATTAATTTGAATAGAAACATGTAAATTGAAAAATCATTATATTTTCATTTAAAACTTGTGTACAACTTATTTTACCAAAGCTTTTTTTCTGAACAATTTTTTTCCTATTATAGCAATCTCATAGTTATGTGAGAGTTTTTTTTTTTTTTTTTAACATTTGACTTTTTCCAAGGGGCACTTCTACAACCCCGCAGGTTTAAATGTTTGTATTGATTTTTATGTCTGGATTTATTGTGCACATATGAGCATCAGAGTAGAGCAGCTTGTCTGATATCTTAGGCAAACCAGTGTGATTTACAAAAGCCAAAGGTTTTTACTTTATCTAACATATAAAGGGGAAGGTGTACACTGATGGACCTGTTCATCATGGTGTGTAAGCACACACTGAAATGTAAGCATAAACAGCAACGTGTTTGGAGTACATAAAGTGCTTGAGTCCTGAATGAACCGATGCTTTGATTTATGTTATTTTAGAATCAATTTTTTTTAGTGTTTAGTTTTTAACATTTACTATTTGGATAGGCATTTCTAATGGATTTTTTTCCTCACAGCATACATAGCTCCACTCTTTGTCCCTTAGTATAACTAATTTAGCTGAGGCTTGTAGTGGTGATAAGATAGATGCATTGCATCTTCATTAAGATAGTGACTTGGCAAAGCATCAAAATCTGTGTTTTATTTCGGGAAACTGTAGAAAATCAACTCTATAGAAGTTAATAGGGTTAAACATTCTCAAAGTTAAGCATATACTTACATGTTTTGCTGGAGTGGGGCCAAGGGTATCAGTTCAGCAAAACATTTAAGTGCATGCTTACATCCCTTTGATGTTAATGGGATTTTTACCTTGAAGATTTACATATATGCTTCAGTGATTCACTGAACAGAGCTACAGTGATGATTTGAGGTCTCAAACTGAAACATTCAACATATATCTATCTCTGAATGATTTCCAGCAAATGTAGGAGAAGTCCTTAGACATGTTTGGAAATTTTACATTTTATTTTTCTGTTTTCATGTGCAAACTGGCCCTGTAAGTCCAGATCCAATACATTTTCCCTGTCTTTCCTGTCTCTAATTTAGGTTGTTAATCTTATTATCCAGTTTTCTTCTCTAGTCGTCGGGGGTTCATCCTGTCCTAAGACAGAGTGAGTTGAATTGATCTCCCTTCACAGGTACCTACTTCCCTTGACAGACTGCAAAGAGAGCCTAAATTAGATACATACATGTTAGACAGCTAAATTTAGTTGATGTAAATCATAACCTCAGTAACTAACCTTATCTCTGGAATCCAATCTGAGTGCTGTACCTTCTTTTTTTTTTTCTTCAAGATACCATTTAAAATTACAGTTAACAGTCCACAAGGAGCTTCATAACAAGCATTAAAGAGATCATCATCTATGCTGAATATACAGTAGTTACAGTATCTGAAATATGTTTCTGTTGGGATCCCACAGGAACAATTACTCTGGACAATATTCACTAAACACATCATTTTGCAGCAAAAGACAGGTTTCTTTTATTTTTTTTTATTTTTTTTTTTAATATAGGAGTATTGGTCTGAGAAAAACAGCAACTTTCTGTGCTTATGGAGTAATGTTATATCTGTCAGAGATGAAAATACCATAATTATGTCTTCTTATTATTTATTCATTGCTTTATGGATCTAAAGCCTTTCCAGGATTGTCATGAATCCACAGAAATTTCTTCAACACAGCATTTAGCAATTTGATTTCTAATCTAGTTGACAGATTCAGATAAACACTTTCAGTAAGCGTATATGTAGGTGGCATTTTTTCCCCCTTCCACAGGTGATGGTGGGCTTTTCTGAGAGTGAGAAATGAATTTCAATGCAACAGCAGCTGCACAATCACTATAAACTGGGTGAAGTTTTGCCATTTCAACAGTGGACCCTACAGTATTCTGCAATGCGAGTGTTCAAAATGGCAGTGTATTTAGGACTTGAACTTGATGATTCTTATGGGTCCCTTCCAACTTAAGATGCTCTATGGTTAGCATTAGTTTCAGTACTGCCTTTGGCAATAACTTTACCGTATTTGACTTCAAGGTAGCCCCAAGATACTCCTAAACTTTCATATCGCCCTTAATATGCATTAGTTTTCCTTTACCCTGCCCCTCTTTCAACTATTATTTCTCACAAACATTGTTTGTGGGGGAAATTAATGAAGGCTGACATTTGAGATTCTTTCTGTCATCTCTTTAATTCATAGTGTAGGATTTTTTTTGTTCTGATTTTATATGTTTTGCAACATTCATAATAGACTTTATTTACTTTCTTTCTTCCATGAGGAAAACAGAGGAAGTAGCAAATTCCTTCCCACTACACCAAGCCATAAAGGAAGACTGGTGTTTCATTGGTGTGTTAGCCAATAGTCAAAATTATTTTAGGATATAATCTGCTTTCAGTATCATTTATCATCTAAAGATGTAACTTGCTGAGCCTGAGCAGTTAACTGAAAAAATGGCATCCCTTAGGAAAGACACACACAAACACACACCTCATACAGCCAGTTTTCAGTTTGCAGAGCAGAGTTAGAGTAGCTGAGGGAACACCATAGCTCCTACTTGAACCCTGGACTGAGAAGATGTAGAGTTACTCAGCATGTGCTAAGGGAAAGGATCCAGCTGTTATTAAAATCAAAATCAAAAGATAACTTAGCCCTATAGAAGGGTAATGGTGATACAGAGTAGAGGCTTCTCAGGCTCAAGGGGTGTGTAAATTCTGATTTGCTGCCTCAACACCTAAGGACCAAATATCCCTTTACAACTTGATTCTGCTTCTGTTAAAGGCAGCAAAAGCCCTGTTGCCATAAGCAGGCCTGGGTCTTGGTAACTAGAACCTTTTATGTATCTGAGAGGATGGTGTCCTCTGTGTCTGTTCTGTTCAATGTGTTTCATAACTTCATCTCTTTGCCTTTGCTTCTGGTGCTGCGTGAAATTCAATTGTGCTATGTGTATCAGTGGTGCTTTACTGATGTGGTCTTCCCCTTGAAATTAATGTCTTTATAATCACACACATTTAGAGATTAAAGAGGCATTTGATGAAGTACAATGGACTAAGTTCACTTCTGGCTTTAATGTCATATTCTTACCTTAAGTACAAATATTTCATGTTGTCTTTCCTTATGTCAGTGATTTTTAATGTGTCCATAAAATGACTTGTTCTATGAGTTGCAAACTCATATTTGTTTTCAGTTAACTCTACTTGTATATCCCTCAGGAGCAGAATTACAGTCATGGAAGTTGATGCAGTGAATTTGGTGGTTTATAAGTAGGAAATACTTAGATTTTGGGGCATGTGCAGCCTTTCATGTACAGAGTTCTCATTTTAATATACCTCAGGCTACTGGCTTTACGATTTACAGTTAATTAGGATTCTGATTTGGGTTGAAAATTCCAATACCTATATGCTTTTATACATGCATTTCAGAGCATGCTGGATGAAGCAAATAACTGTGACTGTAGTCAATAAATGAATATATACCACAGGGAGCAGCCCTTCCCCTGCCCCCTCTGACAACCTGTAAGAAAATCCTACTGTGTTTCCAGTTCACTGCAATATCATCCTGACATAATTTTTAGATAGCTAGATTTTCTTGCCTATCATTTAACAAAACCCCAAAACCATTTTCTTACTCTTTACAAAGTCTCAAGATCCCTAATGTATCCTGGTATTTCATGCTCAAATTGAACTCTTTAGATAACTGATTTCTAAGCTGCACATGGTATATTCAACTTTTATTAACATCAGTCATCACTGCACAAGTTTGTGGAAGGGTAAGTTAGGTAATTTGCAAAACAGTAAACCTGGAAATAAACTAATAAACTATACAAGTCAGGAATCTAGTGCTAGAACTAGTCCATTAGCTTTTACATATTGGGATTTAAAATAATGCTTGTATATATCTAAGCATTGTATGTGTGTATATATATATATATATATAAAATGGGTAATGTCATGTCATTCAACTACAGTTTTTAAAATACTGATCTTTTAAATAGCTTATTATTTTCTCTTTATTGACTTGATCTCCCAAAAAAAGCTTTCATACAGCCTGTTATCTCTCAGCTTTGCCATTTTTATTTGTTAAATCATTAATATCTTTTCAGTATGAAAGTTATGTAGTGTAAAAAAAATCACAAGTAGCTTCAAACACTAATCTCAGAACTTCTCAGCAAAGCACATTATCTTAGTTTTGAAGACTCTCCTTAAGATTGCTTGGGACTTGGACAGAGCTGGGCTCATGCAGTTTGAACTTGGTACAGCAGGGATACAGCTAAGATGCAACACAAGGACACATCTCAGAGAGCATCCTATGTGGCTCATGCAGCTGCAGAAGGAATAGGAAAGACAGGAAAGGCAACGTCGGCTGCTGGGAGATACTACCTTATGTGAGCACTTGTCATCTCTCAGATCCCTTTCCCCATGGAGGCCACAGCCAGAAAGGCTTCACAGTTGAGCAAAGACAACTCAGCTTTAGTTCTTTTTGTAATACAACCACCTTGCTGCTATGAGTAACTGCATAATTGCTTATTCCTAGAACCAGGCCTTAAAAAAACTCTTGATGACAGTCTGACTTTACAATGGCAGAGAATTTACACTGGCAAGAAATTATATTTGGCACAGTATACAGTAAACATAGAGTCTCAATCATGACAAAACATTCTTGCTTAAGTTTTCCATTGATAAAAGCAGTATAATTCTGCAAAAGAGGTGATGTAACGGTTGCCATAGAGACAGGAGAAAACACATTTTGCAAGGAAAAAATGGGAGGTGAAAGGGTTTAATAAGAATGCTAAAATTTTAAAAACCCATCAAGGATATTTAGGAGCTTGTATCTTTATGCACTCATTTTCAGCCATGCCAGTATGGGTAAATGCAACTGATACAGAAACTTTATGATGATATGCCTTACTACAGACTAAGTTTCCACATTGGTATATAAGATGACAGAAAATCAGTGCAATTCTATCCAGTTTATAGCAACTTATCCCTGCAGAATGATGGACTTAATAGACAAGACAAGATAACTGAACAGTATTTCCCAGGGTCATCTGACAGGTTAGTAACAGATGTGGCGATGAAATTTAATACCTTTCCTTTAAAACCTTTCCTAGGTACCCATTAGCAAACCATGCCATAGCATGCCTACAAACTCCAATAGAGGAGATACACACTAGCTCTATAAACAGCTCAACTGGAGTCTTTTCTTACCTATATATTGGTAAATGAGTACCTTTATAGAAGCCAAGAGACCTGCATCTGCTCCTTTCAAATCAGTATGGCTAGAAGTGTGTCGAGACAAGTGTGAAAGACAGAAGCAAAAGGAAATAAAACATATGAGCAAGCTTAAGTTCCTTTTGAAAGTCAATTTATTTTGAATAAAAGGTACTTTTGAAATAATCTGTTCTTTAATGGTAGAAAAAAGTTACAATAAATCCAAAAGTAACAATGGTTAAAGCCAGAGCTTGAGCTGGAAAAGAAAGGGAATGCAGCTGCTGTTTAAAGCACAAACTGGAAGTCCAGGATTTTATCCCCATCTTTGCCACTGACCCATTGTGTGTAGTCAAGCATGTAATTTACTACTCCATGTGAGGTAAGTATTATTCTATGCATTAAAAAAAATAAATTGAGGCATTTAGAAGTTAACCACATTTCAAAAGCTATTTCTAAGTCAGACTGCCTCCATTTTTGACTGTGCATCTTGAACTACCTGTTGTTCAATACACAGAATTTTGGTGTTCCAGCAGTGCCTTTCAAAGATAAACCCTTAAGTTTAATGTGTCTCCATTTACTTAAAAACTGACTTGCAAAAGATGCTGCAAGTCTACTTGCAGCTGCAAGTCTACCAAGATCTAGATTCTGGATCTCTTTCTTTGAGTAGTCTTTCCATTCTCCAAATAGGTTTAAAAGAAAAGATTTGCTGAGGAAAAAGAGAGGGTGGAAATAAAAATAATAATCAAAAAAAGCCTTTGTTTTTAGTTTGTTTTGTTGTGGATTTTTTTAAAGCTTATCAGGCAAATAATTGCATGGCATCTCATCCAACAAGTTATTAATACATAATGTACCATGAGCCAAATGGCTTTTGCAGTGCCCTGTGTGCTCTCACTAGAAGAGGCAGTGACCATCTCAGTATTTAAAACCCTGTTCCTTTTATTTTATGTGTGTGCAATAGTCAGGATAGGATTCACAGGGGTGTGTAGAATAGGTCAGATGAACTGTACTCTAAAAATGCCCATTCCTCTCCATTAGCTATAAATAAACCCTGAATTCACTTATTCAGAAATGGACACCAGCCCTTTATATCTTTAAAATTAAGTCAAGGAAACTCCACCACAAAGGACAGAGTCACAACTTCAGAGGACTAAAAATCCTTATATTCATATCTAAGCCTACTAAGAATATCCATTAAATTCACTCAAATTTTTTTTCTTTTTCTTTTCTTTTTTTTTTTTTTAAATATATATATTTATTGCAGCGTATGCAACAAGTCTGGATCACTGGAGCTATAGCCTCAACCTGAAAGATGTGCTGGGTGCATGAGCAGGGTTACGGGGTGTCCCAGGGAGAGCGGGCAGTCCTTGCAGGCCCTGGCCATGCTGGGTGTTGCAACATGGAGACACTCAGGAGGAGAAATTTTGTCAGCTTAGATCAGCAAGTATTTCAGTGGCAACCAGGAACAAAAAACTACTGTGATGACCAGTGTCACTAAGACATTAGTCCTGCAGCTCACAAGGTAGTTGGAATGTTAATGTGCTACACTTTATTGATACATATTTGCTACAACAGCAACACCAAATTTACTAGCATACAGGAGAAAATCTATAGAACCATCTCCACTGCACTAGACTATCCATCACCTGGAGCTTTTCTCCATACCACAGGATCTGAAGGTTCTCAAATTATACTCACCTGCAGCCTGCTGGAGACCACTCTCTAATCCACATAACAGAACAAGCACGTTTAGAGCACTTTGGTCCTTTCCCAGTTTAATGGAGACATATATGTAAATTAGTTTAAGTAAGTAGAGTGGAGGATGGATGTGGAACAGACATCTGGCTGCTTCTGTCACTGCTAAGAACATGGGCAGAATACATATCTTGGAGTACAGATGCTACAAACTGACACTGCTAATCCAGCAAGGAACAGTGCCTGGAGCCCCAAATCTAATGCACTGCTGTCACACGCAGGCAGGTCATGTAATTCTTTCAACAGCTGTATGAAACAAAGAAATCCCTAACATTTCCTGCTTCTGTGGCTCCTTCTAGGATTCAGAGAATCACAGAACGTTTGGGACTAAAACGGACCTCTGGAGATAATCTACTTCAACCTCCCTGCTAAAGTGGATTCACCCAGAACAGGTTGCACAGGATCCCATCTAGGTGGGTTTTGAATATCTCCAGAGAAGCAAACTCCACAGCCACTCTGCATAGCCTCTTTCAGTTCTCTGTCACCTTCAAACAAAAGAAGTTTTTCCTCATATAAAAATAAAACTTCCTGTTTTAGTTCGTCCCTGTTGCCATTTGTCCTATAGCTAGGCACCACTAAAAAGAGACTGGTCCATTCTCTTGACACTCACAAGTATTGCAGATACTTGTGTGCATTGATAGGATCTCCTCACAGGCATTTCTTCTTGAGGCTGAACAGGCCCAGCTATCTCAGCCTTTCCACTTAAGAGAGATGCTCCAGTCCCCTAATTGTCTTTGTAGATGATTCATGTCTTTGGCAAAGAGGAAAGTTTTGTTCTTCAGCCTAAATGTGTTGTTGACTAATTTATACCCAATTTTTTTCAGTAATACTGATTAAATAAAGTTACCTAAGTACAAAGTAGCATGCAGAGATAAACACTAATCATTTGTCTTCACATTTAAACTTGATTCTCAACTCTTAACTGAGTAAACTCTAAGAGGCCTAATGTTTTGCTGGTTTATGCTGTACAAAGCACCCTTAGGTCACCAACGGGGAAGTAATTGTGTCCAAGACATGCATCAGGAAGATCAAACTCTGTGGGTGTGGATAGTTTTCTGAAACAAGGCAAGTTGCTACCTTCTTTTTTCCCTGAAAAGATTTCAGCTGTCCCTACTGGCAGACATTTAATTATCAACATCCCTGCTAAAATTGTCTCAAAAATCAAGCAACTGATTATAATTATTTTGATATCATCACCACTTAGGCTTGATTTATTCTAAGAGTACAAGATACTTGGGGTGGAAACCTCATTGCCTACAATAATTCTTTGGAATATGTTTGATAATATTTTTTTTTCCACAATGGCATAAAAAATGTGGAGGAATAATATCAGTATAAGAAGATGTGTTCCTCATAGAAAACATAATTTTGTCCATTTTAATTGCTTAGAAAGCAAAACTGTAAAAATGTGCCTGTCATTTCTATTGGAAGTAAGGTCAGAACTGGGCATTGCCTGTAATTCAGGAATTAGCTTGAGATAGCTTGTTATATAAAATGCATTGTTTCGGTATATGAGACCTTATTTGAAGCCCATTACAATCAACAGGAAGAGCTGGCTTTAGTTCAAGCTTTTACACTGGAGAAAAGCCTATGATACATGACCCACTGTCATATTATCAGAAGTTATTCAACTGATAATGGTCTTTTCCATTAAACAATTTATTTGAAAAAGCAATGGCTTTTTTTTTTATTGCAATCCTTTCTCCCTGAATATAATTTTCGTAAATCAAGTGATTCTTTTATACTAAAGTCTGTATGGAAAACTGCTTTTTGTAAACTGCTATCCCTTATGCACTTGGAAGTCCATTGAGTAAATGTTGGTTGGACTTTTTGATCAAGGACTGGAGATCGTCTCCTTTAAATTGACAAAAATTAGCCAATTAATTTAAAGCCATATCCTCAGCAGTAGCTGCTTACATAATGTTTTTGTAAGGAGCAGGATGTTACTAATACCTTGTCACAGAAAGATGAGACTGCCTAACAAAGTACATTTGTCACCAAATGGGAGCTAAGCACCCAGCACCAAAACATGAGTGCAGACAATAGATATTAAAGCAACTAAATGAAAAGGCTTGTGTAAAAGTTTAGGTCTTCTTTAAGTTACTGTTGCAGTCGTGTTCACATCTTGGTAAAAGGGAAGTATAATTGGACAGCAATTCTCAAATCCTAAAAGGGCAAAAAGATGCAGTTTGTTTATCATGAAAGACTGCTATTCCAACTACTAATCTTTCTGTCCTAGGAAGTGTCTTATTCTCTTTCCTCTGTTGGAAAGCTGCCTAACAAATGTATTTTCCAAGACAATGAAAGAAGCAGACCTCTATTCTTTCTTATCAATTTAATCTCTTTCATTCAGCTGACAATAATGTCCTCTTGTAGGCTAGGTCTTTTTCCACATGAATTACTAACTGACAAGTTACTTTTGCTTTTTCCTTTTTTTTTTTCTTTCCCCACACTGGAATCTTAAAATGTAAGTAAAAGGATTTTTGGCACACATATTATTTTTAACCATAAAAATACCTAAAAGAGACAAAGTATTCAGCACTCTGCTATTGTAAAACTTGCATACATTTTTATTGCAATCATAATTATTCATGGCATTTTATCATTCAGCATTTTCATATTCCTCTTTAATTAAAAAAATTACTCAAAGCAGAATACAGAGAAACCTCTTGTCTATTTGTTTCTGTGTAACAAATTCACATCTGAGCTGTGATTAAGTCAGAAAGAATTTGAGATTTTGTCACTGAGCTGAATTAATTACAAATCCTATATCTTCTTATGCCTCAGTTTCCCCTTTTGTTAGGTACTCATTGTTTTGTAAGACTGGTTTTTCTTAAAGCATAATCTTGATGCAGGAAAAAGTTGTCCATTTTAAAATATTGTCCAGATAAACCACCTTGGTAAAAACCAAACAAACAAAAAATTACTAACTACTGAAAATAAAATGTGGCTAAGAACTCTTCAGTATACTTATTTAATGACATTATTCTTTCTATCACTAGGAAATGTGAGAAAGAGAAAATGCAAAGCAGTCCATCACAAGCAACAAACATCAATGACATTAAAAGAGAAAAAATTAAAATTCTATGACATAGAAGTAAATTAATGACCTTCATAACACAAAACATTCTTCCCCCTTCCCCACCACCAGTCCCAAAACCAAATCCTGATTATGCAGAACTTAAAATCTTTTTTCTGTGTCAATGGAAGTAATTTTATTTTTTTTTTAATCAAGAAATTACCTGGACTGAAAAATTGCGTCTCCCTCTAACTATAGATACAAAGACAATAGACAGCGATTTTGACATTTTTAGTTAGAAATCCTTGCTTAGGAAAAAAAAAACAAAACTTTAACACTTACATAGTGCACACAATGTCAGCTTCCTGCATTCACAGCCATATGTTCAGATGGCACTTTGTCTGCTAGACAATGTGATAATCCTAAAGAGGCACAAGAGCCAAGAACTCGCTGACACTGTCCACCACAGAAAGACTATTTTTCCTGTAGAGACGTTTGCCTCTGTTGTCATTAGTCCTGACAGACCACTGGCCTTTCACACCAGCAGGTGCCTCTTGCTCCGTGCCTTGGAAAATGAGGTGAAACAGGGTAGAACTGCACTCCTGCAATGGCTGTGTTGTGAGATCATTCACATTGCCAGTCATTATGAGTTCTGTTTTCTAAGTTACTACTCACAGAAAAATTCAACAAAGGCAAACAAACTGCATACATCTTGTGTAAATCCTCCTTTTTTTTTTTTTTTTAATATATTTCAATGAGATATAGATTATAGAAATAGGACTGCCCGGTAAGTGGCTTGATGTTCAGCATAGGCAACCTCATTGCCTGAGAACCAAGCAACTAAAAGAAAGGAGTAATCATGGAAAATAGTTGCACTCCCAGAAGGCAGAGCAGGATTTGTGGATGAGGAAGGAGGGAGCCCAGTCTGTATCCATCATGGGTAATATCAGAGAACAAAAAGATGCTCCCTTTCCCTTCCCTGCCCTGAGGTAAAATGTAGGTTGCAGAATAGTCTAAAGCTTGGTGCACAACAAAAGAGCTTTGCCCTATATATACTGGTTCATCAAGGAAAGTCAGTTGATGTAATCTTTGTGAATTTCAGTAAAGCTTTCAATACTGTCTGAGCTCACAGGACCCTTCTGGGCAAACTGTCCAGCACAGCTGGATGAACACATCATGTGGTGGGTGAGCAATTGTCTCACAGGTTGAGCACAGAGGGTAACAGTGAATGGGGTCACATCAGACTGGTATCCTGTCACTACTGGGGTTCCAAAGGGCTCCATCTTGGGCCCTGTGCTCTTCAACATCTTCATAAATGACTTGGATGTAGGACTGGAAGGGATACTGAGCAAGTTTGCAGATGACACAAAACTGGGAGGAGCTGATGATTCCCTTGTAAGCAGAGACGCCCTGCAGAGAGACCTTGACAAATTAGAGGACCAGGCTATCACTAAACACATGAAGTTCAACTAGGGAAAGTGCCAGACTGCACCTGGAATGGGGTACACCTGGCTATTCATATAGAGACTGGGGAGTGAAATGATGGAAAGAGAGCCATGGAAAAGGACCTGGGGGTCCTGGATGATGGAAGCTGAATATGAGTCAGCAGTGCCCTGGCAGCCAGGAAGGCCAATCATGTGCTGGAGGGTGTCAGACAAGGCATCACCAGCTGGTCAAGGGAGGGGATTGTCCCACTCTGCTCTGCACTGGGGTGGCCTCATCTTGGATATTGTGTGCAGTTTTGGGCACTGCAGTATAGGAAAGATCTTAGACAGTGTCCAAAAGGGAGCAACAAAGATGGTGAAGGGCCTTGAGTGGAAGCCATGTGAGTGGCTGAGGTTACTTGATGTGTTAAGCCTGGAGAAGAGGAGACTGAGGGGAGCCTTCCTTGCAGTTACAGTTTCCTGTGATGGGAAGAGGAGGGGCAGGCACTGATCTCTTTTCTGTGATGACCAATGAGAGGATCTGAGGGAATGGCCTGAAGTTGTGTCAGTGGAGGTTTAGGTTGGATATTAACAATAGGTTCTTCACTAAGAGGTGGTTGGGTGCTGGAACAGGTTCCTCAGGGAAGTGGTCACAGCACCAAGTCTGCCAGAATTCAAAAAGCATTTGAATGATACTCTTGGACACATGATGTGTCTCTTGAGGATGGTCCTGTGAAGCTCTAAGGGTTGGACTTGATGATCCTTGTGGATCCCTTCCAACTCAACATATTTTGTGATTCTGGTCATACAAGGAAGAAGTTTTTATATTAGGATGAGAATAAAGAAAAAATGAAATAGCATATCATCATATTCAGTCTTCCAGCAAATGCATGAGGACAGGGCAAGTTATTATCAGCCTCAACCAGAGGCTCAGCTCTCCATTTCACTAAATTCGGTTACCTAACACCAGAAAGCATAAAGGGTTCCTATTTACATAAGTTAGCCAACAGTTTGTTGACAGAAAATATGAGTAAGGCTTTGTGGAGGTTTCTCAAGTCATAATTCTGTTTTCATTTTGCATCAAAACTTTTCAACAATTTGAGAGGGGAAAAAAAATTGAAGAAGAAAAGAGAGAAGTAATTTGCTCTCACTTGCCATTTGTTTGCATCAAAACTCTGGGGCATTGCCTGCCTTTTGATTCAGTTGTTCCCTTGGTAAAAATCTTAGACAAATAGGAAATATAATGAGAAACATGCTTTCTTATGGTATTTCCAATTGGAAGTTGCACAAGGAACAAATGCTTTATCATTTTATTCCCAAACAGAAAGCGTGTCCCTCACAACATTCCCTGATTGCTTTAATAGGTGAACACATGTTGGGGGAACCTTTTTCAGTAAGCTTCACTGGGGTGGGAAGTAGCTCACTGCACCTCTGAAAGTAGGTGGTACACCCAAGAAACAGCCTGATTTCACATCTAAGACAAACTATACAAACTGAAAATAAGTGAAATAAGCCTCATGACCCAAGGTCTCAGGGGGTCTACTTCAGAAAATTGTCATGATGCCAGCAGAGAGAATTAGAGGCTAGAACTGAAGAGTCAAAGAGGCAGATTTCCTTCAGGCAGTGTCTAAAGCTATGAGTATTGTTGAAAATCAGGGTTGAGTCTCTTCTCACACAAGCTTTATTGAGTGTAACTATTGATGTGCTTGGTATAAGAGAAAAGTAACAGGAACATAGTATCTTAAGAAAAAGAGATTTCTCAAACAGGTACACACCAATATAAATCAAGAAGAAAAATTACAGCAACCAAAACATTTTATTATTGGATTTAAATGGATAAAAACTGCTTGAGAGTCACTCTGCTTTGGGAAGCAATCTACTACATCCCATTGACTCTGAAAAGGGGTTGTTTTTACTTTACTACAGATATTAGGGAACTGATTTAGGATATATATCTTTGAAAATCCTCAAATATTCATTTGATTTAACAAAGTCCAGATAAAAAGCACATGACAGCAAATTTTTGAGGAGGTTTTGCACATGTTCTGCTAGCCAAAACCAGTAAGTCTGTTTCCCCTCTTATCCCAAGGATAAAGTTTGGTTTGTTCCCACTATCATTTGAACCCCAGATTTCACTATCTCCCCCTTGCCTTGGAATATAGTGGAAATTAAGGAAATTCAGATGAAGGTGCAAGTTTCTAGGGTTTTTTTACTGGCCCTGGTAGAACTCAGGGTATCTCCAAACCCACTCCAACTCCCTCCACTGTCACAGTGCAGAATTTATTGGAGTTAGGCTCTGCCAGACTTCTGGTACATTGCCTTGGTAAAATATTCTTTCCCTATGTTTTCTCTTGGTATCTTTAGCAAAATAGGATTATTTGGGTTTGGGTAATTAGTTGTATTTTTTAATCTTTGCAGAGCTGTAGTTAAACTTATGTTTCTCAAACTATTTCATGTATCTTAATTACTACAGTTCAACTTCAGACATATTTAATTGACAGAAATTTCTAAAAGTCATATGAAGGTTTTTTTGACTCTGCATTTAAAAACTAAACACCACTAAATTACTGTGAGATAAAGGTGGCCCCAAAATGTTCAGAGATATCATCATAATGTCTTCTTTATGTATTAAAAATGCATACAAAGAGTGTTCCATAATACAAGTGTGTGATAAAACTCTTCATTTATTCTTACTTATGGATTTAAAAAAAATTTCAGCACTGATTTTGACCAAAGAATAGGGAATAATAAGATGTGTGAATTGTCTCCATTATATTAAATGTTCTCTTGTTTGTAAAGTTTTCTGCCAAACAGTACAAATAATTTTATTTTTTAAAAAAATTGAAATAGTCTATTTAATTTCTTTCCTTTTTGTGAATATACATATGAACACCAAAAATTTGTAAGAGTCCCTCTTTATGTTCACAAAACTGGTTTTCACCCCATTGCACTACTTAAACAGAGCTGGGGAGGCAAAATGCTGCAGGTTCTCAGGGTGGAAACATTGTGTAGCAGTGTCTGCTCTGCTATAGATGATTTGTATCATCAGATGACTCCAGAGAGGCTTTGGAGTGTGAGGCTGGCCAGTGCAAGATTTTTGTTATGGAATCTCTCTGCTGGAATGAGTTTGTCTTAGTGGCTCCTGTGTCACACTGTATTTCATCATCACACTGGAATAAAAAAATAATTTAAAAAAAAAAAAAAAAGAGGACACTTCAAGGTTGCTTTAGAGCAGAGGGTTTTGGCAAACCAGAAAGAATGAAAGAAATGGAACTGGTATCAGCTCTGACCAGTGTTTGCCAGTTTAAGTTCCCTGGGGATGCATGTCTTTTGTGTGTTATTACTGTCCCTGTAGAACCTTTCACACCAGGAAAGATGCCTCTGAATCAGAAGTGACAGAAACCCCATTCAGACATAGCAGAAAAGAAAGGCTGATTTTTTTTTAATCTTATATTGATAATGGGGTCCTGCCTTTCAAGTATATCTGATACACTTGTTAATAAAGTTTCCAGAAAAAATTCTAGAGAAACAGTTTTCATACATAAAGCTCAATCTCTCAAGCTTCTGTGTTTGCAAATTATGCAAACTAAAAGTGTTTTAAAGAATAGCTCTCTTGTAAGATGCACTGTGAGTATTCACCAGGCTCTTTAAACAGTCTCAGCAGCCCCACCACTACCCATTGATCTTCCAGAGCAAGATGATGTTTTAAGATACTCAGATTTATTAGGTTTTGAAAAGCTCTTTAAAAGAAGCTAACTAAATGTTAAAGTTTTACAATCTAGTGTATTGTTAGTTAGTTGCAATAACCTTGTCCCCCTCCACACCCAATTTCATCATTGGAATGGAAATTATGGTGTTAGCACTTAGGGGAGAGTTGCATCTGCATGCAACAAGAGGAATAGTTCACATAATGGTTTGTAAGACACATCAAATTTATTCAGTGAGGTAGATAAAGGTCTTTAAAAGTCTTACTCCACTTGTGGAATGAATTTATAATCATGTGTAAATTCTGTGTAAAACATTTCTTTTTCCAGGATGTGGTTTGTTTTCTGAGAGGGGAGAGAGAAGCTAAATATTTCCACTCCTGTACAATAGAAAATCCTCTGATTTCAACAAGATCACGCCCTGAGTGCTTAGTTAATACTGGAAACATAAAAAGGTACACTTTTCTGAAGGACCATTTCATTCCAGCAAAGCTTTTCTAATCAGAAACTGAGTGAATAATTTTGCAATAAAAGAATAACCAAAGAATAATGGCAATTTTTAGATAAAAGTAAGTGTAATTTTGGGAAGAAAAGTTGAAGTAAATTTAAAAATGTCGTAAGTTATATTCAAAATCCCCAACAGTCAGAAGCTCTTTTCAGTTTGTTCTTATCCACATTCCCTTCGCTAAAGAAATAAATATTTTGAATTATATTTAATCTAAGAAGCTTACAGAACACAGCAAAAGGCACACCTAATTTTTTCCAAGAAAAAGTGAAACAGATAATCTGATAGAACAGCATCAAACTTCTTCCAAGGACAGCTTAGGACATTAAAGGGATATAGTAATACCAGCCCAAACAACCATGATGTCAGGAAGAGAGTTTCCATTGGCTTCAGCAGGCTTCCGGAGGGGCTCAAAATGATTCATGGAACTGCTGACAGGGGAAGTTATTCATCTGGCAGGCTTGCTGCTCTATGCCATCACCCCTCTTCCCAACATGAACTGCAGCCCCACATTAGGAGAAGTTTGCTCATGTTTGACCCTCATGTGACCACAAGAACAGGGGACCTGTAGGGTGTGAAGAAGCCATTCTCAAGTGGTGGGAATGCAGGGACCACCCTCTCCATCGTGAGAAAGATTCTGGACACAACATAAGCAACTGATATAAGGCAATTTGTTAATTGTGCTGTCACATGAAGGCTAACTTCCATAGCTTCAGATTGACTATTTTAAAGTAACTAAATGAGGCAGTTGCACTTTTTACAGCCATTAGGAGACAGATTCTGCTTCTCCTTTGTGTTTTGAGAGGAATCAGTTATTTTCGTCCTGCCTGTTCAAGTCCTTCGAGTAGCTATATACACCATTCTACATTTCCACTTTCTAAGACAGCTATATCACTGTTCTATGCTAATAAAAATGCCACATTCTACCACAAGCCAGCAAGTAAAATAATCTTTGGATATAGTTCTCAAGATTTTTAAATTGTGTTTGGATTATATTGGAGATAAGGCCACATAGTTATTGTTATCACTATTATTTTTGCTATTCACAGTTATGATGTCCTTTAGCAAAATGTTCTGGTTCAGTCTTCTCTGGTTGAAGAAACATGTCCACAAGTTGTTAGATCACTACTATATTTAGGAATGGACCTGGGTTTGTCATTGACACAGAGCTATTAGCAGATGGTAAAGCAATTGAATGATGATGTGGCCTTGGCAACTCAGGACTTTATAAACTTCCAACTGGACTATAACAATGTGATCTATCTGGCATGAAAATTCCAGTCTTTAGGAAATTGGAGTTAACACAGAGCACAACAACAGACATTTTCATCAAAGTGGGATGATGAGTGTGCCAGCCTTGTCCTCTGACTGCCATGCTGCTTACCCATTGAGTATGGCATAAAGTTAAGATTGCATGCTTCTCTGCCAGGACTAATATGAGGGCTGTACATCCTGAAAGACATCATCTGTATTTCAGAATGTCAACCACTTTCAAATACTGCTCTCCCCAGGTAAAAGTAAATGCTATGTTATGAAAATAAGGCCTTTTTTGGTTGGCCCAAAGGAATTTAATTTTTTTTTGTGCGAATCAAGACCTCTTCCAGTCGAGGTGAAAGAAAGTTTTTCAACCTTCACTAATGGACCTACAAAGCATAAATGGGCTTCCCTACATGTTCTTCAGTGTCCCTAAAAATGCAGAGAAACCACTTATGACAGTTCTTAGCCATGCTGCTTTAGGCATTATTGTACTGCTCACACAAATGGGGATGTCCACAGAACTAGTTCCAACATCAGAAATGACATAGCCAAATTAATTTGTTCTGCCTGGTCTAATCAGCCCTGCAGAGACATTTGTGTATTAGCCCATATGGAGCTCTGCCCTGACACAGCTCCTGGTCCCTCTTTATGGGATCAGGTCCTTCAGAGATGGGTTGGATTTGTCTCCACTTCACTGCCTTGCAGGATGCTGACATAGGCATCATAGTCATACACTGCAACAGTTTAGCAAGTAGAATTACCTCAGTGAGACTCTCCCCTTGTTCTTACCATATCCATTCAAGGCAAAAAGGCATCATATGCACCCATTTTGTCAGCAAATTAGAACACTAAATACCCATCTTTATCACTTATCCCTAGTAAACTGACACACTCAAAATCCCCTAGGACGTGACAAATCACTGTTACACTTGATTGGGATGAAAGCTTTCCACTTCATGTAAAATTCCAAAGCCTCTCAACAATCTTCCGCTCTAGAACAAAGTCTCTATCTGTAAAAAGGGCCATTATGAACAAAAATACTTTAATTTTCTAGGAAATAAAAGTGTTAAAAACTGTGTAGACTATATCAAAAGGTTTTAGTTCACTGTCATCTTTTATATATCTGTAGTTACAATGAAGTAGGAATTTATGATATGAAGAAAAGGTAAAATTGTTAGGAAAAAACTTTAAATCAGTTGTGCATCATTGAAATACATCATACATACTTTTGAATCATCTATATGCTTCTTAGAAACAATTCCTACACAAAAACTTCACAGTTTTCCCTTGGAAAAGGACTTTATCAAAAAATTCTCATCTTGGTCTAGCACCAAGTTTCACTGGTCCTTTATCAAAACCAGTACATAGGGCACACCTGAACTGTAACTGATCTGATCAGACGATAGGTTCCCTTCCTGTGTAATTTTGACAAAATCTGTTCACTATACTAATTAAATTATGACTTTTCCACTTTTTTTTATCCTCTTCTAACTGGAACAGTCAAAATAGGAGGTGAAGATAATTTATAGCTTACTTTGTTCTTGAGTTCTTGAGTCTTGCTTTTTATCTCGGGTTTGAATGTTTACTGTCTTTGTAGAAAGCTTGAAGTTATTGTTATTTCTTTTATTATGTCTTAGGTTACATTTATAAGAATGTCTAAAATTTCCCATGATTCCTTGAAAAAAATTTTTTTGCCTAGTTTCCTCTACCTTTTCCATTTTATTATTTTTTTTTTAAATCAGTATGACATTGGTCTGATTTCTGTAGTTATTGCTAGACTCTAGCTCTTAGCTTGGCATAATTAGGAAAAATCATTTCACCATTATTATTTTTTTATGACAGATTTTTTTTAAACAGAATTGAAGGTATGGGAGACTGCTGATAATCTCGTATTTTAGCAGAATGGTTTTGTGTCCTCTTCCAGTAACCATTCTAGAAGGACAATTTAGTCAGTCCTTTAACGCTCCTCACTCCTGATGTGGTAAATTGTATGGGGAACAGATGACCCAGAATAAAACTAGTGTAGTAAAAGGAAAAGGGGTAATTTTGTTTGTTTGGGTTTTTTTATGTTTGTTCGATTGTCTGGTTTTGTGTGGGTTTTGGCTTTTGGTGTTTTTTTAATGTAGATCACTTCTGTGATACATTCCAACAAGTGTTTTCTTTCCTTCCCCACTCTCTCAAGGCAGCCCTTCCTGGTCAGCTCGCACTGATGTGCCCTGACCTATCTCATCACATATGATCATTATGTGGCAGAGCCCAAGTGGGATATAGTGGTGTGCTATTCAGAGGTTTCTTGTTTCAAATGAGGAGTTAGGTACTTAATTCTTGTTTGTGATATTCTGCACATCCCATTAAGGTGAGAACATGAGGGAGTGAACAGAAAATGTTAATTAGCTCCCTAATATGAAATCTCAAACAAGGGGTTATTCAAGATGGTGACTTCATTCAAGAATAAAAAGTTTCTGTATGGATGAGGTTCACATGCAAGATATGCATATTTTAATTTTGTAATCAGGTCAGCCCTTCAGTTATAAGTGGCAGACATGTTCAATTCTTTGGAAAAATAAATAGTCTTTTGTATGATAGGCTGGTTGTTAGTGCAGTAACCTAAGAGGGGAATAATCTGAGATGAATTCAGTGTTTCAAAGCAACTAAATCCACATATCCTGCAAGACATAGTAAAAACCTCAGAGATTCTTGAACTGAAATGGCCTTAAAGGTGAAACAACTAACTAGCTGCTATGCTCAATCTGACAATGACAGCATTCTTGAACCTAGCAGAATTCTTCAAACTTACGACTGTTTCTTGAATAAAAGTGCAGCTATCTGCAACATCTCAGATCTGATACAAGTTAGGCAGAAGCATTTTGGAGGTCACTCTCTTAATTTTCTGCATTTGCTCAAATTGGTTTTTAATGTCTAAGTATTGTTTTGGGACTCATCAGATTTCACTAATAGAAATCCAGGTTTTCCCATTAGGTAAAATAACATAATTCTCTTGATGCTTCATAGTGTGTTTCTTTATAACAGCCTGGGCTCCTGTACAATTTTGGAGAGTCCTTTAGTTAGAAATATCTGATAGTAGCCCCTCGCCCAGAGGAAAATCACATGGATATTTATCAGCTGAATTTCCACACTAGATTTTCCTGTCAATAAACACTTAGATTGTTTCTCTGCTTTCTGTATATGGCATCCAGACAATGAAAATCCACATCATTTTCCTATTTTCTTGTATATCAAGTCATTTGAGTGGCTACTTCATAGCTGCCCCTTGAACTATTTGGTTTGAACTTATTCGAATTTCAAAGTCCATGTACAATCTGCAGCTATCATTGCCAGTCCTGGAAGGCTAATTTTTTTAATGTACAGGTGTTTGTGCACTAAGAACCTTATAATAGGTTCTATAAAGTATAGAGTTCATGGAGATTGGTTTGATCACACAAGGCGACCTGTTTAAAAAAGGTTGATGGACTTTTCTGAAATAAAACCTACTTGAAATATACCAAATACTTTAAAAATAATATACCATTATTGAAAAGCTCCTTGATGAATCCATGGAATTCTTTGGTACATTGTTCTAGTTGCTTATTATCCTCACTATCAAAAAATGCATCTAACTTTTAGCCTAATTTTGTCAAGATTCAGTTTCCAGCTATTGGATCTTATTACATTTTTGATGGCTTGATTGAAGAGTCATCTTAGTATGAAATTTCTGTTTCCCTTGTAGGTATTTAAAGACTGTGATTAAGTTATCTCTTGATAAATTAAGTATACACTGTGTCTTGAGCCTTGCACCAGAAGATACATTTTTCAATCTAATTTTCCAGGGTTTTCCCTAAAACCTCTACAACTTTTCAACAGATTTCCACAACTTCAGAAAGCTGAACTGGACAAATATTTAACTAGTTATGAGATGTTAAAAAAACACAGCTTCTTCTGCTTCTTAAGTTACGACATATGTAAATGAGGATTTTTTAACCCTGTAAAAGAAAACAGCAACCTAAGAGCTCCAGGATGCAGACCCAATAACAGGCCAATCTTTTTGGTAAGGTTTTCATTTGGAGACTTATTCTCTAGGTATGATCTTAATTTTTCTCATGTTTCTTCATATTTATCTCCATATTTAGCCATTTCAAAGCACATTTTTTATTTATCTGAAATATTAAGCATTGTAGTTAATTATTTTGTACCACTGACATTGTGCAATTTTTACCTTTTTTTTTTTTAGGGCTTAGCATTATTTTGTGACATCTAGGCCTTTGCCTAGATGTCTGTAACTTTACAGACTGTCTTTGCCTGTAACTTTATAAAGTCTCAGGACACTGTGAATATATGTCAAATATTCAAACTTGCATCTATTGAAATTCTTGCAGTTCTCAACCAAACTTTTAAGTACATTATTTTGTGAAGATCCTTTTTCCACAAATGTTCGTGGTCAGTATTTACTATTGTTTAATTTTATTGCACTAATTCCATGTCTGCCATTCCATGAATTAGTACAAAATTGAGACTCTTTCTCTACTTCCTGGGAATGTACAGCAAAAGACAGTTTTTTGATTTATAACTTTCTTGTAAACTATTTGTTTACTTTACCTATCTTTTACCCAGTCATAGGCAGTCTAGTGTAAGTGGACAAAGAGCTTCCCAGCTCTGTGGTTTCAAATCTCTTATTTTCCTCTCAAAAGGTCAGTTGCAAAAGATCTGTGAAATCCTCAGTCAATCACTTTAGAACAAGTGTCATCTTGCTTCTTGTATCCCAGGTGAAATAGGGAAAGTTATGGAGATCCTGGAACTTAAAAAACTGCACCCTAGGTTGTTTTTTAAAGCTCACTTTAATACGCCATGCAATGTAGAGAGCTTCTGCAAGACTGAAAGGAGGTTGCAAATCAGTGACTTTCCTATAAGCTTCTCCACTGATTTTGGCTGAAAATTTCACCTTTTTATGTGTTTTTGGGCTTGCTCTATTGCCGTCCAATGGGAGTCTTGATTAGGAAAAAGGTGAAGGGTATAGTTCAAGTAACTATTTTTCTTACGAATATCTTGGCTTTTCTTTTTTCCATTCAGTGGATAGAATAAGTTCTTTTTCTTATGCATTTTTATAACCAGATCTTCTAACTAGAGACTGTATTTGGCACAAAACATCCCTTCATTTTTTATATCCTTATGCTCTGGCGTATCAGGTCACTAGAAAGGATTCTATTTTAGTGAATGCTTCTCACTTGAACATGGATCTGATTTTGTCCTATCTCAGGCTATTTTCTGAAGGCATATTTGCTATGGACTGAGGAATATTAGACTGTGGCATGACGAGAAAATAGAGATTGAATGGTATTACAGAACATTACTTCTTGTGTAGATAATTACAGAAAGATGTAGAGATTTAGCTGAAGAACTCCTATTAGTAGCACTAAAAGCCTCATGGCTAAATGCTTGTGCAAGGATTAGGAAGTTTGAAGATTTTTAAATTTTATTGAAGGGGTGGTAATGCAGCATCACACAGCAAAGCTTTCTCTTTCTATGAAATAGATATAATATAGGCAGCATTAGAGAAATCTCTTCCCTTTTTCCCAATGGTGAGCATCTGTGGTGTTTCTGCAGTGGTTCTGCAGTGACCACTTTGAGCCAGGAAAAGGTATTTATTGCCTGTTATTCAAGGACAGCTGAAAACAGAGAGAAGATAAACATGAAGAAGCTTTTCCTGGCAGGTCCTCTGCTCTCTTTGCTTCGTCACTGTTGTGAAGTGGGAAGTATGAAAGCTGAGCAGAATGAGGACAAAGGTTCTTCCACTTCTCAGAGAAAAAGGCACGTGCAGTGTAGTCTCAGACTGAGACCCCACCCACACAAAAGACTCCTGGGAGCAAAAGAAGGGTCCTGAGATGGTACTTTATTGGGCTAAAATAAATTTTCAGTAAAGAATAGGAGCAAATATTCAGCTTCCATGTAAATTTCCACATTCAGCTCAGGCATTGCTTTAGGGACCACAGCTCAAGGGCACAAGGAGGGGCTGGAGGCAAAGTGAGGGAAAAGGTGGCTGTTTGTGACAAGGTATTTCAGAGAAGCAGTCACAGTGAAAGAGAAGCTCAAGATGCTGTGAACTGAGAAAGAAAGAAAGATGAGGAAATCTGTGTCTTGACAAAAGAAGCTGAAGGGAAGATCAGTGGGGTTTGTGAAGTGACGTATGTGACATGGGGAGCAGTGCAGAAGAATAGCATTCATTTCCAGGTTAGCACAGTGGCAGAGAAGGGAACCGAGCCAAGGGCTGTTGGTGTCTGTGCTGAAGATGGGTTCATCATGACCAGAGAGTTCCCACAAAGATAGAGATTAATTAGGAAACTATACAAGAACAGCATGTGGGTGAGGTATAATAGCAAACTTCCTCATCTGTTTTGCACTTTTCAGTCCTGTAACACATTCACTGGGACAAACAGTAGTGGCAACTTGTTGCAGAAGATGTTGAAAAGGGCACAAATTAAAATAAAATCAAAAAAAAACAACTCAAGGTGCAAATTGAAGATACATTGTTTTACTTTGTGATTATGCAAAAGATTTGCACTGAAAACTAGAAAAAATTATGCCATTATCTATTTCACAAGAAATACATAAAAATTACCTTTGAGCAATAATTGTTTTATTTAAATTCTATTTATTCGGTGTTAAGTTCTAACTGAGGCTTTATAATTTAATTAAATATGAAATTATTTTAATGTTCCATTCCCAAAATTGAGGAAAGCATTGGGGAAATTGATTAGAAACTAGAAAAGTAAAAAGCAATGAAGACTCCAACATAAAAAGAGAAATTAAAGTGTCATATGAAATCTATTTTGTTTGATATTGATTCCATTCATTCACAAAGGATGAAGTTTTAGGTGTTACTAATAAAATGAGCATTTTAAAAGGCTATAAAATAATGAAGCATAGCAAAATTATAACAGATTGCTAAGTTTTAAAAATACCTTGGTACACTAAAAAT
>VXAU01002296.1:1050199-1060199 GCA_013399695.1 Formicarius rufipectus
CCTCCCCCCCCTAGTGTAATTGTGGTGAAACATTGATGTGATGTGATGCTACAATGAGATTGTGTGTAACATTATAATTAAACACTTCGCTTTATAGGAGTTGATATTCCTCCTGGTTTTCTTGAGAGATGAGTTAATACTTTCCATTCTTTTTGAAAAGAGCTCAGAAATATGATTGACAGAATTAGCTTCCTTTAGTCAAAGGTATTTAGACTGTATTTCTGGCACAAGCAAGCTATATTTTTCCATGGTCAAACTTTGAGTCCATAGATAAGTTAAGCTTTCCTACTTTGACAGACAGTACAGAATACTAGCTACATTATTTTGACTTGAAATTCACTTTCAGATTGCAGCCCAAATGCACACAAAAGAATAAAACCCAACAAAAGTGTTGATTGAGAATTTCTGGACACAAAATACATTCTAGTAATCCACAACTGATTATTAAAAAAAACCCCAAACAAACAACAAACCAAAACCAAAACAAACAAACAAAAAACCCACTAGCTGTAACTCAAATCAATCATTTTATGGCTTCAATACACTTCAGTAACTTCGACCACCAAACAAGGGCTTCATAAGTCTATTCTCGCATCAATGAGATACTCAAAAGAGTTCCAGGTTATTCCTTTCTCCAACTCCACTCACAGGAGTTCACTCTGAGTTGTAGACATTTAACTGACATGACTGAGAAATCTGGACAATTATTCTCCTTCTTTGTAGAGATTCACTTTGGCCCCTGCAACTGTAGATCAATTGAATAATATTCTAAGACACAGTGTGCATGGACAGTTAGAAGAATACGTGTAGTAAAATAAGTTTTTAAGCTCTTCTGTCAGTTGGAAGTAGAGAGTAGAGCTGGCATCACTTTCAGTTAGGGAGGTATCTACACTTGTCAGTACAAGCTTAGGCTTTGATTTCCATAATTGCATACATAAAACCACATTCATGCAATGTGTATGAACAAGTGCTACTGTAATTGCACACACAGGCATATTACCTACCCATTCTTTGTTCCTGCAGTTTCTGCATATATTTGGCAGTTATGGTCATTAGGCATGCAGTTTTGGAAATCTGGCACTTTGGAAATATACCTATTCAAGCAATAAGTCCTACCACTGAATAACCAGAAGCACAACCTCACCCAGGATAATCAAAGTACCTCTTTCTTTCTGACTCTCATCAGTTTTTAATTGCAACACAAGGTGCACCACATATTGAAGCTGATCCCATACTACAAATGTGTTCTAGGAAGGATCTCAAAACTAAAGGCAGAAAGGAGAATCTGAAGGATTTCTGAAGCAGCCACAACATCACATTCATCCTTTGTCCAACCAAGAAAGCACTGAAGGGATCTCTAGGGCACAAACACATAAACCTTTCCAAGCCTATCCATATTGTCAGGATTCTGCAGGTGTTAGATTGGACTTCTGAGGTGCTGAAAGACTTTGACACTCTATTCATCCTTATTCTGATCACTGTAAACAGAAGTTGAATCTTAGGGGGTAATGCTAGGATTCAGTGCTTCCTTATCACATACAGCCCAACTTGAAATAGAAAATTCTCTACTGATTCAGTGCTGGATGGTGACCACTGAGTTTAAATGCAGCACAAAGGCAGTTCTTCCTGGAAGATTTGTCATCTACTATAATTTCATCCTCAGGCAACAAGTTTGCAGGTTCATGTTTTGTGGTGCATGTGATTTCAAAAATACACCTACAAGGGTGTAAAATCAACCTCTATTCAGTATATGATACATCAAGTCCTTTGGACACACTTCAAACTGCTTATTTCAAATTTTAAGTACTTATTGCCAATCTTCTCAAACTTTCTCTGCTTTCTTCCAAGAGTTCTGGAAAATTTGCTAGACACACAGGCCTAAAAGTAGCTCCCTCATGCATCAGCTGAAAGTAGTCCTTGTCACAGGTACCCTGTCTGCTTGTGGTAGCTCCTTTTGTTCTGATGAAACTCTGTCGCTCTGAGGTCTTCATCCATGCAGGGACTACAGACTTGGAACTGGACAATTGTCACAGCAAATTGCATATAGACTCCTCCTGAAAGTGTATTCTAAATCTCTGAATATCTGTGTATTTGCAGAAATGAACATAACCAGCTCCAAAGGATAGCATAGCATATGAGCCTTTAATATGTCTAAATCAGTTCGCCAACTGGTCATTCAGTTTACCTTTAATGACAGAAACTCAGTGGCAACAAAAGTAGTATTATATTCTCTCAGAAAGGTTATCTGGTGAAACAAAAGTAGTCACTTAGTTCTAGTAATCTCAACTATTAGTTTTTCAAATTTGGAAAAAAATTTTGGCTCTGGCGTAAGAATATGCACATGAAACTATTTTGTTAGTGTTCTGCTGTTAACACGTCTTTCAATATCTGCATTTTATTATATAATTAGCTGTAGTTCTCACTTCATCACAAAATTCCCATTAACACAGATGGGAGGTTTGCACAGAGACAGAGGACCAGGTATTGCTGTGTCTTTTAACCACTGCAGTATTCCAAAAAGAACTACATACATTTTCAAAACATATCTCCTGGTAAAATAAATATGTAGAAAATGCAACAATGTAAAAGTGATATATTGTTAAATACAATGTAAAATATAAAAATACATAAATAAAAAGAATGTATGCTGTTTTGGCTCACTCCAGCTGCTATGAGTTAAGTATTTCTTCTTATTTACTACAGATTTCTGAAAGTCCTGGTGTATGGTAAGCTCTTAAAATAAAACCACAAACATTACAGACATATAAAAGATGTTTAGAAAATTGTGAGGAATAGGACTAGTGATAAGTTTTGAGAAAGAAGTCTCATATGTAACGATTGGTAAACAGGTTTCATTATTGTTATTACTAGTAGTAGTAGTTCAAAGGATAAAGTGTGAAAGCAAGACTTTACCAAAATGTCTCTGTAATGGAGAAGTTCTACTTTATCTACTCTGTCTGTGTATGTCCTCTGGACTTTATAAACAGAAGCTGCTGCTTCTGTTTCAGGAGACAGGTGGGTGTGTGGGGAGAAGTGCTAACAGGCCACAACTGTCCACTACCACCGTCTGGCATGGTTGCTTTTTTACTGTGCCACCTGGTAATCAAGCTGTATTTACTCTGATTGTGTTCATCTGTGCATAATTAAAAATGGTACCATACTCCACAAAACGTATTTACAGTAAGCTTACAGATAGTAGAGTATGCCTTACTTTCCTTCAGGGGAAGGGGAGTTAAGTAGAAGATGAACTCAATGAAAGGACAAGAACTTTTAAATAAATAAATTTATGTGAAGAAACTGATATTTTTATTAGTTCAAAGGAACATGGTATCCTTTCCAGCCATGGTACATTTAATTTTGAAGACCTCAGGTTAATACAAATATTTTCAGAACTGAAGTCAATGTCCTTAAAAATGGAATTTTAATTTTTTAAAAAAATAGATCCATATAGCACTTAGGAGTTTTAATATCTTGATTCGTCATTTTTCCCAAGTTCTCAAGCTTCCCAACCAAGCGTGGGAAATGTTTGGAGCTCTGTTTTTCAGAAATATCTAGAAACTAAAATGACAACTAGTAAAACAAGGACAATGCCTGAGATTCCCATAATTTAAAATCTTAGATTCCTAGAGTACCCTGAGTTGGAAGAGACCCATGAGGATTGCTGAGTCCAAATCCTATCTCCACATGGGGCAAACTAGAAGTTACACCATATAAAAAAAAATAAAACATAAAGCTGGGCATTGTTCAGACGCTTACCTCCAGGCGGAGTTTTGGGATTGTGACCACTTTCCTCCAAAGCTTGCTTCAGTGTTTGACCACCCTCTCAGGGAAGAACTTCTTCATAATACCCTGTCTGAATCTCCCCTTATATAACTTTAATCCATGCCCTCACTGGACACCAGAAAGAAGAGATCAACATGTCCCTCTCTGCTCCCCTTCATGAGGAGGTTGTAGACAGCAATGATATCACCTTCATCCTCCTCTTCTTTGAATAAATGAATTATCCTCATTTGCTCCTCATAAGTCACATCTTCTAGTCCTTTTGGCATCTTTGTTGCCCTCGTTTGGACATTATTATAATATACTATAGATACCAAAACTGTACAGAGTACATGAGGTGAAGGTGAGCCCAATGGTAGACTCTCTTTTTTCAACTGGTTAGGTATGCTGTACTTGACTGACCCCAGGGTGCCTCTTGTCATTCTGATCTCCAAAGCATTTGTTGACTCATCTTGAGTTCATCATGAATCACACAGTCGCTTTGGGATTTCAGGCACTGAAATATTTATCTAACTGTGAGAACTGAACCAAGGACATGGAGAGAGCACTGGGCCTCAGCCTCAGCCTTTCCTCCTCTCTGAGGTCTCTCTGTGGGGCAGGGGTAGAGACTTCCCTGTCCCAACCACCTTCTGACGTCTATCTCTTTCCAGTGAATCAGAACAGAGGAAAAGGGTTCAGGCAGCAGATATAAGGGACAACTCTGATAATGAAGGTACCACTATGACTTGCATCATACCTTCTGGAAGAGAACAAGACTCATCAACTTGTCTTGCAGCTTGAAACTTACTGTGCAAACCTCATCCCTGCATAAAGCGCTGTCAACCCAGTGTGCTGGGTGGAAAGCAAGCTCCTACTGTTCCCATAGCATTTTTGGATTAGTTACTTAAAAGGCATTTCCAGTACTGAAATATAAAAAGTGGTGGTATTGTAATACATAACAATGTTTAAATACAAATGGTTGAATCTTTCATGGATAGCTCATAGACTAACAATCACATTCCCCTGAAATAAGAATTTCTTATGTAAGTAAGGGGAGGAGATTTGGACTCTCATCAACATCTGTAAGTTGTGGAAAACTCTGAATGTCACTGTCCTATATTTTCAATTGTAAAATTACTTTGCCAGGACCTTTTGTAGGAGTATGTTCATTTACAGATAATAATGCTTCTTTGCCTCGCATTCTCTTTGTGGAGCATCTTCACTAATTAATTTCTGAAGTTAGTAGTCCTATGGAAAACATTTTAAAGTGCAATGCAGAATCATATTCAGGGTTCCTTGTGCAAAAAACTGAGAAGAAACATATCAGTGAGTCTCACTGAAATACACCGTTGTGAATCTTTACCAACACTGAGTAAACCTTTGTTGTTCTTCTATGAATACATATAAGAATGCCATAGGCAGTCGCATATGTTTTTTCTCATAAGATATTAACATAAAAATATATCTTATTAGATAATCACATTTGTATAGTAGAAGTTTTCATCCTTATCTTAAAGCATTACACAATAAGGTAAGGAGAAATTAAGTGACTAATTTACAGATATGCTATGGGTCAGTGAAACTATAGTATTTGAATATGTATACCACAGTTAGCTGTCTGCTGTTCTAGACAAAAAACCCACTGCAGAAAATTAGCACTTAGTACTTTGAAAAAAATACTTTTCATTTACCAAATGTATCTGAGACTGAACATGCCAATACAGTTTTATAACAAACAAAAAAAATATATTTAAAATGTAGAAAAGAAAATATACTGGAATAGTTTTCTGCAATGGGGAAATAAAAGGGTTTTGGACAGTTATTCCAGTTTCCAAAGGCTCTACATTAAATAAAAAACCTCACTCAGTAGCTCCTGCGTTTGCCTGTTTCTGGTGTTAATTATCTTTTGTTTGCCCTTGATAATCCTGAGGTTGGTATGCAGATAATGAAGGCTGCAGATTCATCTCAAAGTGTAAAAAACAATGGCATTGTCAATTCTGCATCACAACACTTCATAAATTATGAATGCTATCCACATTAAGGAGAATGTTAGACTTTTAAAATTACTTTCATGAATAGATTAAATTACAAGTATTATTACATTTCATTTTATTAAGTGCATCTTAGTAGTTATTAGGGCAAATGAACCTGTTCTCTCAATTACATAATAACATTAGAACTTAAAATTATGCATTGACACTCCCAAATGCATAATACTGAATTGTATAGTAATCATCCCAAACAATATTTTTGGTTTATATGAAGACAATTATTGCCTATTGAAAAATAACATTCTTACTGATTTATTGCAATTCAGTCCAAAGAATAATTTTTCATATAAAAGCTTTGATTCTTTTCTGGATAGTTAATAATTTCTAGCTCTTAGGAGAAAAAAAAAAAAAAAGTAAGAGCCTTTTAATTACTTTCTCTTATTAATCTAATTATAATAACAGAAAGTTTATCATATATTTCATTTTTAAATACCCTGGACAAGACAATGTAGCACACATTGAGCATATATCAATTACTTTAAAAGAAGATTTGGTAATTTTTGCTTTTAGCAAATTGTAATTATTTACATCATATGGGTTTTAAGTTACATTTTAATTCCTTCAGATAATTCTAGTCATCAGATATGTGGGTTTCCATGCTATTTTTCATTTCAAGGAAAAACTTTCAGGTAATTAGTTTAGTATTGTTTAGGGTATTTCTTAAGAATAGCAAAAGCACCTGACACTAGTTTGCAGATCTGAGTGGCAACATTTGCCCTCACTAAAGTGGAAGAAGGATTGAGATGTGCACTGTGCAAAGATGTGTGGCAGCAAAGCATTTTAGGCACCCAGAGAGCAATTGCAAACACCAATACTTTCAGATACTTTTACAGTATCCAATTTTTATTTGTCTATGATATATGTATTGATTGTACCCCTTGTAAATGCATTTTCTTTATAAATAAAATTGTTGAGATAACCAAGTCTCATTGTTTCCACTATTTCTAAAACTTTGTGTGAATTAGATCTGGTAATGCACATACTGGTGTACTGTTATTCATTTTGACATAAATGACAAATTTTTCAGCATGATTACTTAAGGGATAATAATTCAATCACTAAAAAAGCAATTTTTACAGTGTCAGCAATTTTTTCTTTAGACAAGGAAAAGTTTGTTCTCATTTATTGCATTTTTCTATTTTGATTTGAATCTGAGGTTAAAAAACATGCTGTCAATATCATTGTCAGATTTTGTCACTTCATAAAACACTGGTACATGCTGGACTGGTGTTTTCAGGGGGCAGTTATTGACTCAGTAAAGAAATAAAAATAAATAAGAGATTATTCTGGTATTATTCATGCCAGCTACAGGATGCAGTCAATAAATCAGCTTTGTAAGTGAATACAAATCACTCTAAATTTGTTGGTCTAAATATTAAAATGCTAACACATGACTATCATATGAGTCTTGAACACACTGTATGATCTGTTCAATTCAGCAAGAAGAGCATGTAAATGTGCAATATTATATACTTCTAGGGAATACCAAAAAGTGCATTTTAATTTGATATATTTTTCACATGGAAACTCTGAGAATTTAAATGTCGTTTGTGCTGCTTAAAACCAACCTTTTCCTCACATATTCTGCTCTTATGCTTCCTACCAGCTGGGGTAGGATTTATGAATGTGACCCACAGAAGGCCTGTGGAAATGTCTCTAACAGTGAATATTCAGAATCAGTAAATGTTCTAATTGGTTATTTCATGGGAGTATGTAGTCACCATAATTAGACATTGTTTATATTAGCAATGTATTGGGTAACATGAAATGACTAGGTGATCCTTTCTGGCCTAATGTTATTAACTAAACAAAGTAAGTTAGACTCTTAATCATCATTACATAGGATTAAAAATGACTGGAACTAATACATGTGCAGCTGAAAAAATAACTAGCTTTCTTAGTTCCAATTAGTCCTCAATTAAATTGTATCATCTGTGGTGTCAGACTTCAGATACATTAAAACTGCCTTTGAATCTGTCTGATTCCTTTAGCTCTCCCTCGTGCCAGCAAGGAAGTTTCAGAAATGAAAGTGTTAACAGCTCCTTTGAAATTACTCCTATTTAAGAAGAAAAATCATATTACTTTCTTAATCTTTCTAATTCTATTCAGATAAGATGATCTTGGATTTGTTCCTTTAACACAGACTCGTTAGTGCAGTCCCGATTTCTGTATTTATGAATTGAGAAGATGACATCCTAGGTAAGTGCTATAAACTCAGTCATATGATTTTTATACTAAGATATTGTGTGTAAAAAAAAAAAATCCAATATTTTGTCCTTTCTTACATCAAGGTTTCTTTGAAAATTAGTAGTAGGGTGTTATATAGGTAGCACACAAAAGACCATGTAGTAGTTTGTAATTTACCTTTTGATCATCACAAGAAAAATTTCTACTGGGAAATGAAAGCCAAACATAATTCACTAAAATTACCCTGAATGCCCTCTAATCAATACAGATAAATCTAGAGTTTGTTGTTAAATCGATCCTCTCCTTTATAAAGATACACTGTCTTGATTGTTTTAGGGATAATTATTTCACAGGGAATTTTTAAAATGATTAGTAGAAATGAGACAACAGTAAACTTGACTTGGAGCCGTTGAATTACTGTGCTGCGGAGTGCATTTATCTCTTCTAGTTTGAAGCTTACTGATATCAATACTGATTTATATCATTTCATGCAATGATGTTTTCCTGAGAGAAATGAAGTGAAGCTGATTTCATTTCAAAAATGAACAGCCTATGTGCTTGTTTTTCTTTTACAAAATTGTTAGCTCTTGCCAATATAAATACTCACTGCTGCAGACTTTCTCTTCCTGCTTTTATCACTTAGGCTGATTCCGTGACATATGTCATATTGAAAAAGTCCAGATAAACTTTGGAAAAATTAAAAAAAAATGTTTAGACTAGAAAGACAAAGGTTGAACTACAGGATTACTTAAAAATATTGTTGCTGAACTCTTCCTATACATACAAGACTGCAATTTAAATATCCAAGGTTTTAAAAGTCAGAAGTTTTCTGCTTCAGTTTCCATTTGTAAATGAAGATCTTTGTAATTCTGCATGATTTTAACAGCTCACATACTGTAAGTCAATACAGCATTTAAAAAGATAGAGCAAGAGTAAAAGGAAGAGACAGAGGGATGAGTTTGTATAGATGAAATAGATGTAATTGCTTGCACTACTCAATCAAAGTTAAATTGCATTGCAATACAGTACTCAGAAAAATAGATTTATGTAGCATTTTGATTAACATAATAAGGTACATATTCTATGTATGAATGAATAAAGGATAGTAGGTATAAAACTTGAAACTATTGCATTATGTATTCTGTCACCTAAACTTTTCATTAGTAAGAGTACAGTGAATTATGTAATTCAGAGAAAATCCTGACTAAAATGTCTCAAAACAAACAGTCTAATTGGCAACAGTTACAATTCCATGCAAAATGAAATAATTCTCTAATGAATAACATAAAGTGTTTGGTTTTGCCCCTTAAATTGTCATTAAAACTTATTATCTAATGCAAGAAATTCCTTGAATTTAACATAAATTTTGGTAGCATATGTTTTTAAATCAGTGCTTAATATTAATTCTCACTATTTTTCAAGGGACAAGGAAATGAAGTTTTTAGTATTTATAAGACAAAAGCATATTCTGAAGTGGTTATTAGCTGAATGTTACAGAAGTGTAAATCTAGTTTAAATGATCAGTTCAGAAATGTATAATTTGGTACACTTATTATTGGATGTAGCTTTAACTAGAAAATTGTACAAATACAATCAAAAAGCTGTTCTGAGAAACAGGAAATAATTATTTATTGAAAAACAGTGAATGCTACATTCTTAAAATAGAAAACTCCAGCTCTTTTTATTAGATATGTGACACTTATTTATATCTTTAGATATTGTTTTTTAACGACAAGGTCTTTCATATTTTTGGTAATCAATATATAAATTTTGTTTACCTTACTCTGCAGAATAAGGCATTTCTCATAGCAACAATTAAACTTTAATTATTCAGGGTTTAATGTAATATAAGCTTTATTTTAAAATGCTGCAGAGATTTGTTGTGTTTGTCATCTAAACTTGCTCCAGGTCAAGATAATATGAACTGAATAGCCAAAACCACTGACCTCTGCTGTTGCCAGCAGTGGAGCGATGCTTGCAAGGCTCACAGGAGTGAAAACTGT
>VXAU01002296.1:1062699-1097699 GCA_013399695.1 Formicarius rufipectus
CAGGTTTATTCACCGCTTCAGTGAAATGTTGTGTGTGGTTTTTTGGGTTGGTTGTTGTTTTTTTTGGCTTTGTTTTGTTTTGTTTTGGTTTTTTTGTTTGTTTGTTTGTTTGTTTTGTGGTTTTTTTTGTTTTTTTTTTTTTTTAATAGATTACATACCATGTATTATTATTGTTGTTGTTGTTATTATTATTATCAATTATTACAGCTATTGATGTATCTACTTGCACATCTTGTTATTACCGAAAGAAAACGTTGTCATACAGGAAATTTTCTTCCTGAGAATTTTGTTTTCACGATTTACTTTCATTTCAGTTTCCTGTTGACTCAATCCAAATTGACCTCTGTGGCTACTGACCACAGTATTGAGGCTATTCCTAGTTCTGAAGGAAAATTTCTGCCTGCGTATCATCTATGTAATGATTATCCATGTGTTATGAGGCTGCCAGCCCTTCCTGTTAAGTACATGGAAATGCTACAAAAACTTGCGTTTTACTTGCTAAATCCCCCTTCCACAGTCTTAATGCAGGATCTTAGCTATGTTCCAGACATTGGCTGGGAAAAACTAATCTTGAGGTGGAACCAACACTATTGCCCTTCTTTGTGCTCAAAGATGGACAGCCAGTGGTGCAGTTAAGTACTGTACTATTTGTACATAGCCTGAAAGCAAGTATAGAAATGCACACTCTTCAAAAGACAGTAGTTTAATGTAATACATGGATGAGAGCTGCTATTTCCAACTCCTTTCCATAAATGTTACCTTATGGAAAAAATCAGGATGAGGATCTTCAAAGTTATTTTGTCTGTGACCCAACATCCACAGATTATTCAAAAAGAAAGAAAGCTGGGAATCTTAAAAGGCAAGGCTTTTATGGCTGTTCTCAAAAAATGGCTGTTTAGCTTGCAAGAGGCCTTTTGTCGCAACTCAATGTCATTATCAAGTTATATCACATTTCAAGGTTAAATGTAACAAAACTACCCTTTCTGATGGTTTGAACCCAGGGATCCTAGGTCAGAGGTGATATGTAAGACAATGATTACATTGATTAGTCATTGATAATGTTATGAATACTTCTGTGGGTTGATTCAAGCTTTCTTGAACATTCACCACATACTGATAAACATATAGGTTGCTAGAAATAAGTGTGTGTTCAAAGAGTAGCCATATTTTGGCTTACACATATCTGAACCCATCTGTGTTTTGGTTTTCTTCCTCAGTTCAAGTATTCTGGTTCCATGATGCTCTTACACCACTTGATACAATTTTGAGGCATGCTGGAGAGAGGGAAGAAGAAAAACAGTCATTGTAAATATAAATTCACTCAAAAGGATGCATCATGCATATATTGACACAACTTCACAAAGATATATGCTACATTGATTTCAATTCCTTGTCTTATTTGAACTCACACCTGAATTTGAACTGTAGTGGACTTTAATGCCAAATAGATAGGTGAATACCATGAGATATTTTTCAATTTTTGTTTAGATTTGTATGAGTGGTGAGGATCCAAATTATCACAAATAATCAGCTCTGTTCTGGTCCAAATGGATCCCTGTGGACAGTGTTATTTCTGAGAAATGCTGTAGAAATTATCCTTCCTACTGAAGAGGAACTAAATCACAGTTCATCAGTATCAAGGCTCAGTATATACTACATAGCAGTCTAGAAAACTGAAAAAGAATCAGCTGGAAATTCATCATGAAAAGGATTTGCTATTCATCAGAAGTTTATACTTTTTTCCTATTTGTTTCCAAGTCTTAACGAGGGATGCATGAAATGTAGAGCTACCTGTAAAGGTATTTGAGTTGAGGTCACTACCAAAGCTGGAGCTTTTTATGATTCATAGATGGAAATTCAACATAAATGTAAGGGCTCATCTGTCCAGGAAGACAGACCTACTCTTAATGGTCTTGGGAAATGTGCTGGGGAAGATCTCTGCTGGGCTGACATGGGGACACAGCAGCAGACATGGGAACTGGAATATTTGTTGCACCAAGCAGTGATGAGGGGACCTGTGAGACAGTGCAATAACTCCCTATACGTCAAAAACTGAGGAACTTCATATAGCTACTGGTAGTTTTCTTCCTTATTTCTCTATATTTTGTGCTCTGTCAACAGAGAAATTGACTAGTTAATTCTGAATGAGGGAAAAGCTACAGAAAGCCAGAAGATCCTCTATATAAACTCCCAGAGGCATAAACATTATTAATGACATGCCATTTTTATTTAACTGAGGGAAGAAAAGGCTAATAAATGCTCAAAATAAAGAGGATAGCAGTGTGATTTAGCACAGCCACAGATGATGATTATTCTTCAGCAATATCTATTTTTTTTTCATTTTTCATTTACATAGTTGGTTAAGATGCTTTTGATATTGATAGCTCAGGGAGGAGCAATGCAAGCACCAAGGATGTGGGTGAGTTTCTGCTATTTGAATTTGCTAGATTTCATTAAATAGCACCATAGCTCAGGACAAGCTGATGGCATTTCACAGTCTATTTCCCCATATTCCCTAAATGTTGATTTACCAAGAATGAAATGCACATACGCACACTCTGGAGCATGTGTTAAAGCTGTGCTAAACATTTTCCATGTAACTTCCAGATGGCAACATTTTGCCAGAAAGCCCGGTACTTAGAAATGATAAATAAATAAAACAAACAGAATCTTGTGTTGTAATAAGGAGGCAATGCAACAGCTGCAAAGCATGGAGTAAATTCAGCTTGACTTGATGTGGACACAGTGGCTGGATTTTACCCAAGAGATATTAGCAACATACGGACTCCTAAGGGGAATATTGTGAAGAGGAAAGAGGAGATCTCATTGGGAGGTCTCTTAACACATTTGGAAAAATAAACACAGAAACGATGGAAAATAATATTTAAGCAGAAAAAATCAGCATAGGTTGTCCTCCTGAAGTATGTTGGAAAAACAGGAACATCTCTTGGTAAGAAAAAAATAGTGAACAGAGCTTTGCTTTGTTTTATTTTGTTTGGAGGGAGAATTAGGAAGAAGATAGAGGGAGGAGTGGAGCTTGGGAAGTCAAACTGTGTGACAACAAAAGCCACCACGTGCAGAAAAGAGAAGTGGTGAAGGTAAGGAAAGCAAAAGCAAAGAGGGTGTATCAAGTGTGCTTCTAGAGGGTGCTACTCATTAAAGGTTACACTTGAGAGGCGGCGGGCGTTGGCCGAGTGGCGTAGGCCCCCGCCTGTGGAGCCGGCTCCTCCTCTGAGGACGCCGGTTCGAATCCTGGAGGAACTCATTGTCGCCGTCTGAGCGTGCTCGGCCGTGCCAAGATGAGCCTCAGGAGTAAAGGGAGTGGGGCCAGTTCTGCGCACCCTGTGCCTCACTTAAAAAATCCATTGCGCAGGCTTATCCCAAGATCTTCGTTCGCAAAGTCCAGCCAACAACAACAACAACTCATTAAAGGAAAGAAAATCCCTTCAAGCTTCTTGAGTTATATTTACAAGGGCAAAAGTATCACATAACACAAATGCTTCTACAATAAAAAAGCATTTTCAGTTCAAGCAACATTTGAGAGCAGTTGCTCAGCATCAGTAGTGGTAACTATAAGTGCAACAGCAAAAGTGACAGTAGGTGAAACATTTATGTTTCACTTTACCTTTCATGAGTGGGCTGTCTTCTACTTATGGTTGTGCACATCGATAACTCTTGCTGAGCATGGCATAGTAATAACTCATTGAGACTTGTATTATCGGTGTTCTCATGTTATTGAAAGTGAAATTATGGGGTTTTTTCTTCATACAAGGTAGTTCTATACAATAAGGATGGACATCCTGATGTGTATTTATGCTTTAGGCACCCACATTTGGAAATAATGACCTGTGTAAGAACCAGTGACAGTGATAAAAACAGAAACCAGGGATCAAGCATCAAGCAAGTAAATGGTATTCCTGTATGTTGATTTCCTCTTATTCAACTGGTAAGCAAAATTTTATGAGTAGGAAACTGTAGTATTTTAAAAGAGAGTAAAATGGGATCACATGAATCTATAGTCTCTTATGTTTTCACTCAAATGCATGAAGGAGGCTAAGCAAGAATTTCCAATATAACTATCACTCTGACTTCAGCTTGACTGGGTTGTCATGATCAAATGGCTTCTTTTGCCTGGTATGTGCTCCTCTGCTTTTTACATCCTTGATATCCCAGTCTATACATGTGCACATGCTGACTCCTTCCAGGACACCATAACCCATTGTGATAATTGCCCTGCTAAAGCTACCTACTGAGTTAAAGGTCAGCAGAAGGGCCTTAGCAGTGAAGCAGCACTTGCCTATCAAAATGCAAAATACCAGGGTGAAAGACAGAAAACTCAACTGTTATACATTACTACAGTTGAGACATTCAAAGTTGAGTATATCATTCTCATGTACCAATACCTAGAGAAGAATGTCACAGCATGACTCCATCCTCGTGATGGAGACTGAAAGAAAAATGAAAAATAATGCCAAGTTATCTCCTTTTTGTTAAATCTATTGTAATCTTGTGTTCTTCCTCTGCTACTGCACTGAAATAAAGACATTTTAATCCTAAGGTACAACTGAGAGAAGCCCTGATCTAATAATTGTAAAACCTCTCGATCCGATATTTTAGAGCTCAGAGTACTTTTCACTTATGAATATTCATACAGACCACTAAAAGAATTATATTCTGCCTGCAGTTACAGGCAGGAAAGGAACATGGTAAATTCTAAAGAGACAGCAGTATTTGATGGAACACTTGTGAAATATTAAGGGCATCTACAACAAAATTCTTGCAGGAAACCTTTTCAGGATGTGTAATGGAATAGTGATCACAGCATTATGGAACACAGCTTTTAGAGGTAACAAAATACAGGAATTAATCTCAACTCTTAGACAAGTTGGAATTCTTCAAGGTAACTTGTCAATGTGCATGTTCATGCAGGAGTATCCATGCTTCTCAGTTAAGACACTGAATTCAAAAACTGATACAAACTTTGCAAAATAAACAAGAAAACCAAGATAAACGCAATTTATTTGTTTTTCTTAATGGAAAACAAGTTTCTTTCTGAAGAAGAATTCTTCCTGAAATTCTGCCCTAAGGTTCAGAGTTAAGGTTAGTGAAAATTTGCATTTTACACTTGTTCATGTCTCTTAAGATTAAGTAAACTGCAGAATTCCTTGATAGTAAAATAATTAATATTTAATAAGATTATTTTCCAGTGTTTTCTGACAAGTCAGCACTTAAATACAAAAAGGCCTAATCTCATCCTGGCAACAAATGGGCTTGTTCCAATGGCAAATGTACTAACCCACGCAGATAATCAGTAAGTTAGTTGGTTTGGAGGACTGATTTTCCTCTCAAATAGGAGATTTCTTGTGTTTACAGTATTCCCTGAAGAAATGAAAGTGGCATTTTACCAATTCTTCTATTAACAAACATCTTAAAAATATAAGAAAGGTAATGTTGAGACCTTTAAAACTAGAGACTGATGGTAGCTTACCTGCTACCATGATGCTGCTGAGAGGAAGGGAGTGCTCTCACTCCTTCTCCCTTATCTCTCTTCCTATTTTCCCTTAGTTTGAATCCTCCCTCTGCAAGTCATTTCCTTCCAGAATGGTCCCTCTGATGTTGCACTGAGCTTTTATTTTTTTTCCCTTTCTCATTTGGCCAATGTAATACCCATCAATAAGAAGGGCTAGAAGGAGGATCTAGGAAACTATGTCTGCCAGTCTGATCTCAGTGCCTGGCAAGGTTATGGAGCAGATCATCTTAAGTGTGATCACATGGCGCCTCAGGGAAGGCCAGGAAATCTGACACAGCCAGAATGGACTTAGGAGGGGCAGGTGCTGCCTAACCCAGCTGATCTGCTTTTATGACAAGGTGGCCTGCCTGGTGCCTGAGAGCAAGGCTGTGGATGTACCTGGGCCTCAGCAAAGCCTTTGACACTATCTCCCATAGCATATTCCTGGAAAAGCTGGCAGCGTATGACTTAGACAGGTGCACTCTGTGGTGGGTTAAGAACTTGCTGGCTGGCCGGGCCCAGAGAGTGGTGGTGAATGGTGCTGCATCCAAGTGGCAGCCAGTCACTGGTGGTGTCCCCCAGGGATCAGTGTTGGTCCCAGTCCGGTCAGGCTCTTTGACTGACAGTGTTTCACTTTGTTTGCATAATACTCTGTTCTTTCATTGAATAAATTAAATCAGATTCCTGAACACTACCATGATGTCATATGTCAGTGCCCCAGCCAGTCCCATATGGGCTATACAGCCTTTCTGAGAAGTAGCTGGAGCATCAGCAAGTGTAGATAATTGTCTTCTTAGCTGAGTCTGCAGTTCGAACTGCTGAGTTTTCTAGACTTCTGCAGGTGGAGGATGCAACTCATCTTCCAGGTAAACATCGTAATCTTAGAACAAAATTTAAAACATTCTACAGAGGCAAAAATCATTTGCAAAAGGAAAAATATCATAAGTTTGATGCTTTTTCTAGACAGTCTAGGTGTCTTAGAAGAAATTCTTCTTGGGAGTTTTAAGGGAGGAGGTGAGGTGTCAGAATATTTCTGGCCTTTTCACTGAGAATTGCAGTTTCCAATTCTGAAATTATGTAAGTAGACCTTTACATTTGCTTTCAGTTCCTGCTACTTATTATACTTCGTAGTTAATTGTATTTCAGTATGTTTGGCATTTTCTGTCTGTATCTCCTTTCCACAGAAGAAATTTGAGGAATTTTATTTCCATCCATGACTTGAAGATCTATGATTGCCACAGAAATGTCTTTGATCTTTCCTAAAAGTATCCATGCTGAGTTTGCTTTTATATTGGTGTCTGGCAGATCCTGTCTCCAGGATTCCACTTTCCCTAGGACATCAGTCCTGAAGGTGTTCAGAGAGAGCAAAATTTACTTTTTGTGAGTCTACATCTTTAGCCTATGTCACACAAGTGTGTCTTCATGCATCAGGTGCTGAGAATCATATCCTCTCCTGAGCTAAACCCATGAAAACTCATTAAAATCAGTGGAGATACACAGAAAGTGAATAAGTAGTATTTAGCTGAGAAATGCTGTGTACTCTTCTGTAAGCTTAGTAATGTATTGATAGAGTTATCCTGTCTTCCAAAGCATGCCAACACTTCCTATAATATGTTGTGATTGTGCTGTGCTTTCAGCAAAGGTAGGTTGTGTGTTTAAAAATGACATTTGCTTTACCATTCTGCCTAAATCATGGATAATGTTTTAATAAATGGTATTTTAAAAAAGAAATATATTATTTGATAAAATTATTGCTCAAACTGAATTCCATCAAATTGTCACAGTTGTTATATGCTTAAAAAGCTTCTGCTCCTCTATTATTAAGTGGTAAAAGATTATAATTTGATAAAAATGAATACTAAAATGACTGATTTTTAAAAGTATGCTTCAATAAAATTCACCATAAAAATTCAAAGCAAAATGTATATAAAAAAAGATTTTCTTTATTATTTTAAACCTACACATTTAAAAATAGTTCAGTGAACAAATTAATGTTACAAGAGAAGGTACATCAGCTGTACTGCATACTCAGTTTCCAGCACTCTCTCATTCACTTATATGATGATTCATCAGTCCGTACTTACACAATATTTACTTCTTTACTATAACGATACAGCATTTGCTTTGTAAACATTAATATAAGTGCAAAAGAGCTTGTGGCAGTAGAAGGTAAGATCTAGTACTATGCAAATCCTCTTAGTTACGGTCACTAGTTTTGGGGGTATATATAGCTCCATCTCTGGAAGACATACTTTTTCAGACATAATTGTATAACAGGGCTTTTCTGACATGACTGCTAAATATATTGCATCTGATTGTTCCTTGACATGAATTTAACTATAATGACCACTCCTTTTTTAACTCAGAGCAACAAGAGACGGAAAAATGCAGGAAATTATTTTTTTTCTTGTTCAGTTTGAAATAAAACAATAATCAACTAATGGTCAAGCGTTCAAAAGAGAATGGTAGGAAAACTGGAAAATAGAAAGGTTTGAAGGAGTTTAAAATTGAGAACCTGAACAGCTAGTGAAAGAAGTTTGCTTACTTATTAAATCAGCAATATCATCAATTTAATAGAAAATTAAATGAAGGAAAAAAACCAAACTATAGTAAATAAGAAACAAAGAACAATGCAGCAACGACCCAGAGAATACTTGATAAACTAACAGAAAACAAGAGCAAAACTATAAAAATATAGACCCTGTATATTTAGATTTGTTTCTGGCATGGTATGATTCCTTCTATTAACCAACCAACCAACCAACCAAAGCACAGATTAAATAAATAAATAAACAAACAAACAAACAAACAAATAAATAAATAAATAACATTTAAAAAAAAGGAAACTGGGCATTAGTCTGATCCTAGATGTCAACATTCCTGTGTCAGGTGTCATTCACTCCATCCAGGACAGAATTAGTGCTTCAGAGGATCCCTTTGCTCTTTTACTTGACATTTGCTCATGCAAGAGATTGTGTAAGTGCTTCAGTATGCTAGTTGCAGTGATAGCTTGAGTAAGGACTCTGCTACAACACAAGACCTCAAGAGTAACCAATTAGGGGAGTGAGTTATTGTAACTTGAGCTGCTGTGTCACCACTACAATACTACCTTCAGAAACTTAACCACATTTCTTTCTTCAACCCATGGGTGAGCTGACACCACCACATCTCAGTCAAAAGCAATATTTAACTCAAAGTACATATTTTTGTGCTTTAACTGAAGCCAAGTAAGAGATAAATTTCAAATTGCATTTCAAACTAAAACTGCAGCAAAGTCTCAACAATGAAGTTTTAAGGATATGGAGTCTATAGATAATAAATAAAAATGGAGAATTGAATACAGTCTAAAAGGAGTTGATCTTCAGCTCCATGAAGCATAGTAGATTTGAATTTTGTAACAGAATAGGCAGCCTGAGATCTTGATTTTATAACATGCCAGTAGGTTATGTACCATCAATGGAAACCAATCTTGAACCCAGGAGTATAAGCATAAGAATGCTTATTATTATTACCATAAGTATAAGACAAAGAGACATGTCCAAGTGTGTGGCTTAGCTGCTAGGAAGGAATAAAAGCACTAGAATGTGTGTGTGTTGCAGCATTTTATTGACCATGGAATGCAGCCCAGTACCCATATGAGAACTTTCTGCAGATGAAACTGATTGTCATTTCCATGCCAACCTATTAACCATCTTGTTCCAGTGACATCATAGGAGACTGAGTGAGAATGCCTAAAAGTGCCATTGTTCTTTCGATAGGGAAATTATCTGTTGCCTTCCAAAATCAGATTGACTGAGGAGGAGGGGGTGACTAGGCATTTAATCACAGTGTAAGATAAAAAAATATTTCAACACAAGTATCAACATATTTTGTGCCTTGGAGTGTTATTTGAGCAGTTTAAATAATTTATTTTTCTCTTCATTCTCTAAATGAAAAATTGCACTTTAGAATTTTCAGACCACCTGAAATATAAACTCCTACAAAAAAACCCAGACAACCCTTCCTTTCAGATTTGTCTGATATTTATTGAAGTAATAATAAAGTATTCAATTTGCTTTTTTCTGTCTTAGAAATAAACAAAAACAAAGACTTAAAATGAGAACTTAAAAGCATGTGTGTTGCAACTAGTAAAATTATTTTAAGTGTATTTCAGTTTTCCTTTTGTTTCCTCCCACAGAACTACTTACCATATTTCTCTAAAATTAATAAATTGTTTTAAAAGATAATTTACTATTTTTGCCCATCTCTGCAGATAATATCAGCAGTTACTGATCATAAAGATACCACATTTGTATATGCAGACTAGGTGCCCAACTCTTCTTATTTTTTTTTAAATTAAATTTTCCATTTGCTTATGTTGCATCATTCACTTCTTCCCTACCATCTAACTGAGAGTGATCTTGGATTTCTGGTGCCGGTCAGACTCTGACGTTGACTATCTATTTTTAATATTATCTTTTTTTTTTTTTTTTCCTTGGTAAGTTGATCTTGAGGTAATATCTGCATTGTTTCCACTAAATATATTCTCTGGATTGTATTACAAGAGTTCACTGAGTTGCCCAAATAGTTATCATCTACACAGAAAAAACTCTGACACCCTAGAGCAACCTAAAGGCTAAAGATGAAGTTCTGACATTAAAAAATGGTATATCTTTTTGGCAAAGGACTGTACTTTACTGTAAAGAAGTTCATGCATGTTAATACAAACATAAGCCTAGTTTTAAGGTAGTATTTATGAATTTTTATATCAAGGCACTCTAAGCTTTGCCTGCAATATACTCCACCACTGTTTCACATAAAACTGTCTACCAGAAGGGATTGACATTAGTTATGAGAGAGAGTAGCAGAAGCTCTTTAGACATATAACTAGTGAGCCATTTTGATGTAATTCAGTTTAAATTTCAAACATTTCTATTTAACATAATCAAGTGGTATGAAATCTTCTTTTAAAATGGCAAGTATACAGTACCAGCTCAATTGGCACTTAGCAACGGTCCTTTTGCAATATGCACAATAGCTTCCAGCAGGGAGTTTTTTAAGGACCGTCCTTTGAGAGCACAAACTCACACATGTACAATCAGGACACATCAAGGTTCTATCTCCAGCTCCCCTTGAGATGTTATTTAGCTAATGCACAAATGTTACATCTAAGCTGTTAGCCTGGGAGAAAGAACAAGCAGTTGTGTGCAGGTACACACCTTTTCTTTTTTCATTCCAGGATACCTTCATATTATAATTTAACATAAAGTAACACCTAGAAAGGTGTAATATTTGATTTTAGGTGGATTTCCACATTTAAATGTACTGCAGCCATCAAGTGCTCCTTCTTGAATCCCATATTATCTATTGGCAAAGCAGCAGTGAATGGGTATACAGCTGCAGTCATTACTGGATATCCTCTAGTATCACTGGAAAGATACAGCTGTATCACAGGCTGCCATCACCAGTAAATACTGCTATGAGCATAGCAGTTCTATATCCAATGAAAAGAAAAGATTTGGCCCTGCAGCTAGCTTTCCTCGAGAGAGTCAAATCCTGGCAAACAACCCTCTTGTTTCAACTGCAAACCTCCCATACTTATTGGTTATCTTCCAAAATCTGAGCTGAACCATATAATAAGTTCAAATTTCATTAAGCCCAGGAGCAGAGGGAATTTCTAGCATGCTGCTAAAATCATGGCATAATGCTCTGAACCGGATGATTGCATTATAATCTCATTCCAGTTGGGATCTTCCTGTCTTAATAGAAGGCTTTTAAATCCAAGATAGGAAAGTAAGAGGGACTCCAATGCTGAAATCTGCAATGCTGGTACTAAATACATTGCTTAGACATTTTGCACATGGAAAGAGATGATGACTGATACTACTGCAGTAATGCTGCCTTGAGTGTAAGACTTCAGTATTGGCTTTAATTCTGTTCATATGGAAAGCTGCAACAGAAATGTGGCAATAAAATTGTGACAGCACAGAGGACTTTATTTGCCTGATGACAAACTTTTTTTATTTTTCAAAGTAATAAGAAATATGACACTTTAGTAAGAAGGCTTGATGACAGACTGATGGACAAATCGTTATACTTATTTTCTTCCAGTCAAATGTTTTTCAGCATAAACATCTCTGAATAAAATACAGCAGAAGAAAGAAAGCAAAAATGGACATATATTTTCAGATAACATGAATATATATGAGAACAATATTGTTGTACATATGGGGCAATGAATTAGCATTGTAATAGACTCTTTAAAAAGATGCTCTTTGTTAGTGCCTAGCCATGAAATTCATGGAAAAGCCTGAAAATCCATGGAAGCAGGAACAAATTCTGCTTGTTTGAATTTTTAAAAATTAGGATATAAAATAGTGTAGATATGAGTTAATGAAAAAATTATGAAATTATGTTGGATTTTTACTTTGATTGGAGGAAATTTTTTTCCTGTTAAAGCATTTCCTTAGACACCTTCTAATTGTAGGGGTTTCATTTATTCATGCTGAAATGACATTCCAAATTTAAATACAGTTTTGTTTCAAAAAGGAGAATTAAAAAACTTCCCTGAGCAAAACTGAATATTTTGTGGCTTAGATTTTTTTTTTTTTTTTTAAACCTGCAGAGGCCATTGAAACATACTGTTTCAGCTTTGGAACCAAGTAGTACCTATTCTCTAAATTTTTCAGTTCGGTCAGAGAATCAAATTATCAGTGACATGCACATCTCCAACTATAAATACTGTTATAGGCTTCAGTTCAATTAGGATTCTCTTCTTAATCTGGTCTATTAAAAATGCCTAAATCTGTATGATTTGCCTGCTGAATAACAAACCAGAAGGCCTTTTTTCTTTTTTCTTTTAAAATTTTTTTTTTTTTTTTTTAATTCAAATGCTAACTATAAAACACTCTAGGGATTGGTGATAGTCTAGAATATTTCAGATTGGCCTATTCTGGACAGTTGACATTAGGGACAATGTTTTGTATGAATATCTTGAGGCCCCACAGGAAAGCTTGCTCTTCTTGACTCCAAGGCTCTGGTCTGAAGTATAGTGCTAGACCGTGAAGTTGAAATATTAGGTTCCCAGAGTCATATAGTTTGTAAAAGTTCATTATTTGAAAGATTGTTGATGAGGGTGAGCAGCAGCCTGTGAGAATTTTTGATGGTTGACAGTGGGTCCCTGGTCACACCAGTCTGGGGAGTGGTTATCTCTCCCCACAGATGACATGTGTAAGGCACAGCAAAAAACAAGACTGACACACTGTGGATAATGGGCAGAACACCATTTTTAAACTTCTGTTAGGTGTTTTCTTTTGACCACTCTGGTTGCCTACATAAAGTAGAACTGGTAAAGTCTGCTGGAGAATTTACTTGTCCCAAGGACCAATATTTACTTTTCATGGTTTGTCTTTGGGGTGTTTTAAAAGAACCTTTTTTCTCTTAAAAAGTCAAAGTGCAGCAGTCTAAAAAAATTGATGACAAATAGCAGATTGTTCCCTTTTTTTCTTTAATAGAATAATTTTATAATTGCAGCCAATTAAAAACAATACTATATAACTAGTTCCAAACAATTTTCTTGGTTATTCTATAGCTAGAAAAGGCCCAACTAATCTTAAACTATTAAAAAAAATCATCTGGGCAGACAAACCTGCTTGCCAAGTTTTAGGTGGCTAGGATCCAGAGTGGCTGAGATATTAAATGTGAAAACTTAGTTCTTACAGTTGAAATGCCAAACTACATCAGGATCTGGTACTATAAATTTTAAGAGAACTAAGTGGTGTAATACTGTATATAATTATTTCACTTATGAGGAAAAAGGACTATTACTCATAAGCAGAGCTTTAAGCAAGTTATAGGGATATTTCTTCAGAAATGTACACCAATCATTTGACCAAACAAGGCTGTGCTTTGCAGTTATATGTTACTATTTTTTGGACTTACTGCTTAGTGCAAATCAAGAGATTTTGAAAGACCATTGGTTGTGGCCTCAAGAGATACTTAATAAACTTTTATTTATTTACATTATATCCACTAGGATAACACAGGCTAAATAAAAATAATCTTATTCCATCTTTTTTTTTTCTTTATTTTTGTTTTAATCTTGCTTATATGCAGTACTGTACCTGGCAGAGCACCAAAGGCTACACCTCGGCTTTCTCTGATGTTGGTGTACTAGCAGCTCAAACAGAGGTTTTTCTGCCAATTTAAACTTTTAGTTTTTAATGAAGAATTCAAAACAGAAAAGTTAAGCATTCCTTGGGTTCTATCTTTAGTAGGAAGCAAGTTTGAGTTGGCACTGTGATTACGAAAGCTCTTCTTTAAAATCTTATGGAACCAAAACTAGAAATTCTGTTTAAATCCTTGTAGTCATCTAACAACATAAAATACTAAAAAAGCAATAAAATAAAAAAAAAATCTAAACACACATTTTAAAACTTGGAGTTTGGAGAAACAAGCTGCTCTTTCATTTCTTATTTATTAATTTTAAGCAGAAACATTCAGAGCTAACTCATAAGAGATATTTCCCCTCTGAGAGTGATCTCAAATTTCTTTCAAAATATACAGCTACATAAAATAGACGCAAAATGTTTTATTTTTATACCTGCACCATCTCAGGAAGATTATTTCTAGCCTCTGAAATAACTTTGCAGACTTCTGGGATTTTCTGTATATTTTATGTTGAGGAGGTCCAGAAGCTTTGCTTCGCTCTAACAGATCTCCACAAGCTGGCTCGGTTTACTGCCCTAAGAAGGAGAAGAGGAGACATGAGAGACTTTGCAGTGCCCTGGAGCAACTTGTGAAACTTGCCTTCCTTCACCTCTCCTTCTATATAAACTCCAAATTTTCTGTGCATGGGCCAAATGACCAAAGCCATCTAAGACTCAGGATGATCTTACCCAGTTGTGACTTGAAGCTGTAGTTCTTAGTTGTTGACAATTGTGGGACTAATTCTGAGTGCTTTACAGAAAATGTAGTGTTATCTGGCCATGCATCTCCTATGGTGTGACCTACTGAAAATGAACTGTCCTACCCATCCTATCTAGTAAGCAGCTTGGTCCAGATATTAATGCAAGAGAAGACGGTTGAGGCTGTTTTTATCTCAAGACACTGGGCTTTGTTATATTGTAGACAACAGCAGGTTCCAAGAAGCTGAGTTACTTGGCCTCCAACAGGAGTTAGGTTCTCTGGTACCTTGAGAATCTGGGCTATTAGAGATAGCCAAGGATTAAATTTAAACACGCTTACGTATTTAACTGCCCTTGATGATGCTAGTCATAACATCTAAGAAGACACTTTTCTTCAAATATAGTGAACTTTATAGCTCTCATTTCTTTATGTTACAGGGCCTGGGTGCTCCAAAGAAGGTGACATTCTTGCTCAACTGTTTATTCCCCTTCTATCAGGTAATGAACTAAGGATATCCTGATACTGAAATCACATCTGCAAAGTGTTTGAAGATCTTTGGAAACAAGACAGAAGAAAACAGAGAAATGTCATTAGGCTGTTTCTTTACAGAATTCATGATTTAAAAAAAAAAAAATCTAGGAAGAGAATACCAATGTTCTTGAAGATCATGAAGGGTATAGAGGGGATGCTCCTATGTTTAAGTCCTGCATTGAAATGTCTCTTTCCCCGTGGATGAACAATGCACAAGACTTGTCATGCAACATGGACTGTGAACTCAATTCTCAAAACCAGGACGAACAATGCAAGAACAAGCTGAAGTGTTTGCTGAAGACTTTTTGTCAACCAAACCCAGGTAATATGCATTTACACAAGTGAATAACCATTGTGTATTTGAGATCATCAAAGAAAAAAAAATATAGTAAGAACATTTCTGTTTTAAAATTATTTCATTGCTGTGTAATTTTCTAACCAAATTGATATCCAGAACTTTCCAAGATATCCATGTCTCTAAAATGGCTTTTCTTCTGAAATCTTCATTTGAATCTAGCATTTATCTAACCTGTGGTGCTGAAAGAAAAATGAGAACACAGCTGTCATTTGAGGCTTCACACCCCTCATCATAAGCTCCACTGACAGCTGTGGCTAGCTTGGTTGCTCCCTCACTAATCGATGGGAAAACTAAGCTTGGCCAACCTTCTGCTCAGCATGATTTGTTCCCTATACCTTCTCTGGGCTGGCTCAAAATTCCTGACTGGTGTTAAGTAATCTGGAGGAGCCTGGATTAGTCCCTCACAAATCTACATGGGGAAAAAAGGGACAAGGAGGTAATGGTAAGCCAGTCACAAATACTGTTGTCTGTGGCTGTAGGTCCACAGAGCAGGTGCAATGAATGCCTTTGTGTTTCCTCATGCAGATGATTTGGTAGCAAATGACTAAACCCAGTGTGCAGATTCATGACTCCAGAGACATTTGCTCAGTTTATGGGGTGAAGGAAAAAAGCAGAATTTATATTTCAGAACATATTAGATATTTCTGAAATATTTGATGGTACATATACTGTGTGTTTAGTACATGCATTACGCTTCAAAGTATTCATGCATGTATATTTACTTTTACAATTTATAGACCAGTTACAACACCAAGCTCTCTTCCAGATGTCAAGAATAAAACTGTATTTCATAGCTATTTTTACAACTGATAGTAAATCTTGTAGATGGTGTGAGTACTGTGAAAGGTATCTGACCTTGAGCAAGAAGAAAACCCCACTGGAAGACACCTATCTCAGAATTAATCCAGGTTTGCCTGCAAACGATTGCTTATTTGCAGCTGGAGACATTTTAGATCAACACTATGTTACTTTTTAAAATGAAAGAAGATGCATGCTTAACCCAAAAATACTTTCTTTCATAGCAAATTGGCCAAGGTGTAGGGATGGCAGTTTTTGGAAAACGTCTCACTGCAGTTCTCCAAGAAATGTACACATCAGTGTTAAACAGTCACATTCGACAAAAAGACCAACATTGGGAAGAACATCAGTACTGTGTTATGCAGCTTACACCATACCAAAAGTTTGCAATGCCTAAAAATGTTCCACATGGCTCTTTCATTTCTGCCAATTATATTTTAAGGAGCCAGAAGACTCTGCCAGTTAAAAAGGAACCAGTTAGGATTACAAGAGACTAACAGGAGTTAAGGTAGGAAAACCACCACAATCAACTACGGTATTCAGCCCACACAAAACAAGGAATTTTCCCCAGGCTGTTTGGTGTCACTGCATAATTGCAAAACTTAAAGAGACATGGACAGACTGAAAATCGTTTTGGAAACTTTTCCTTGTCTTGCAACTCACAGTTGTGGGATTATCTGTGCAGAAGACAGTAGATTCACCACTATGATTAACAGACTTCATGGTTCTCCATTTCAAGAATTTCAATTTTTCATTGAATAAGAGAGCAATCTTGTTTTCTTCACTTCTTGTGATACAAATAATGATCATTAATTGTTCTGTATTACCTTTCACCACACCATTTGTGACATGGAGTACCCTCTTCTGCAACCTCACTTTTTCTACTCTGGCTTGTCTCCCTTCCATGTGGTCCTATATCTATGGTCACCATCATCACCTTATATGTAACTTGTCTTGTTTTGTCCTTTTTGGGGGCAGAACTGCACACACTGTAGGTGAAATAATTACAGATTTATACAGTGGCATAAATATAATATTTTCCAAAAGTTGTGAAAAAGGGCAAAACATTGGTTCACGCACTGTGGAGCAAAAAATAACTATTTTGACAGATAGAAATATTCATGAGAATTTCTTCTTCCAAAATATCAATAAGTAGAAAACCTTATTACAAAAAAGAATATAAATCTGTTAAAAAAAAAGCAGCCATCAAATGCAATATACAGTACTACAGTAAAAGCATAGAAAAAGTTGTGATATAAAACCTCATATATTTGTAAGATCGCTCAACTTCACATTAATTTCTCAAATTTTCCATAGGAGCAACACAGACTCTGAGGCCAAACATTTACATTCATCTTCCATCAAATTCAATAACTTATATTTAGCAGTAAATTTATGAGAGTTACAAGCATTCGACCTTTGGAAAATATTTGGCCAATTCTAGAATTTAACCCTGGAAACATTAAAGCTAGCAAATTAGTCACTTTAAAGGAGGTTTTCAAACATCTAATGGTAACCATGTGGGCCTAAGTAGTAATGTCAATTCATCATTTCTATATGCCACTGTTTGGCAATAGCAGCTCAATCTTGAAATGGTAATGTAAGCTAAAACCCTATAATGCTCACATCCAGTAATAGAAAATCTTCAATAAACTGAGCTTTCTAAGATATCAAAATACAGATCAGCAAGGGGATTTATTCTTCCTAGAAATCAAAAATTATATTTTTCCTATAGCAACTAGGTACAAAAAGCATGGTGCAGGAAAACTGAGTCTAAAGATACCTCCATGTTGTCTGAAGGACTCCACAATTCACTAGAGCTTTATTGTTGTGCTTACTGTGGTGTCACAGGAGTCTCTGGGTGTGTGAACTTACAAGCATATGCTGCTCAGTTATCTGTGCTGTTCTCTTTCTTTCTCTTTATCCCCAATGCTAAGACTAATTTTTAACAATGAAATATTCTGATTTATGACAAAAAGGTTAGTTGGAAAATTTGGATACTAAATTGTTCAGTAGAATCTTTATCCTTTGATTATATAGTTGGCTGAGCAAAAGCATTTTGATTCATTCCATTCCAAATTAACTCCCCATTGCGGCTGACCCAAAAGCCGACCTATTTTTATGCTTTGTATCCTCAGGAAAACAAAAAAAATCAGTGAAACTGGTTAATCATTTAATAATATATGTTTCAAGCTTTTGGCTTAACATACACAAAAACTAGAACAAAAGTCATGTAAATATATAAAACCTTGATGGATTCTTCTTCTGGAACAAGAGTTAAATTTTTTTTACTGTAATTTTAAATTAATTTGATCATTTTTTTTCAATAGAGAAGACATACCATGCATTCTGAAACCTTGTATTTAGCTTGATAATTTAGCTTGAAATGTAGTTGCACTGTAATTTTAAGCTTGAATCTTTGGTCTTTGGGTTTTAGAATGACGCCTTAATTGCCTTATTTCTATATTTTTTCTTTTTTTTTTTTTCCTGAAGTCATATGCTTTCTGTTTTGCTTTATAAACTTTTAGTGCCATATATTGTCAAGCAAACAAAAAGAAAAATGGTAGATACCTTCTTATTGTGTTCTTTTTAATCTACATATTGCCTAAAAGTTATAATCAATACAACTGAAAATAGTTTCTGCAAATTATCCAAAGTTCCAAATATAAACACACACTGAAAACCAGTTCTAATGCAGAGCATATTTTAATGCTTTATATCCTTACTTCCATAGTTAAGGAGCTGGATCAAAACATGGAGTTCTAAACATATATATATAAACTTTTGTTCATTTCAAAAAAGTCCCCTGAATTTGAGGTGCAGTTGGGTTTTAATATCCATTTTTAACTTTAACTGAGTTCTGAAATCTCAAAATGTTTGTGTGCAAGAGAGACAATGGAAGAGAGAAAGAGGAAACGAGTGCAAAAGGGAGTCTGGCTTGGCAGGAATTTCATATTCTGTTGCTACAAGAGTTTGTTTTCCAGGAAAGCAGTCAGTAAGATTAACCACATTATAAACTCTCCTGAACATACAGTATATTGTAGTAAATTTTAGTATTATTCATAATCCCAGTATGGTGTTATGCAGTGCAAGATAGTTTGGGGCTGATTGTTTTCCTTCCAAATACTCCAGTCCTGAATACCCAAGATCTGTCCAAACACCCCAATACCTAATGTGCATGGCTCCAAATAAAGGCTAAAATGATCAAAAACTCATCTTTAACTTGACTACTTCATTCTCTTGAACTTGTGCCCTGCACAACCACAACAGTGGCAGCAGGGAGGTCATTGAGTTTCCATACATCACTTCTTTTATTCTCTGATCCCCTGGTCCCTCAGGTCCTTGCAAACAGATGTATCCTTTCCTCAACCCCAGACTCCTCAGTCTTTTGCATCTGATTACATCCACTGTGTAATTAAGGGTATCTTCCACTTCTGTGGAAAAGGAGTAGGTGGGTATAGGTGGACAGAGACATGTCATACATTGGTGGGGCAATAAAGTCTTTCCCGTAGTTGCCTCATGATAAAAAGATGTGATGACATGAGGATTGGAGGTGGAAGAAGTATTTGCATTCATGTGCAGTTATATACGCTATGTGACAGGCAAATAAGTGCTGTATCAAGCACTGGATATATAGAATTTCAGTGTTGCCTGTATGTGTTCTTACCAGTTTATACTATATTGCTGTTTTGCAGAGGTTTTCTAAATTATGTTCATGGTGCTTTTCCAGGCAAAGATCATAAAATGAGCAAATTTTTTTCCTTTTTATGTTTTTCTTGTTTTATTGAAAGCAGAGGCAATTTAATGTTCCGCTTGCTCACGAGAACTTATAGAACAGTCAGTGAGGCTATTGGCAGTGAGATGACTTCAGATGCTTTCCTCACAGCTCTACTTAGGAGTACCAGGAACATTCTTATACAGTTTTCTCTGAGCTGCATGTTGTGAGCAATTCTGAGAACATGACATTGTCACCAAGTACAATAGAACTAGGAAATGAGAGAGCGGAATCCTGCCCGCCTTTACCACATGTGACTGTCTTAGTTCTTTTGTCTTTGTCTGACACACTTCAGCCTCCTCCTTTAGCAGATGGGTTAGATTTTTCAGTCTAGCTTTGTTTCCATCAGAGTCCTGGTACAGCAAGTGGTATCATGCCAATAAGCAAGCACTTTGGTGCAAAACTACTCAATCATTAGAAGGGACGTGTGGCAGAGAAGATATTCTAGCTTTTACATTTTTTATCACGCTAGGGCTATTTTTTCTTCCTTTTCCACTCTTTTTATTAACCTTTTTATAGAAAATTGGCTTACCAAGAATTTATGAATTAGCAAGTCTATTATAATGATGAATGGTAATTACCATTTAAATCCTGAGTCATTCATCAGCTTGGTCACCATATGTCAGGTGACACAAGAGTGAAGGAATACTTGTCTGGTGAGTATTTCTTAAATGATTGTTACATTTGCCTGAACTTTGGACCTGTGTACCAAATACTAGGTGAATAAAAATTAAAATTATAGGAAAAGAAAAAAATATATACTTAATGTGAGGAAAGGGGAATGACAGCACAATAAGAGGCAATGTTGGCAGTGACACCTATTAGGATTAGACAATGGTTAGCATTTTAAAAAAATAGGAAAAATAAATATGAATTCAAGGTTTTATGAAGATACACAGAAAATCTTGTTATTGCAAATGAAATCCTTTTGTAACATTCCCATGTAAGGAATAATTTTTACAAAGAAAAAGTCATGTTTGGGAAAGAGATTATCAATTGGCCTAGTTAGCCCAGTCTACCTTGGAGCTGCTTGGGAATTTCTGCCCTCGTCAGTTGTTTCTTTAGGAGCGTGAAGGCAGGTAGTGGCTTCTGCCAGGATCCCAGAAAATAAGTATCTGTATGGCCCAATCAGAATTTCACTTGACCCTACCAGTCTCCTTCCTTGATGGCCTTTAATGACAGAGGAAAAAACCTGAAAGGGCACAACACTTGAGCTGTCACTAAGCCTCCAAATCCAGCCTGAGGTCTGCTAATGGAGTAGTGCAGGGTCAATCTCACTTCCTCTGTCAGTGCCAGACAACCCAGGGGTGCCAATGCAAGATTTGTGTCTCCAGACTTCTCAGTGCACCTTCTTACAAGGGGCAAAACAGTGCAAAGATGTCCCCTGGGTTCTCCACAGAAAATAATCTTTTTAAATATGAGTGAAATTATTGTAACTGGAATGGGTGCACATTAAAGTGATAAAGACTCTAAGGACAAAGTCAACATTAATGACTATAACTCTTCCTTTTCATGCTGATGTACTGTATCTCTCTTAGCTTTAACAGTTCATAAACTGAAGCCAACTTTCTGAATGATCCTTTAATTATTGAAATGTCACCACGGACTGGGAAGAAAATACTAAGATATTAATTCTTGTGGCAGACAGCAAACACTAGGTCCAGAAGCTTAATGGTGCTGAGCTGAATGGAACATACCAAGTCTGCTATCCTAAAATACAGTCCCTGCCTTTGTGCAGGTTGGGACTGTTCTCCTTTTGTATGTACAGAGGCAAACATAAAGTAACAGTATAAAATGGGCCATGTTGCAAAGCCAACTGAGGGGATCTCCTTCAGCTTATCTAGCTGGGGGGGGAAAAATAATTCTAAAAATATTGTTTAAATCAGAAGTCTGTTGTTCTATCAACACCCAGTTTTCTTCATTGTGCTAAACTTGCAGCTCTGCTTTTTTTATTATTGCCTCCACTTCTGAAAAAAACTTAAATTTTGTACTGCTGTTCCAAAACTACTTATGTGAAGAAAAAGGTTGTTGAAATTTGGGGAAAAAAAGCAAAGACAAAACAAAACCAAGCCAACCAACCAACCAAATAAAACAAAACAAAACAAATCAAAACAAAACAAAACAAAAAATTACAGAATTTCCTGTTGGATCCTCTTAACTTTGGATGAAATCAAACCTGTGGCTAACAGATGAAAAGGAGATCCTTCCTTCAGCTCCCTGCACAAATTGGTAAATGTGAATCCAGAGGCAGAACTCACTGCCAACCTATATCTTATAGAGAGTAGCTTTGTGTTCTGAATTTAAGTGGAATCAGGTGCCATACATTAAAATTAGAGTTTTTTTTTTTCTTTGTGAATTGATTTGGGTATTACAATTTCTTAAAAACAGTATTTTGTGTAAGTTATTGATAGCTCTTGGTTCAGATTTGCTTGGAAATTGATAGAAGGGCACCAAATGGAAGTCTAAGAAAAAGGGCTAATGACAAAATTAGTCAGCAAACTAAGAGGAAGAAAAGGAGGGAACATGATAGAAAGCTTTTTTCAGGGAAGTTCTGAATAAAAAGAATCACCAGAAAGTAAAGCCATATATCTCTAGAAAGGGAGTTAGGATTTGTGTCCATCAGTTTCAGCGGTAGACTTGCAGAGTAAGCCACTAGTCAGACATAAGGAGAGTTATCAGAATCATCCTCTACAGTCTTTTGTATTCTGTAGAGTTTAAGCAGACTGTAAAATAGCATGGGGTTTTTTGGCATTTCATATGCTATAAACAGTGGGTTTGGATGCCTGCAAAACCATGAACCATTCAGCCTTATTCAAGGAACTACAAATCTGGTAAAGATAACATTTCTGTTTATGATTGAGGAAAAACGTGGTGTAGTAATCAGGTGAATGTTCTTTCAAGGAAAAGGCTAAAAAAGTAAGGTTCTGTGTGGTGGCAGATACTTCATCCCTGGATCAGCAAAAAGAGCAAAGATTCCCATTGACGCCTCCCACTAGAGGCCCCGATATTCCTGAGGCTGCCTCTGTATGTCAGCATGTGAAGCTGATCTTTCCCAGCTGACTGCTGAGCTGAAATTTCTTGGAAGCAGCTGGGGTGGAGATGTGCCAGACAACCTTAAAAAATAAATCAGTTATAAGTGAACCAGGGCAACCCCTAAGGCCCAGAGGTAGGGCGGGTGTTTTGCTACATGCATTACTAATTAACTGTGAAAAGTTTTGAACGGTCCCAAAATTTTTTGTATCAGCTACCTTTTTTAAAAGACCATAAAAAGAAGGTAGAAAACACAGTTCCAGTAACTGAAATGAAGCATACCAGAGTTTGGGGGGAGGAGGGGTGGAGGGGGAAATACATCCCACAAGCAAATCCATTCTAGTTTTCATTTTATTTTTAACTTGATGTGATTCTTCATGTCAGACAGAGTGTTCGTTATCATAAGTCATCTGACATAACCCAGAGTGATGCAAAATTTTTATAATGCTTATTTCTTTTTACGCCCATTTCCCAACAATTTTTTTCCAGACAAATATTACTTCAGCCCACAGAAAGTCTTTGGACTCCTAACTAGCCAACATTTAACCTGCAATGAAGAGTCTTGAATCACTTGGAAAAATAGGTAGACTTTACCTTGTGGTTCATGTTGCAGTAGGCAGTGAGTATTCCAGGCCCTGCATATTTGGAGTTCAGGGGCCTCAAAGAAGAGCAGGAATTGTATTAGAACTGCTTGATTTTGGCAAACCAAAGTAAAATAATCATAGTTTTCATATTTTAAAGCCTTTTGAGAGACTGCAGGAACCTTAAACAAGTTCTATCAATAATACACAAATGAATTGTAAATTTTTGAAGTACTGAAAATCTGTGAAGGTCAGGAGCTACACACATCCATTGTGATCTGAGTATATATTGCTGCCATTTCCAGACAACATTTTTCTAGTGAAAATTCAGTTTATTTGCATCACTTTATGTAACAGTAGTAAAGTAAAACTACATAGCATATGTCAGAGAGAAAGAGGGTTTCTGTGGCTGCCTGTCTCTACCAGAAGCAGCTATCTTCTGTTACATGAGCACACAATCCATTGATTAAGGCTGGGCAAAATTTCAATTGTGTGTTGTTTCTGCCAATATCCAGCTTAGCTGATTATAGCTCCTGTTTACATCTAAGATGATAGAGAACAGAGACATTTGAACCACTGAATTGATACTAGATGCTTATACCAGCCACTAACATATCTGTTCTTTGAATTGTCTAACTGATAAAGAGATGAAAAACAGGGGCGAGTAGGTGCCTTTTGTAGTTGATGGAAAAATAATTTACTAAGCCTAGGTTGCTTTAACGGCTGGTACTCTTCGGTACCCTTAGAGTTGTGCTGTGCAAGACCCTGAGCTGATCGAGGACAGAGGCTTTAAGTCACTCTCATTTCCCCACCAGTGCCCTCCTGTGAGTCTGTACATCTACTGTATTTCTGCTTCCTTGAGGCCTTGAGAGGAATGGTGAACCAATGGCAGTCCCAGGCCAGGAGGCTTCAGGCATGTCCCTGTGTCCCTGCTCATGCTGCATGTACAAGCAAGTGACACAGTGCAGGTGTTGGAGTCCAAAAGAAAAAATTGGTGCGCTGCAAAACAGACTTAAGGTACAGCGCCTCACCTACCACTACGTTGTCAAGAAACACCTGCTTTTCTTCAGGACCCTGTGTGTGTTCCTGAGCATGAATGTATATATATGCTTTCAAAAATAAAATTAAAAATATTAAAACTATGAAGAATAGCAGGTGCTCAGTGAAAACCAGCTACATATGCTGAGCTTAGCTTTCATGAGTGAGATGAAAAGGGTTGGAGGTAAAATAAGAAATTAGATTAAGATTCAGTCTGGGGGGAGGTGGAGGGCTATATGCAGAGTCAAGCCCAAAGGAGGTTTCTCTTTGTCAGAATTCTTGCTGGTAAGGGCAGCAGAAGATTCAGATTCAACTGGCTTTTAAAAACATTTATCTTTTCTTTTTTTTTTTNAAGGGCATCAGGATGTTTTCTAATCAAGTTGTAAATGTGAACAAGGATCTCAGTTTAGGAAATCTTCTTTTCCTGATAATAGAAGTAGACAATTGCTGTGTTTTAAGGATTCATTCAGCTGCCTAATAAATAGTGCATAAACTGGTGTATATGATCCATAAGTGCAAGATTTGTGGGAGACATAAAAAATTATAAGGACACAGAAGTTGACTTCCTGAATTTAGACAAAAAAATTCTCACACTTGCAGCACTATTTTAAAGGAAACAGATTTAATAATAATGGCACTTTTGATCACTTGGAAGATAGGATTTTAACTAAAATACATCACTTGAAATCCAGTGGAATTATTCTTCAGTTTTTAGAATGAAACCCTGACAACACCTAATTTCATTTTTAATTAAAGAGTTGTTAAAAAAAATATTCAAGTCTGTGGTTTGCTGGAATTACTACATTGAATATAAACAGAAGCAGATGGATTTGCAAGGGCTATGAAGAGAAAAACGCATCTCAAAAATTAATATTGCCTACAATGCCTTGACTTACTGTAAAACCTAGCAAACCATCTTTAACAGTAGGATTTAAATTGCAAAATTGACATGGTCAGTTTCTAGACCTTGACTTTGCCTGGTAAGGAGATCCCTGATGTGGAGGGGACTATTACTAAGATTCTGAAGTTATCCTCTGCACTGAATGAAAAAAATATTCATGCCTTTAGGGGTTGTGGGTCCTTGCTGTGATTTACATAACTTACTGTGAGCAGCCATGGCAGACACCAATTATAGAGAACTTTGTAACTGCTCTACCTGTAGCTCCCAGTGGAAGCCATGTTTCTGTTGTATTAAATCTGTACAGGAATGACAATGGCGGGGGGAGGGGGGGGAAGATGCCATGAATGTTATAAGTAAACCTTTGGGAACAACAATATACGTACTGTGGTGCAACAGATACTGTAATTTTGCTCAGCATTTCAGAAAGCAGCCAAATCAAGTAACATAAAAAACAAACTAAGAAATCCAAAATAGACAGCAGCTGTAATGTCATTTCGCCTTTCACAGCCACTGAAGTTTTGTCAGGCAATAGTCTTGAAAGTTGAAATTAATTTTTTTATGTGTTTGATGTGGAAAGGAAACACGACCAGGTGAAAAGAATAATACATTTACCAAGATGTCATCATATACAGTGCAGGGAAAGAACTCTGAATGTCAGCCCAAATAAAAATAAACATAGTGAAAACTGTCTCAAAAGCTTGTGGAGTTAGTGAAATTAGTATTCATTATGGAAGTCTCTGTAAAGTAGTCCACCGTACCACTAAACAACTCCTGCACAGCCTGAACATAAGCTGTAGGGCAGCTGGGACTGGCTGCCACCTCCCCAGGAGAGCAGAGAAAGATGGAGGCGCTTTTCTAACTCTCTGTATACGTGGCCTGGCACAGAAGTGAGAGCTAGCAGTGCTATGGCCCAGCTACATACTCATATGGACTTCCTCTGGGATTCAGAGAGAAAACAGAAATGACCCTTTGTGCAGATAATGGTGCAGATATTCTGTGTACCATGCTATGCTTGGAGTCCTGCTGCCAAGTGGTTTGTACCGGTTAAGCCATCCAGTCCATGAAACTTCTGAAGAGCTGGATGGACTGAGCATGCCAGGGTGCCTGGAGCTGTCCCTAGGACACAGCTCAGATCTTTGTTTTGTAAATGCCCTGTAGCTCTCTTGAAGTGTTTCTGTCGGGGCTTTAATGGCTGAAATGAAGCACTTCTCTGGTATGTTCTTAATGCTTCCTGGAATGTTAGAAAACAACAACAAAAATGCTTCCATTTTTGACTTTTGTGTCAAAACCAGAATGTCCTTTTAAAAACAGACAAAGAAAATTCATCATCCAACCAAGCAAACCAAAGCACCAACACCCTACCCAAAAATAATCCCACTAAAACCAAAACCCAAAAAACAAGCCCTCAAAACTTGGACGTTAAAGAGGAAAATAGAGGAAAGTTAGTGAGGCTTTCTGTCTTATCTACTGCAACTGCTGATGAAAGGATGAAAGACCGGGCAGAAGGGGAGGGATGCAAGGACCATTTAAATATCCCATGCCTCTGTGTGTGATCCATGAGTGGGTCCACTGTGAACCTAAGTGGGAGTAGAAACATTTTGTCCATGTGTTTCAGAGCAACTTTTCAGATGCTACCATTCCTGCTTACTCAGGAGGGGGTTTATTCTGAATTGAGCAGGTATCTACTATAGTTTTCTCTATATTTTTATTGTCCAAAACCTTAATTTCCCTCTTTTTTCTGTTTGTTGGTTTTACATAGAGGCCTGTTGACCTCTGGAACCTAGAAAAATCACTTCAATCTTTGGAAAATTTTGAGTAATCCTCAGTTAAGAAACTGCTTGGAAAGTGAATCATTGACAGAATTGTAAACCAGAACTTGAGTCCTCATGCCCAGTTCTTTTACTCTTCCTTAGGACTTGCCCTTATGATTAACAAGGTTGTATCAAAAAATAATTGGTGACAGTGGTCGTAACTGAATTAAAAGTAGATCCCACTGTATCTGCTCTCTTACATGAATCAATCCTGCCTGCAGCACATAACCTGAAAGAGGTGTTGCTCACAAACTTTGCAAATTGTCACATTTGCTAAAGTCAAAAGGTTTCAAGCACTTTTTTGTGTCTCAAGAGTTAGAACTGACAGTCTCTTATTTCTGCATGCCATAGACAAGTGGGCAAATGACAGATGAAATCCAGAAAGGGCTAAATTAACTTTGCCAAGATAAGCTTAAATCAGACTAAAATATTCATAGGTGGTTGCTATCTTCATCTGTAAAACTGTGCACTGTAAAACATTGGCAGGAAAACCAGATCAAGGACTTTTAGTGAGGACTTTTTATTCCTGTCCTGAGCCACAGGAACAAGTCACTGTGAGTCCAGGACCCTAATCTCCCAGGCACCCAGAGCAGGACTTGTGCTCCCTGGTCCATCCTGAAGATAGGTTTCTGTTCGACTGGACCTTCTCTCAGCATGGGGTGAGAAGGGCTCAACATTCATCTGTGTATGCCAGCTCTGTAATCCTGCTGAGGAAAACAGTCCACATATGTATAACTGATTATATGATGCCTTCATTATATATAGCAGTGCAGTCAGTAATCTTCAGCTCTGTATAATTTACTAAAAATTCTACAAGTCAAAATGTAATTGAAAATGGGGAAGCAAGTAAGGTGCTGATAAACGGTAGGATTCTACAGTACATCAACACCCTACAAAAATCCCTTTACCTTCAATTCAGAGGTTTAATGAGTTCATAAGACTGGTGAAGGAAACGTTTGTTACCTTTGTGCTTCCCTCACTATCCTTTTCTGCATCACACTCCTGGAAAGTGCCATCATCAAAAAGCCAAGGACAAAACCAGTCCTTTTCATCAGGTTGTCAGGGACAGCAGGTTATGCCAAATTTCTAGAGAAACTCACTTCCGAACATTTGTCCTAGGCAATGGGGTTGGAGTTGTTGTTTTCTAAGGACCAAGGCTTGTACACATTTTTCATTTATTAATTCCCTAATAAAAACTAACAATATTGTAGTCTTAACTAAAGCTATATTCATTGTATCCAGTCTGTTGTGGGTGTTGTCTCATTTCACGTTTTAATGAAGGTAGGGGGACAGTGACTTTTGAATCTCTGAGCATATTTAATTGCTATTTAAAAAATTTTAACACCTTTTTATGTTTCACATATTTCAGTTTTTCTTCCTGTCTAAGGCTAAAATAGAATGCTGTTTCAAACACCGCCTGATGTTTATGAACAAGGTAAGGTGCTCTTTCAGCACATCAGATTCTACTATAGCAGAAAGAAAATAATTTTATAGAGTGTTTTTGCACATGTTATTAAGATTCATGTCTTGATTTCTCCTCCTTCTAAACAGTGTCCCAAAGACCTGTGGTATCCTCTGTGTTAAGTGCTGGGTTCAAGAGATTAAGGGCAATGACTGGCACCTAGTTCACTTTTATTTCCATTTCAGTGCAACCTCACATCGCTATACATCTGTTTTGTTGATTCAGAAGAGCACTTGAGATGCTTTACAGTTGATTTTGACAAGTGCTACAATTTGATATGGGTAGATAATTCTTGCTGAGTTGATTTCAAAAGTACAGAAATTATAATTTTGAGTAGATATTACCTTTCTTTATGATCAGAATTTTCATGTAATATACTGTGCACTTAAGCTTCTTAATCACATTTTCCTTTTTTAAACATTACATTCTTTCCATTTAATCTAGTTAAGTATTGCAAATTAAAATATTGTTCTAAATATATCTTGGGTTTTTTTCCATGCACTGTGGACAGCTCATGCAAAACTCACTTGAAAAAGTGATCCCTCCTAACCTTCTCACCAAAACTATTTGGTTTAATTAAACAACGAGACAGGACAGACTGTATGGCAAGGTTGATTAATGCACATCTCGGGTGCATTTCATCTCATGCCTCCAGCACATCTGAGGTGTGGAGTAATCAGTTAAACTGCTTAGTCCAAAATGTCTTAGTGCGATTATAAAACAGATAAAAGTTAAAAAAAAAAAANNNAAAAAAGAAAACAACCTCAAATATGACAACATATTCTTACACTACTATCATGCACTGAGATGAAAATTGGGCAAAATTGAAAAGTAAATAATTTCATTAAATTCTGGATTTCAACACAAGAGATTTATGTAGCTGAAATGTTTTATGGGGTGATATGTGTTTGTTCCATCCTGATCCCTCTGCACCAAATTTCTTCAGGGTGCACCAAGATGACAAACCCATTGCCACTTCCAGTTTCTGACTCCTTCCTTTTTTCCCTCTCTACTCTCATTCTTTAATCTCTTTCTCCTTTTTTTTTCTTTTTTTTTCTTTTTTTTTTTGTTTGTTTGGTGGGGTTTTTTTTGTTTTTGTTTTGTTTTGTTTTGTTTTGTTTATTTTTTGCCATTCTGCCTCAGGCATTTCTCCCTGACATCAGCATGTACCCAGCATTAGTCTATGCTCTCTTGTATTGGTGGTCCCCAGGTGCTGTTCAGCACATGAATTGATGAGGAAAGGATCTGTCCTTGACTAACCTCTGCAAACACTATTGTGGGGTTAAATCCAGATTTACGCCGGTCCAACTGACAGTTTAAGTAGTCTCAGTTGGAGGCTTTCAACAGAAATACTGTCTTGGTACTTCAAAGAAATATAGGGTAGGATGGGCAAAGAAGTCTTCAGCTTTCTAAAGGGACACCTGCCACAGGTTTGTTTTCATCTAAAAGAGAATGGGTTAATTTATATATAAAAATTGCATGCTTTGGCAATAAGTACTATCAGAATGTAATCTGAGAAATATCAGCATTACATATCATGATTTCCTGATAACTTATTCCACAGATACACATGAGAAAGCATAAGCTTCTGCCTCACACCTGCATGTGCCTCCCCCAAAGGCCTGATGCCCCAAGTATCTACTTTTATGCTTATTTGGGCTGGGAGAGAGTAAATTTTCTTCACAGTAGCTAGCATGGGGCTGTGTTTTGGATGTGTGGTCTAAACAGTGTTGATAACAAAGGGATGTTTTAGCTATTGCTCAGCAGTTCTTACACAGCATCAAGATGTTTTCTGCCTCTCACCCCCCCCCACCAGCGAGAAGGCTGGGGGTGCACAAGGATTTGGGAGGGGACACAGTCAGGTCAGCTGACCCCACTGACCAAGGGATATTCCAGGCCATATGGTATCATGCTCAGCAAATAATGCTGGAGGAAGAAGAAGGAAGTGCAGGATGTTCAGAATGGTAGTTTGTTATCCCCGGTCACCTTTAGCTGTGATGGAAACCTGCTTTCCTGGAGATGGGTGAACACCTGCCTACCCACGGGAAGTGTTGCTTTACTTTTCTTGAACACATGGCTTTTAGATTATCTATTGAACTGTCTTTATCTCAGCCCATGAGTTTTCTCACTTTTGCCTTTCCATTTTCCATCTCACTGTGGGGGAGTGGCTGCATGAGACTGAGCTGCCAGATGGGTTTAAACTGTGACACTGTAGGAGTCAGTAGCAAGATTCCCATCGAGTGCAGCCTGGTTTGACCCTCAGAGAGTAAATACTACACCACTACCTGCACTGACTGTCAGAGGAGCTGTGCTGCTGGTGTGGGAGAGAAGGTTTTCCTGCCACTCAAAAGAAATTGATTAATAGAGCCCAAGAGACTCTGGCAATTGCCCATAACTGTGAAGTTCCGTGGGTGGCACGCTGTGGCATCCTTGTAGGTCTCAATCTCCTCTGTCCCTTGGAAAAGAGAATTTGGCTGGAAGTTTCTGAATTTAAATTAGAGGGGTTTCCAAATAAGGGTTTTTTGTTTGTTTGTTTTCTGTGGTTTTTTTCTTTATTTTTATTTTTGTCTCAAGAGAAAAGACTATAACGTAGAGTTTTTAAAATACCATTGGAAATGAGAATCTGCTCAGCTGTGGAGGAGTTTTTAGGGTCCCTTAGGAACTGAACAGACTAGTAAAGGGGAGAGAAGTATCTGAAGTAGTGATGGAGGGAGGATAAAGCAAGCAACGAAAACAACAAAGTAGGACTGAGGTTGATACATTGAAAGGAGAAAAGGGAATATAAAGAAAAGAAGGGGAGAGGCATATGTCCAAAAAGTAAACGAAGAACAGGAGGCAGGAAGGTTGGGATGGGAATGCCAAAAATCCCAGCTTCCCACCAAACACAAAAACTGAGGTTCTGAAAAGGCAGGTCTGTTCAGGAACACTACTCCTTGCTGATGCAAGCAGAAACACTGAAGTCAATTATTCATATAAAGGCTGCAGGATTGAAGCTCATATTCATTAAAGTATTTCAGATTCATGTTCATTGTGTTCTCACAGTCACTGCTGGGCTGGATTGCCATGTGCATGCCAGGTCTGCCATCCACTTACCTCTATTTACAGCATTCCTATGTGGTTTTTTGCTGTTTTGCCAGCCTCAAAACTTAAGAGGAATCCAAAGAAAATTTTTAAAAAATCTACTAAGAGACATGAGCCTTCCTCTTCTAGAGAGGTGCATGTGAGCATTTCTGTCTAGCACAGACCGGATTTGTTCAGATTCTGCAGCACTGAAATCTCAATCAGCATTTTTAAGCAAGAAAAATAGTCAACTCAGCCATAGCTTTTAAAATGAATACATTTCCTTTTAAGTTTAAGGTGCTACGTGTAAATACTAGTGATGTCTAGTTCCAGATTTAAAACTGAATTCCTTTTCACCTGTGTGAAATAAACATTCTACATTCTTTATTCAGATGAATAGTTTTCTTTCTAGTCAGTAGTCACATTGAGGTTTATAGGGTTATACACATAAGTTAGGAATTGTTGAAGAAATAAGTGTTTATGCAGAATCCACCCCATAAATAGCAGAGAAAAAGCAAGTAAGGTTATTCATGCAGGGCTGGTGATATATTTACAGGGCTACTCACAAAGTTTCCTCTAGTGTTACATTTGTATTCATATATGTCAAAAATGCAATGTTATTTCTTTTTAAAATAAATTGGAAGCAGAAGTCTGTGGTGTATGATTATTTTATTAACTGATAAATCAGCTAGCTCTCAAGGGCATGGAAGAAATGTATTTATTTAATTTACAAATGAACTGTATCCATTCCCCACTTCTATCCTTTGTTAGAACTATGGACTAAGAAATTTTAGTGTTTGATACTCAGGGTTGCTTAAACATACTTTCAAAAGGTAAAATTAAAAAAAAAATGTTTTTTGAAATCTCCAGACTTTACTGCAAACATAATCGCACACAATATGAACAAATGCAAACATTAAGAGTGTGTTTTCACTGGACATTTGCTTTCATAGTCCTGTAACAGGTATTTCCACAGGAGCTTTGTAACTTTTGGCACACAAGTCCACACTTAATACCTCTGAATAGGACAGCTGACTTTCAGCACTGCTGAACTGATGACAGCCTCAGGCCCATAAGACCGCCACAACGATCCAAATGGGTGGCTGACTGCACTCATGTGGAGGTGCTCCTCTGCATTTGAACATCTTTGATGAAGTATAAAAATTTGAATTAAAGCAGATCAAATACAGGGTGGAGTTCTTTTTTTATATCCTATTACGAATCACAGGCCTTTATAGAAGATGCAAGAGTTGAGAGCTACTTAGTTGAGAGCATTCTCATATCTTTAAACACTTATAAAAGAGGGTTATTCCATAATTATCCATTACAGGGACAAAAACTTCATCAGTTATGGAATAACCCCTTTTTTTTCCTTCTCTTAGAATCCCACTCTAATCTCCTGTTTCACTGAGCAATTTACTGTTAAAAATGGATGAAAATTACAGACTCCTCTTTATGTTCTCCTGTGCATATATATTGACTGGAGTATCCCAGTGAAACAAAGAAGAAATATATTCTCTGGCACTGCCTATGTCAATGTCTATTGTCTCCCACGCTTAGCCCAAACCAAGTGCTCCTTTAGCATGAGCAGTGTGTCTATCTGTGCATGTGTCACCAGTTGCTGTTGTCTCAACTGCATTGAAAATCAAGTACCAGTTATGCTCTAATACCTGCAACAGATTTGACTTCATCTTAAACCCAAAGAGCATATGGTGATAAAGATAAGAGCATAGTGATGGTAAAGACAAGAGAGAGTAGGACATGATGCAGTCTGGCACAAAACCCAGCTGAAGAAGAGGAATTTAGGATCCTACAGAGCACAAATCAGTGAGCATGAGAAGTTTTTTATTAGGTAATGAAAAAAGCTTATAGCAGAGGTATATAGGAAAGTAACTACTAAACACTGATCAGGAAAAGAAAAATTTTGATTCTGATACTTAGGTAAGCAACTTTATTATTTTGGTCTTGCAAAAACAGGGGAAGTAATTAGCATCTGATTCTATAATTCTTATTTCATAAATATTCTCGCAGATTTTAGTGTGGTTATATTGTTTAAAAAAATTATTTTATTGCACATAGATTTAATGCTGTGGAGTGGCACCTAGTCAGCTCAACTTAGACACCTGATTTTGTGGGCGTAAAAAAGTAGTCCTAAGGCTTCAGTCCTAATATTCTCTCCAGCTGAGGAAGAGGAGCAGACTTATTTAAAGGCTACAAGCAATCCTGAACAGCTAAGGCATGTAGTTAAAGTAAGCAGATAACATCTACTTAGAGTTTCTTTCCAAGTGGTTACCTACATAAGAAGTTTCTACACATGATTTAGGACAGTTTCTTTGACATGTACAAAAAGTTTTGGCATGAGTTAAAGACCTGAAGTAAATAATGGAGCATCTACAGCAAGTTTCTAAAAAGTGTGGCAAAACTTGTACCCTTTTATACTCTGTGGATGCAGTATGCCACCACTGAATTAAATAGAAAGTTTGTACACTAAAAATGAGAAACTGTGGCAGTGGTTGTTGCGGTTATGCTGAGGCTTTTGGTGGTGGTGGAGTTTTTTGGTTGTTTTGGTTTTTGTTGTTGTTGGTTTGGTTTGGTTTTGGTTTTTTTCCACACTGAGATGTCTCTGGTGCTGGAGATGCACTGTGCAAGACAAATCATCAGAGTCCCTACAGACACATTTGCAAAGAGAGAGCCCACAGCTGGCTGTGTGGAAGGCCATGTAAAATTCTTTCTTTTCTGAGGAAATAACAGCTGCTTAGTATAACTGCTAGTAGGGCAACTTGCACTGCTGTACGTGTTTCTATTTCTTGTCCTGTCCTCAAAGATAATTTTACTTCCTCTCTTAATCATTACTTTTAAGATGAGATACTAAGTATGAAGTAAACTTCTTGTGCCAAAGCAACTTCTGGTGAAATACCCCTGATTTAACTGTAGGTAGTGTCAGAGATGAATGAGCCAGCTTACATTTTATTCTGGGATATGAACTCTGCTCGCTCAGCTAAATTATCAAGTCCAGCTCTAAAGGAATTAAAACATATTTTCTTTATTTCACATGAATTTTGTGGATTTTAGTGTTCACAAAAGGAACAGATTATTGACATGCGCTTTCAAGTAACCCCACATGAATCTGCAAATGCATCTCTGTGTACCTGGAAACCCACTCTAGTGTTTCAGTTTTGGATGTTGGCTGAAAAGAGACTACAAGATGTACCAAGCTGTGTATGTGCAGCGTATTTTTGTGTGGATTAGTTTCTACCACA